>BMAV01013619.1:32609-138744 GCA_019973955.1 Trichonephila inaurata madagascariensis | reverse complement strand
AACGCCTTTCACACGTGTACACAAAAAAGGGGAGTGCCGCTGTTTTCTAGAAAGAATAGCGAACTTCATAACACAATTATAGACCCGAAGAAGCAAATGTGTTGGCTATTTTAACTCAAAGTGAATGAGGGTTCATCCTTTTTTCCACAAAATTTAAAAAAAAGGGTCATTTCGTCGTTGTATTCAGTACTTTTCAGTAATGAGGATAAATTTTTCAATTATTTTCGTATGCCTTAGTCTTCTTTAGAAAGGTCGCTCCTGATCCAACATACAATTCAGAAGGAAAAAAACCACGCTTATGAGAAATGCTACACCAGGGGTCGGCAACCGTGTAGCTATGGCATGCCAAACCCTTTTACCAATATAATTCATGGTACCGCACTGTTGGAAATATTTGAAATAATTAGATTCCTATGGCACACAATGCATGCATTTTTATATTAATTTCAAAATAACCCAATTTTTAACTGGTCATGGCAACTTTAAAAGCTACTTGAACAAATTTAATTTAGTTCCGTCATCTTCTTGTGACTGTGATATTGGTGGCGAGGAAAATGTTGAACATGTGCTCCTTCTGTGTTCCAAGTTTGAAAGAGAACGAAACATCCTAAGACTGGCTTTCAAGAGACTTAATATTAATTGGCCTCCGAATCTTTACCAACTTATTTCCAACTTTCAACTTATTTTGATAAGTTCTGTAAATTTATTCTAAACATTTTGTAATCTTTTTCATGACTTTCAAATTTTTTTTCCTTTCCTTTGTAATATGTGTTTATACTTACTTTTGTCATCACCGTGTGATACTTTATATACTATTGTGTGGATTTTATAATTGTTTTCAATAAAAAATAAAAAAAAAATAGTGCATGCAGGGTTTCGGGTTAGAGGTCAAGAATACAGATTCAGAGTTTTTTTTTTTTGTATTAATTATACATTATTTAAAGATACAAGTATTTATTATGTAAAATATAACTAATGCTTCAACATAAATAGAAAATTAAAATTGCACATCTATTTTGTATTATGTACCTCTTTTAAATTTAATCATTAAAATAAGAAATAAACACCACAGAATATATAAATATTCTTTCAATGTAGTTGAATATTTTAATGAGAACCTTTAGTCCCTGCACTTCTCTATTTAATATCGCAATATCGGGGTAAATATATATTTAATATCGCAATATTTGTTACTTTATAATTCGTACGATACTGAATGTTCAGTTGAGTCCTCAAAGAAGTTGTTAAGCAATTTCTTTGCAGACTCAAAGTACTTTTCATATAAAAAAAAATATTCATTCACATATATATGTAGAATCAAAGTGGAAGGTAAAGCACATGCAATTTTCTCTTAAAACAATTTACTCTCTCCAGAAATGACATCCAACAATTTAAAATAGCTGCCGATTTATCATTACAGTTATCTTCAAAATTTTTTTAATTATTCCTTAAATTTTTCTTTGCACAACCCTGAAAAAATGCTAGTTTAATAAGCACCATTTCAAAAATATCAACTTTACTCAACTGACAAATTTGTAAAGAGGTACAGAGGGATACTAAGAACTGTACCACGTGCCATAGGTTGCCAACCCTTGTACTATACCATTAAAAAAAGACTGGCTATAATGCTGAAGTAGTAGTAATTAATACGAAAACTTAAAAATTAGAAAACCGATTGTTAGTTATTTGATTGGTTGATTGATTTATTGAAGTAAAACGTACTTTGAAGTAAACTATTAGCGACGAACCGCGCAATTTTGAACCACGGTCAAGTAACGAGGACGATACTCTCCAAACTTTCACTCCATACCAACTGGAGCTTTGAACTTCGACAGATTTAACGTGCATCAAATCCTCTACATGGCAGGTCTTCAGTGGTACTTGATTTTGAAACAATGACACGACAACGCCAACCACGAGTTCGAGGTCATAACAGCACGGCTATCATGTCCAGATAATCTTGGAAAGATATATTATGATTAGTCATTGTAAGTAAGGCTAAAAGGTTATCGATGGATGAACTTGAGAGATTTCTGTTAGGGATTAAGCATTGGCTTCACTGCGATACATTTGGCTTACGTGAACATCTGGAGATGATGTTACTAAATAAGAAGTAACGGGTAGTACAGGAAATAAAGTACTCGTGCAAAACTTTATAAATGGCGCACGAACGAACATGTCATATATTAACTGTTGGAATGAAGAATAATGGAGAGATGCTTGGGTGAAAAGAGGCTCAAATTTAGTACAGTTTACTGAATGATCGGAAAGCTTTCACGTTGAAATCTGCAAATCATAACTCTTGAAAAAAAGTATTTTATTTCTTCCGGTGATTAACAACCTAAAAACAATGAAAATATTGATTTTTTTGTATTACCTTAAAGTAATCCAAAGACTTTTCTTAATATATATATACATATATGCTTATGTAAACTTTTATTGTATGTTTTATTGGCATAATTAAATCCAGAAAAAATTGATAATGCATTTTTGTTACATATTTTAATCCTTTATTCCGCTTAATTTTAACATATTTACTTAGTAATATATAACTTAGGGGAGAATTTACTTTCAAAATGCTTTATATAAACCTATCAAGGGTTAAATACTGTATGTAACAATCAGTTCAGTCTTAGATCTTTCATTTTTTTTTTTTTTTTTTTACTGAACCTTCAAAAATTTAAACTAATTTTTCTCAACTTTGCTTAAAAAAAGGCTTGGTATCAACAATTGTTTTTTAAGTAGAGATAAATTCATAAATCATAAATGGGATGTGCAATAAAATTAAAACGCTTTAGGTCAATCTTTTCAGATACATTAATGTTTTTTTAAACAAAAATTGTTTAAAAATACTCAATTTTGTAAAGAACACACTGTGAATAAAATGAAGCAATCCTATTTTTAACGAATTAATGTAAACATGATTTATTTCATTTCAGTTCTTTCAATTTGTGTAATCTTGCAAAAAAAACTTTTCGAATACGATTTCATTACTCCAGAAAGTGATCTCGCAAAAGCCTCTTGGATTATAAATTTCATAACAGTAATTGTTAATATTTTAGTTATTTTATGAGAAAATAAATTTTATTCTGGATTAGATTGTTCAATAGTAATCATGTTTACAAAGAATGTAAATAAAATTCAAATAATTTGCAATCAAGATAATTAGAAAAACTGAGAGTTGAATGTACTGGAGAAATCAATGTCCTCATAAAATATAAGAAATAGATGGATACAAAACGACAATATTCCTAAGTCAAACATCTCCTATGATTCTTCTAACATATAATACTAACAGAGCTTTCAAACTTAAATGAGAAATCTTAAAATCACATATTTAATGAAGGATTTTTAAATTATATGATCTCAGTGGTGTAGATGAGTGCTTACCTAATACACGTATCAACTTAAATTGATAATAGCAATTTTTTGGCTACTATTTTCTGATATTACCCAAAGGTAACATTGAGGTTTCCGCCAGCCAATTATTTTTAATTCCTTAAAGTAATGTCAAACAGAGGGAGAGAGTGTTCTTATTTTCTCTGGTTCTTGAAAATATTTTTAAACATTGTTTAAGATCTGCAAACTAAGAGAAGGAATAATTAAAGAAAATTAATGAGCTTTACTATGTTCACACAAATAAGCCCAAAATCTAGATTTAGGAAGAAAAGTGGGGATTCCACAGGTAAAATTGAATGTATTCAAAATAGCTGGGGGACGGCAACCATAAATATTCAAGTTAAATGTGCATTAAAATAGACTATTTAATTGCGTGACGCTTAATCAGATGACCTCACCATCCATTTAAAAAGTTAGTGGAATAATATAAAATTGATCTGTACAATCCATTGGGTTGAAGGTTTTCCAATTATGCCACAACTGGTCTGCGTATTTAATATGGGTAAAATGATATCACTACTTAGCCCATTACTTTTAACGTAACGCCCATTAACGAAGGTCGAGAACCGAACCCCAATCAACGCAATGACCTGGAATCACCGCCATATTGAAAAGAAAGCATTCTCTCGTGCGACAAACCTTCCATCTCTTAGACCCCTCTCTCAACCCCCCTCTCCGTGCTTCCCATTGACAAAACTCAACAATGTCACTTTATCTTCAAATTGGTTCGTAACAAGCCATCTCGTGGCCATTTTCCCACTTCAAGTTCCTCTCCTCCCCCCACGCTTTTCAGTAGGGGGTGGAGGGGTAGAATCCTGCTCGAAGGAACTCCTCCTACTAATGAACAAGGGCCTCTCTCTCTCCTTCGTCATAATAATAAACCCGATTTGGTTTTTCTCTCCGCTCGATGGAAAAGATCAACTGTTGCTTTGCCAAAGGTGAGCGGCTGTACCTGGAGGGTTGCCTAGCAACGCATCCTCCTCCTCATCTTCGTCCGTGTCGCTGGAATGAGCCTCTTCCAAATCCTCCCCCCATCCCCGAGTATTCTGAAGAGTGTTTTATAGCGCGCACCTGTTAGAGGCCCTCTTCGCTTTGCTTCAAGAGGGTTGTAAATTTTTTTTGCAGCCTCGTTATTTTTTGTGTTTATGGTTTCTGGGAAAGATGTGGCTTTGGTTCTTCTTTTTTCCGAGGGCAGGGGTTGTCAATAGACGGTTTGCGCAGAGAATTGATGGAACGATTTGCTCGTGTTGTTTGAATGCGATGAATTCGAAACAGATGTTCTAATTGATCAATAACGCAGGCTTTTGAAAAGAAACGATTTCATCCCTGTCTTTTTGAAAGGCCAAGGGTTTATTTACATCGCTGGGGATAATCTATTTTCGTTGGAAGGGGACGGGTTTAAGCAATTTTTAAACTACAATTTTTTTTAAAGCAATTTTTACGTTGAAAGTATTTTTTTTTTTCTTGTGACTATTAAAAGTTGCTGATTTCACAGGTTCTTGTATAAGGTGGTTTTGTTGTAGGAGGCATAAATAATTAATGGCTGGTAACTTCCGGAATGGAGTGAACTTGAAAAAGATGCACGCGTTCAATAAATATAATTTAACTGATGTTACAAGTTTTAAAAGAGAAAAGGAACTATCACTTTTGAGTATCTATATTGCTCTTGATATTCTTTTACAGCATTCCATTTCTATAATATTACATATTTTCAAAAAATATAGCATGTATTCTATTTATATAATATTTATTTCTTAGTTAAAAAGTCAAATAAAAGGGGGAGGTTTAAAATCGAAGAAATTTTCAAATTGGATTTACAGGCTCCTAAAAACGTTTATGTGTGTGTGTGATTTTATAAAGAACAATTTGTTAATAGATTGAAGAGAAAAATTGATGAAAATTGAAAAGAATTGATGAAAGACTCGTCATTTTCTCCTTATATGTATTTGAAAAAAGGAAGATTTTAAAACACAAAAAGGGGGGAGGGGTTCTGATAAATCGATGGATTTCAATATGAAACATATTTATCATTAATTTCTTAGAGCAATTTCCTTTTGTACTTTTTAAGACAGTTAGTTTTTTCTAAGATCCAAAAAAAAATGATTTTTATATAAAACTGCATGTTTGGCATTTAAAATAAATTTATTTGCTTATGGTTTACAGGGGAATTCAATGTTTCATAAATGAAGTCAACGATATTCTTAAAGGGAAGTGTGCAATACTTCTAACTTGAAAAGGTCTGTCATCAGCCAAAAAAAATTAATTAATAATAAAAAAGTTGTATGTAAATCGTTGCAAAGAGAACAGTAGGGAGATGTGTGTGTTACTAAACATATATATATACTGCAAAGTAATAGGATTTATTGATCTATGGGTTTATTTATTTTGATTGATATGATGTATGAACAAATGGTGAAGTCAAAACCGAAGAATAAATGTGTAAGTGAGTGTTAACACATGTACTCTTTAATTTGAAAAGTGATCAGGTATATAAATTTAAACCCTGCCCATCAAGTAAAGTGGTTAGTAACCTGACTCTTGTGCCGTAGGACCTAGATTTGAATCCCGGAGATGGCATGGATGTTTGTAAATGTATAGTAGCTTCGTTACATGGTGGTACTCTAATTAGCCATCAAGCCGCAAGTCCTCGCATGAGGCTGGTAGAAGAGGAAGAGAGGTGGGAGGCCCCTGACCCTACCTAGGATATTCTCCCTCAAAATTCGGGTGGAATTAAACAAAATCGTACTGTCTCTTTATGGCACTCAAAGCTACGAATAACGACCGGCGCCACAATTAATTTCAAGGGCCTCGATCCAGCACTGCCGATCAGGTGGCATTGGCAGCTTCAACAACTTGGTAATTTATCGTTAACTAATAAAAAAAATTAATATAGCAAAAATTTGAATGTAAACTGTATTTCCAAAACTATAAATCTTAAGATCTCAACATAATTTTTTCAGAGTGCAGCAATAATATATGAAGAACACTCGATTATAATTCTTAAAGAAATTTTCCTTTCTTTATATATAAAATCAACTTTTAAAAATGTATATGCTTCATATTTTAGTTATATTTTACTTAATGTTCGCAGTTTACCGTGTTTTATATGTGTGTTCCATAGTTAGGGAAGAAGTTGTCCACAGATATTTTTTGTTGAATACAACTTGCTAAAATACAGCAGAAGATGATGCTTAAACATCAAAAAATATGCTATAATTCAAATATTCATCCAATTCGATTCGAATATTACATCCAATTATATCAAAAAAGTAGGAGGTTTAACATATTTTTTGAACAAAGAACATTTTAAAATAAATATAACCGTAACATTTTCTCTCTTTTCCCTCTAAAAATTACTATTTTATTTCTTACCTTTTAAAAGTATCTCAGTTTTTCATTTTACAACGACGAATCAATTTGCGAATAAATTTCGGTCTTTACCGTTATGAATAAAGTTACATACGTATAATACGTCTAAGTCTTTCAAGTTCGTTCGATATAATTTCTTTGGGCTTTGTGAGAGATCATTTTTTACGCTTTATGAGATGAATTCCATTTCTGATTTATTTATACATTTACCTGAATTTACGTATAAAGGTTTCAGAGCAATTTTGAGTTTTCATAAAAACTGCATCTGTAACTGTAACTTGTGAAAAAGTATCATGGAATAATTGAATATCATTCTTAAGCCTTGCTGGAAGCGATAAATGCATTGAACTTTCTGTATTTTGTGTACATAAATTCAGTAAAAACCTTTCCATCTTAATTTTCCTCTTAGTAGAAATTTTGATTAAAATGCATGCAGGAATTTTCGTTTCGTTATGAGCTTTGTTATTCTATTTTATGATAAAAAAAATAAGTATTCTTCTTCCAACGGTATTCAAATATAATATGACTGAACTTTGTGTTATAATTCTGATTAGAATGTTTTTATTGGATTCTCTCTTTTTTTTTTTCATTAACATGCACAATCAATAAAAAAAACGCAATTAATAGTTGTTAAGAAAAATTCATTTACGGAACAAAAAAAAATATTTAATTTACTATTCGTTGAGTATATTTCTGTAACGAGCGAATTAAAGAGACAAAGTGATAAATAGTTTTGTTAATTACCCTAATGTTAGCAGCCAAAAGAAAAATGTTTCGATCACGGTAGAGTTATTGCGTGTTCAGGAGGACATGTTTAATAGTTAAGTAGCTCTAATTGATTAATCTTTATTTTTTATTTGAATCTCAATATCCATGTAAAGCTATTTAAATTGTTGTTACGCAGCTCTTATCCCCATAATGTGATGATTATGCTTTTCATTTTTTAACTGTTTTGAAAGGGGTTTGATACACTGTTCGTTTACGGTAAGATTTAAAGTAAAAAAATGATAATAGTTATTAAGGCTTCATTGGCCATTTTTTAATTCTTGAACTTAAGGTATCCTAACACGTTGGAATGACCAATTTCTGTCAAGAAACATATTTCTTGTTTTTTATTTTATTGAATAGAGCTACCTTTTGGCCTTATAAAATATACTTTGTTTCATTTATACGTTACCTAGATGCCAAGTTGCAATTAATTTTCTAAAATTAGAAAATCCGGAAGTGGGCATTTAAATTGTTCTATCAGAAGTGGGCATTTAAATTGTTCGAAACCTATCATGACGAGTCTGATAAATCAAAATATTATGAATGTATTTCTATAAAACTATTTGAACCTCATATTTATATTATTTTCTAAAGAATGTACTAAAATATTTTTTATTGTATGAATATTTTTTGATTTATGGCCTGTTATTCAAGTAATGGTCTCATAAAGAATATTGCATTTCTTATAACATTTACTCGATCAGCTCAGATATTTTTATATTTTAAAAAAAAAACATTAAAATTTCGTGAATTTTCTAGATAAATTCATCTTATTTGTTTTAGTAGTAATTTTACTGATATAAATTTATGACTTTTTTCTATAGTTGCTGTTATATAAGTTTTTTAAAACTTTTGCTAAAATTTCACCTATAATTGTGATTTTTGAAAAATTTAGATATTATTTTAAATGTTGTTATAGTTTAATATTAGTATTTATTGGTAAAAAAGCATTTATAATGAATTAGTATGCTGTTTTTAAAAGAAGTACTCCACACGCGTGTTCGGATACCTTAATTTTAATACTATGGAAATTGATTTGAATTCAGTAAAGTGAATTCAAAAAAGGTTTGTCTGGAGTTCCATTTTCTTTACCTCCAACTTCTGACAGTATTTTTAAATACATGGGAGATATTCCAAAAGTAAGTTTCATCATGGTTCTTCACACTTAAACTTTATTGCCAGAACAAAATGCACACCATAGCATCATGAATTTTGCAATATTTTTCTACATGGTTGCCACCGACATTGAAACATTTGTCTCAAAGTGCAATCACTTTGAAGAAAATAATTGTAAGACTTGATGCCCTACAATGCTAAGAATTATCGTCCAACCTAAAATGTGGTTTTCATTCGTAGATGAGGAGGAACGTCCACTTCGAACTTCGTCTTCCACACTTTTCCTTCCGTCATTCAACATAAAATGTCAACTACTAACTATTTGACAAGACATAACTTCTTCACCAAATACGTTCTGTAAGCATTCACCGATGACGGACACACAAATCCCACATATCCATTCAAAACTAATAGCAGCATGCACTTCCACTGACGACTACGTTGTCAGCACGTTTTTTGTCTGCCATCGTGATTTATATTCGAATAAACTCGGGGACACCGATCTGCTACTACTCTTTCTTCAGTGAACTGAGAATATGTCTTACACTGACGTTACTTTTGCCGTTGAGCCAGCAAACAATTCGGGTTCTTGTAATAATTGTTTCTTTCCCCAGGGGAGCTACCTTCTTTCTTAGAAAAAAAATGCGACAAAACTTACTTTTGGTACATCCCCATGCCGGAACCTTCAGTATGTATTTCAAACATGCTACAACCCACTTAAAAACCAATACAATAAATACAAAATATTTTCAAAAATCTGGAAGAAAATTTATTTCTAAAGAAACCTTCATTATTTTTGGCTCTTTTAGGTGCATTTTATTCTATTCAAACAGGTAAACTAATGTTGGTTCGAGAAAGAAAGTAGAATTTCCATAAGGTTAAGTATTACGTTCATGAATTCGCAATGGTCAGCAGATTGGATCATTAAAGACTACTTTCGGAACCGTAATTTTTCATATGCGTACAAACGCATATTCTTTCTTTTTAATATTTAGAGTCACTTAGATTAGAATACACGTATGAAATTGTTTTAAGAATATATTACAATTAAAATGTTTTAAATTCAATATTTTGGCAAAAATTGGGAACATAGAATTATTCATTTTCCAAATATTCTTCTTTTAGGGAAAATGCTTCTGTAATAATAATGTTTTGCCTGTATATAGCTCAGACCTCTGTACAGAATCTGATTGAACTGAGATTTTTGAAATATATAATTTAGAAGTGGATTTATCCACGTTTTAATAATCAGAGTGGAGAAATTTAAACAAAAAAGTACTGATAATTATTTCAATTGGTTGTAACTCTGAAAATAATGGAAATTTTTCAAAAGTCGTAGTTCACACCCTCAGGAGACATCTTAGCTATATATAAGCAAAATATTATTATTATAGAAGTATTTTTCATAATAGGAGAATGTTTTGAAAAAAGGTCATTAAAAGCTCATTTTTTGCCAAAATATTGCATTTAAATATTTTTATTAAAATAATATTCTTAAGCACTTTTATATGTGTATTCTAATCTAAGTGTGACACTAAATATTAAAAATATATATATTCGTTTGTACGCTTTTGCAAATTTACGGTTCCGAACGTAGAGAGTCGGATACCTTAAATCTAAAAAATTCTTATTAAAAGATTTTAATGCCAGTAACTATAATTATGATTTTATTTCATTTATGAATTTATTTTAATATAATTTCTCAACCTTTTTCAATCTAAGCATTGATCGCTTCGTTCTAAATTGACTTTCGCAGTCAGTGATTATTTAATATCCTTTGTATGAATTTATTTCATTTTAGAGCTATTCAAATGTTGTTGGTGACGCAGCAGGTAATTTAGGATGTCGGTTAAAGGACGAGAATAACATTTAACCTTTCTTTTTTTGAACATCACGACATACCAAGAGTTAGGATTTTGTAACTGTCAAATGTGGTAATGCTATTTTAAATCATAGTTGAGAAATTTATATTTCAGTTCCTGGCATACCTTAAAACAAGACTAGGAGACTTTGTTGTTCAAGTCCAAGGAATTGAGCTGTGTCTGTATTACCAATTAAGTATCTTATATGAAATAATTATTATTATAGAATATAGATTATTCTCATTGGCTGTTCACAAATAATGATATTAGTTGAAAGTAGTAAGAATATAAAAAGCTTGTTAAGTTTTAGAGATGACTCTTTCCTGGGTGAATCTTCACACAAACGCATGAGAAGGTTCGCTTCAGAATGGACTCAATTGATGACGGTCCCATGATAAACACAAACACGTGTTCTCCATTGAATTCAAAACAGATATCACACTAAATGTACTTGCTGTTCAATTTGTAAAATTTTGATAAAATTTCCTTAATTTCATAAAACTTCATTTCATCAAACGTTATGAAAAAAAACTTATTTTATGCTTGTACTTTTAAATAAAAGACATTTTGTCTATCTATATGCATTACCATTGTTGAAAACTTTGTATTTTTTAAGAGCAAGTTTCTGAAAAGATCAAATATTGGCAACAACGAAATGTGTGAACTGATTGGCTAGAAACACTTGATTTCTTTTTCGTGTGACTAACATCCCGTGAGTTCATGAACTGATTGGTTAAAAACACATGGTTATCATCATCCTATGACTAGGACGTCACATGAATTGTCCATTGGGTCCAAGTTGATCTGCGTGTTGAAAACTATAAGATTATTTTCCAATAACATATCAGTCTTAGAGAGAAATCAATTGCCAAAATCAGAAATACATCACGTCAGATGCTAATGAATTTTGCACTTAATGAGACAGAAAGAATGGGAGAATTTTAAGTACCTAAATTTAATCTATAGTATTTAAATGTTGTCTCTATGCATTGATTTCACACATTTTAAAACGTGAAATGTTTATAAATCTGCACAATCCCACCGCTTTGTAGTCGAACATCAAATAAATTCACACAAAATAACTAAATTAGTACGCACAAAATAACAAATTAGTACGAAAAATAAAGAAAGCATATCTCGAAACAAACACTCATTACTTTATCTGATAAAAACCTCAACGAGACAAAGGAGGGACAAAAAATAGCTCTAACCGAAATCAATTCTAACCATTCCACACACACTCAAATGCTAACACTTAACGCATTTGTGAAACAAATATCAGATAACTATTCGCGTTTTTAGAGAACCGAATTAAGCCAGAAAACAGTGTGGGGAGACACTTAAAATTCCCCCGTCTCCCCAAGCGATAAAGCTGATGAGAGTCTCGAGTCGGGCAAGAAAAAGAACGAATTGAAAGAAGGAAAGGAAAAAAATGGAACACGCTAGCACCAAGAACAATGCAGATGGGCGCGAAAAGGAAAAGAAAGGCGTTTGGATGCTTGCCAAATAGTTTTGGAGTGGAGCAGATGCTGGTTCCTATTGCAAAATCAGATAAAAGAGCAAGAGAAACGCATTAAAAGAAGGTATTGAAGCTAACGAATAGGGAAATAAGATTTATATATATATAAACTTTGTCGCCACACTTAAGTCTTTATCGCACTTGGTTAGCGAAGAACAATGGAATGGAGGTAAGTAGATTATTGGGGCAAGGGATTCAGAGTGAGTGGTTAAAAGGGTTGGAAATAGTTATAAGTATTGGAGGGAAGACTGAAGTAATTGTAAGTTTAATGACTCAAGGTTTTACAATTAAGTTAGAGAGTTGGAGATATTTATTTATTTTTATTCTGGAGTAGAGTGAAATATGTGCCGCTAAGTCATGACTTTACTTCTGCTTTGAGGAATTTTACTCTGACTGTTTCATTTAGCTGAGGCAATATAGATGTTGGAAAATCCATGTTTATATTCCAATAAGATAACATTACCGTTGTTGTAGCATTGGTTCGAAAATAAACGACTTGTTAAATAAAAACTAAAGCACAAATATGCCTAAAAACAATTTTTTTACAAAACTTTGAATACATTTTTACACATTTACGAATGCATCCATTTTCGTCGACAGTCTAATTCAAAATACTTCAGAGGAACATAACTGTTTTATTTCCGCAATTTATAAAATTAATAGTTTTCTTATCTCTTTATTTTTATTTAAAAAATTAAGTTAATTAAAACTTAGCTAATTAAGCATTCATTATTTAATCTGTCTTTGTCTGTAATACTTTTTGTTAATAATTGGTTATGCTCTTAATAAATAGGAAAATTTCATTGTATGTACTATTTGTTCACTCTTTTATTCTTATTATATTATGTGGAAGAAAATCATAAAAACGGATTGGTTTTTACAATGAGTACCAGATGGATAAAAGTTTGAATAAACTTGACCAGAACAGATTTCAAACTCGAAACATAATTTCTTGTAGAATAAAATATTTTAATGTCAATATAAGTTCACGCAATGTGTGTGATGGCGTACAAATTTATTTCTTTACACTGCATTCTAAAATGTTTGAAATATTTTATGAATAGACTATTTTCTTTTACTTTAAGAGGTAAACTTAAGCAACAGTTTAGATTTATAAAATATCGAGTTGGCAAGAAAGTAATTTCGATTTCTTAGTATGAAATTCTTCTGCATAAAAAATTAACTTTAATCTGTCAAATGTCTTCAATTCTGTTCAGTTACCAGTTGCCATCTTTCTGGCAGTTTCATGACTCCGAAATCACTGAGTTCTTGGTCATCAATAAAAAATTCGACCAAGTGTGATTTCAGGTCATCGTTATAGTTTTTACTATTTAAAACGTTTTGCAAAATTCAAAATAAATAATAATTAGATGATACAATGTCGGGCCCATATGAAGAATGCGACATCCCTATCCCTGACATCCCTGATCTATTTTTTCTCCCCGACCTTGCACTATTGGATTATCATTTATATGGAAGTTAGCAAAACTTTTTTTAAATAGTAAAAACTACAATAATAAGGATGACTTCAAGCCACATTCGGTGGATTTTTTTTTCTCATAAGGACCAGAAACTCTATGAGCACAGAATCACGAAGCTGTCAGAAAAATGGCAACAAGAAATTAAACAGAATGCAAGATATTTGACTGATTAAAGCTTATTTTTAGTATAAAAATTTTACACTAAGAAACCAAAATTATTTTCTGGAGAACTCAATAGAAGAACTAGAATCTCTCAAAAATACACAGAAAAATTAGATTTGAATTTTTAAAAAATAAATTGAATATCATTTAAACTTTTTATTTGTATTTTTTCTAATTTCTAAAAAATATTGATAAATAATAAGAAATTATCAATATAATAAAATTAAAGGCATCGTTTGTACTATTTGCCTAAAAACTAGAAGGTTAACTATCGCAATTTGAAATCTAATTATTAATATAATATTTATAATCAGCATTTTTGCTTAAAAAGGGGCTTTGAAAAAATTAATTAGCCAAGTCCATATATTGAGGGTGGAGGGAGGATTTTATTTCGGTTAAAATATTCTCATGAATTTTAAAATATCGAATCACTTAATGACATTTTCCTTTTTTATCTTTCGTCTGTAATCAATCTTATTCAAAAATTTAATTAAAAAAATTCTTTAAGGATATATTTTCCGCAATTCAGACGTTGTGGATGAGAAAAGAAAAAAGGAAGGAAACAGATGGTTTAGAACAGAACATAAATCAGAAGACCCAGGTGGCTACGTGGGTAGTCCACTTGGACACATCCATCGATCTTGGAAATTTCCATCGTAGTTCCATGTGAAAGTGTGTTTTACCAGATTGAAGAGAAATCCTCTTCTCTTCTGACTGAAAAAATTTAAAACAACGCTGTCAGTTATCAAGAGAGGTTTGTTCGATGTGAGATTCTTCATAGAATAATCATTAATGCCCCCTTCGAAGCTTTTTTGGAGTGTTTTTAGTTATTTCATTTCCTTTTACTGCTTAATGTAAGCTTAAACGATAAAAAATCACAGAATTCCATCAAAATTTTTTGGTGCCATGAAAATAACACTCTGTAAGACACCACCTAAGTGCAGAAATCAGTTTATCAGCAGATTAGCTCGCTAATCTGTTCTTTAATTGATGTGATCCGTTAAAGTGAGGAAAATCATTTCATTTTTCAATTTTTCCAGGTAATCTTCGAATTACCTAGATAATCTGCACTTAAAAAACTAGACACTCTTTAAAATTAAAATTAGATATTTGGTGGAAGAACAGCAACGTTTCTGTATGCTGAAGTTAAATGTTGTTGATTTATTTTTTGTTATCTAAATAATAAAATGAACACCTTAACTGCCAAGAAAAAGTTACGAAATTTACCCCTCTCCCCTAATGCCACCGTTTATTCCACAGGCGCGCTTTGTTACGGGGTTTATTCGATGAAAAGAAAATGTTTACTTTTTCCAAATAAAATTTTTTTACTTTCACTTTAAAAAAAGAAAATAAAACAATAAAATGTAAACAAAAGATTTAACTTCTTGAGCCACAATATAAAAACAATAAATTATAACTCATCTGTTATGTGATATATTCTGAAATATGGGTGAATACATAAACTAGTATCACATACAGTGTATTCGTACAAAAGGTTAAAAAGCTCCCATTACATACGGTAAGTGAAAATGACAGCAAATGAAGAATAGAAAAGAGCACACTCAAACGAAAAACAAGAAAAACGGCTTAGCTATGAATTTCATTGTTCCTGGAATATATACAATTTCAAATTCTTTTTCCACCTCTTCTCCGAAATAAATTCTTTAAAAGAATTGTCAATGTCATTGTATTGTATTCCAAAGCCGTGGGACTAGTTTAAAATGAAGCACAATGCCAAAGTAACTCCTATGAAAGAACGAGTACACACGTCTGGGACACTAAAGGCACCAGCTCAGCAGGACTTATATACACGCCCGCGGCACTTAAGGAGTTAATACGATCGATAATTAACACATTAGTTGATAGAATCAATCTGTTATAAAACTACAATTCAAACAACCAAACGGTTTAAAATATTATTACAGTTGAGGAACTAAATTGGCGAAACATATCATAGTTGCAATAGCTATATCGATATGCGCAGCTGTACTTTGTAATATTAGAAGTTTTAACATTTCAGATTGTACTGGTCATCGTAATTAAATTTATTATAAATTAATTCAAGGAGACTTTTATCGAATACATTTACTGTCTCTGCCACTCGGTTTCTAAATGTTTAGAACAAATTATTCTGGGATGAGCCACATTTTCAATTGAAATCCTTAACAGAAGGGAAATGATCGAAACAAAATTCTGAATTTTAACGATATGGAAACCGATAATGAGAAAATTACCTAGTTAAAATGTGGAAAACTCTTGATTCTGCACTTCAACGGAGTAAATTAGATAATCTGCACATCAGCGACTTTTTTTCGAGCATTAACGGTAACAAATGCCTCCCCACCTAGTATGGTGGTTATGACACTCGGCTAGTAATCGAGTGGGTTCGGGTTAGAATCCTGAGTAAGGCATGGATGTATGTATCTTCCGGAAAAGAAATCGGACTTTCATCTGAAATGGATTCCCGTCGCGAAAGGAAAGCAGCGTACCTCTTCTGTTCTTTGCTGTGGTCATCGTTTACAATAAAATGTGTATTCTTCTGTGATTTTGTTATATATTTCTGTGTTCACATCTATCTTCCGTCTTTCGTATGTATCCCAGTAATAAACACACGACAACAGGAACAACGGTAACAAATAAAGATAATTAATAGATTTTATGAATAGGAGATACACACATGTCGTGAACAGGAGAGAAATAATTTCTATCTATAAAAATACTTGTATTACCAATTACAGAAGCAGCAAAAGTGGATTTAATTTAGAATAGGAAAAATCAAACTTAGATAATTTCCAAGTATTACAATTGCAATTTTGTATTTGCTTTTAATCCTGTTAAATTGGATTTTTTCAACCGTTTACTAGAATCTGAGGCTTAATTTTTTTTAATAACTTACAAGTTGAGACTTAACTTACTAAACAATTAAATGAAACGCTAAGTAGTTCTTACTCTATCTTGTACAAGTATCTAATTGATTACAAATTTTGAATTAATATAATCAGTACTAGAGTATAGGCCTAATATATAGGACTAAGCTTAATGGGGTAATAGATTGCGTTGTCACATTCAGTCGTCGAGAAGACTTGACGGAACATATAACTCTGTCGAGCTCTAAGCTCCAATCGGTGTTTTGAGAGGGACTGTAATAAATCTACCATTGCTCAGTGCTGGTAAAAATATTTACGGTGAAAGAGAAACCAGTGAATTTTATGAAAAAGTTTACTTTATTGTTGATAAAATAAAATTTATTCTAAAAATATTTTTTAAAAGCTACAAAATCCAACAATACTGAGATCAGTTTTGTGGGTGAGGCATAACTTAGCCAATCCAGTTGCAGCAAAGAAGCTCGATGTACCGAGGGAGAAAATGTTACTTAAAGTTTTTAATTTGGATAGTGAAAGGGAGTAATTTGATTGACCGACAGAAAAGTTCGAATATCTGGGTATTTACAGTTCTCTGAAGAAATAAGCATCCAATCAGAGTGGAGCAATAGTTCGACCTGATTCTTACTGCAGTCCGTGGATATACATTTTTAAAAGTTAAAAAAGAAATAAAATAAATATTCAATAAAAGAATTAAAAGAATTGTCCGGGCTGACCAGAATATTCCTAGGTCTGTTAAAGTTTATAAGTTAAGGATATATTTAGTTACATTCATTAAAAATGGGTTATTGGAGCCATTTACAATTTTAAGGTATCCGACTACGTTCGGAACCGAGATTTTAAAAAAGCGCATAAATGGATAATTTTCATGATATTTAGTGTCACTTAGATTAGAATACATGTATAAAATTGTTTTAAGGACATCTTGACAAAAAAAATTATTTAAATACAATATTTCGGCAAAAAATTAACTTAGAATATCCTTTGTTCAAAATGTTCTCCTTTTGTGAAAAATGCTTCTATTATAATAATATTTTGCCTGTATATAGCTCAGACCTCTGTACAGAGGCTCAACAATGATTTTTGAAACATTCACATTATTTTCAGAGTTACAACCCATTGAAATAATTATGGGCGTTTTTTTCTTAAAATTTCTCCCCTCTGTTGTCGTAAAACATGGGTAAACCCACTTCTAAGTTATATATTTCAAAAATTCTAGTTGAACCTCTGTACAGAGGTCTAAGCTATATACAAGCAAAATATTATTATAATAGAAGCATTTTTCACAAAAGGAGAATATTTTGAAAATGGTTCATTTTATGTTCATTTTTTTTTCAAAATATTGTACTTAAATAATTTTTTATTGTAATACTATTCTTAAAATAATTTTATATACAGTTTCTAATCTAAGTGATACTAAATATCATAAATATTATCCATTTATACGCTTTTGCAAAATCTCGGTTCCGAACGTAGTCGGATACCTTAAAGAATTTCAAAGCATTCTATTGAATGGGGTATTTTATAGTGAGGGCTTTGCTGGCTGATCTGAGATCTGAATTTCTCATGGATCAGTGAACATTTACTATTAAACATGAAATGATTTTGTTGAAATTAAAGAAACTTTAAGAGAGAAGTCTTTGTGTCTGATATATATTATACTATCTTATATTTACCATATATAACTTCAAGATTTGCTTAAAACAACATATAGCTTTCATATTTTAAATTTAATGCTAAAATTATGTTTTCTTAGTTGACAAATGAGTTGATGTATTTTTGAAAAAATTCCCAAGTTTCGAAATGAAAATATTGACTTTGAAAAGTTGTTTGTCTATGACCGCTTCTCATGTCGTCTAGCATGTCTCAATAATCAGACCATTTATACATCAACATGTTTACTCGGTAACATGAAGTACGTGAAATTTGATTGCCTATTTCCTTCGCAATTTCATATATTTTAATATCTTAAAAACAACGTTCGAACTGCTGTTTACATTTTAAAAACATTAATATTAATAATAATTTTGCAAGAGGTAAATTTTGTTTCCTTGAACTACCTGTACCAGTGACCGGAAATAAAATGTAATTTATTGAAATGAAATTTGAATCAAAATGCATTCTGAATAAAAATAATAAAACTTGAAAGAGTATAATATTATTTTAAATATCTCAAAACATTTCTGCATATTTTTGGTTGATTGTATTCTTGGATTGGTTAATTTTATTGAGTTGTGTTGAACTAATTGTTGGGTTTGAGGTGTTGTATTGATTGGTTTTGTTGGATTTCACAATTCACTTCACTCTAAAATTAGACGATTGTTGGCCAAGGACCTTGTAATTTTGAGCCAAGGATAAGTAAGGACGTCATCTGAACTGAAGACGCTCTTACCTAATTTAAATACTCCACACCACATGATGAGTTTGAGGTCCAGTTCCATTCAGTGTGCCAACATCCTAGTATTATTCCACATAATAGTTCTTTAACGTAATCAGGAATCGAACCACAAAGGTCAAGAAGCTGGGAGCCATGGCCACTGTTTTATGTGCATCCACGAATTGTTTTAGAAACATGAAATGTGGTGTTATGGTTATTTTATTTAAATTCACATGCTCTATTTTTCAATTCCTACCATTAGCTTACACTCTCTATATATTTATTTATTTATTTATCTTGGTGGAATTTTCAATCGTTAATAAGATTCATTTTAAAGCGCTCAATTGAGCTGAAATGTTGTATACATGATTATTTTAGATGGCATACAGTAATTTAATTATAATTAATAAAAATTGATTAAAACTAACTATTTACAGAATTACAAATACAGCCACGTTGGCATCATTTTGGGTGACTTAGCGACCCTTTTGGCGACTTGTGTCAAAACTTGAAAAAGGTTTTTTTTCTCACGTTTTAAAGTATTCAGTTGAACTGAAAATTTATAGAGACGATTGATTTGGATGAGAATACGATACTTTAATGATAATGAATAAAAATTAATTGCCACTTAATGTTCTGATTCTGTTATATGTATATACATATTTATATTAATTGTAACTATTTAATAAAAAGTTGCTAAAAGAATTTTTTTTTATCTAAGTAGGAATTGACTTAATTTTTTTTATATTACTTGTTTTAAAATAAAAATGTTATTAAGTGCGCAAAAGAATATCTTTAGATAAATTTTAAGATACATTGTACAATTTTTAGTAAATTTAATGTATGAAGCTTACTTGTAAATGGATGATTTTTCTAAGACTCTAAACAGAAATTATTAGAATTATAATTCGGTTGGCTCGGTGGCTTAGAGGTAGTGTGCACGCCTTGTAAATCCTAGGCTGTGAGCTAGATCCCGGATGGAATCGATAGATATTCTGGATGCGAAAATCATAGGCACGCATATAGGCCATGTAAAAGATCCCTATAGAGTATCAATTTGGTTTTGGTACTCTAGGCAATATATAGAATTCTATCAGAGGTTGAATTAAATAAATTCAAGCGTCAAATAGGGTGCCATTAATGAAATGACACTCGCACTTGGGAAGTTGCTGGGCCTGCAAAGGCATAACTGACAAACTGCAGCCCATTTAAGAAAAAAGAATTATAACTGTGGAAGGATATTAAATAAAAAAAATTTATATCTTTTTCCTGTATAATAAAAATAGACTCAATGAATTTTTGAGGTACAAGCTGAATTTTTAAAAGGAATTGTGTTAAATTAAACTGCATGCTAATTATATTAAAATATGATAATTATTAAAACTATAACAAAATTTTTTCTTATAAATACATACACATAATCAAAAGTGAAGTATTTCAGGTAAAGATTAAACCAATCATTTGTATGCAGCTAGCTTTTTCTTTACAAAATTCCAATTATATGTAAAGAAAAAATTTTATTTCATTTCTCTAAATATGTAGCTAATTCTTAGCTTTACATATCAACCATTTATAATTACTGGAAAAATATTTCATGTGAGTCTGGGATCATTTAAAATAAATCCATTTACATATTTAAATTCAAAATAGAATTTCGTTCATATTTATTTTCATGAAAATTCTTGAAACTCGCAGATATGTTTATTAATATTGATACACTAAACATTTAGCCTTTTTGGGAGGATTACCTACTTTAAATTCGAAACCAGATATTTCTTTAATGGCAATTAAATAAACTACTGCTGCACATCCTTTAAAAACTTAAATACTGTCTACTTAAAATATTTACTTTTTTAAGTGAAATTAGAATCTTGTGCATCTGAATTGGTAAACTTTAAATCATTAACTTAGTTAAATTTAATACTAACCTAAATGTGTACACATCTGAAAGTTGTTTTTATCTTTAAATTGAGATGCAGTTATAAGAACCAGTCTCATTTTAATATCTTAGTTTCTTTTTACAGACTCATAAGCTACTGGATTCTCTATATCCCTCACTTTTTTTCCTTTTCAAATATTTCTTTCTTTTTTTTCACATTTATTACATTCAATAACTTTTATAATTTCTTAATTAAATGAAATGCAATTTTACTTACACAATACGATGTTAATACTTTCTTTAAATAGTCGTACAACTTACATTAGTGTTGAGTAAAAACTGTATAACAATTTGAATGTATTCCAACTTGTTTATTAGCGTTCCTTTTCTAGAGTTTGAATTTTTAAAGCAAGCACATTAATTTATAAAATTGTAGACATTAGTTTTCGTAATTCTAAAAATTAAGAATTAGTTTTTAAGAAAATCAAATAAGTTCTCATCATATTTGTATTATTTTCAGTTGTAGATAAGACCCTGACTGGAAATTATTACTTAATTAACAGGAAAATGGCGTTTCCAAAGTAATTCATTAGATTATCCAC
This sequence comes from Trichonephila inaurata madagascariensis, assembly GCA_019973955.1. Taxonomy (NCBI): domain Eukaryota; kingdom Metazoa; phylum Arthropoda; class Arachnida; order Araneae; family Nephilidae; genus Trichonephila; species Trichonephila inaurata. The sequence continues at coordinate 117,328 of BMAV01013619.1, read as the reverse complement.
TGCACTTATGTATATTTTAAGAAATATGGCTACCTTATAGCTCGGTTTCTCAAACTATATCTTAAAATTTTTAAAAAATTGTGTGGGTGCTTATGACCACATGATAGAAGAGAAAACTTCTAATTCATTCTGGGCAAGAGAATTGAATTGTTTGTATGTACTACGTTTTCTTTTGCGACATTTTTGCATACGGGTGTTAAGTAGTTCTCTTTTTAGTGTCCATTCATCCGGGAATTTGTTTACCCTCCTTTTTTTAAAGGTCAATGATTAAATAATTATGCATTCTTATATGTTTATATATGAATATATACGATTTATATAATTGTATATACTCATATATAAAGGGTTTAAAAATATTTGTATGTAAATTACTTATGTAGATAAGATTTATATAATGTATACGTTTATATGGTACTTATGTACTATCGCAACAATGCTAACGTTCAAGATAACTTGCCACCCTGATTCCCTATGTGTCGTATGCGCTGAATTGGCAACCATGTGCTTCCTTTCATGCAATGTCGCCAAAAATTTATATAAAGCCGGAAACTATGTAAGGCTAGGAAAACTTATGCCTTGAGAGCCATTTACTTTTTTTTTTATTTCTAAGCAAACAAAAGGAGAGGGTTCCTACTTTTTCACATTTAATGCTTTTATTTTTCATTCAATTCCTACTATTAGCTCACACTCTCTATATATTTATTTATTTATCTTGGTGGAATTTTCAATCGTTAATAAAATACATTTTAAAGCGCTCCATTGAGCTGAAATTTCATATACATGATTATTTTAGATGAAGGAAGAAGTAGTAGGAATTGACTTAAATTTTTTTTTTGTATTACTTGTTTCATTTTCTACTATTATTTCACTCTCTCCCTATATATATATATATATATAGGGAGATATCTTGAATAATATATATATCTTATTCAAATTTTCAATCGTTAATAAAATACTTTCTATTCATCCATTCAAAGTAGGAATTGACTTAATTTATATATATATATATATTACTTTTTTCGCAATCTCTTTGTTGCCATCATAAATATAAACCAAAATATTGGCATCTTTCTTACCAATTAACTTCATTAAAATTTCATATTTTAATTTTTTGGCACATTTTTGTGCTTAAATGCTCTTTCTACTAAATAAAAAACATATATGCCATTTCGTTACTTCATATCTTCAATCTACTACAAAAGAATAATCTATTTTTATTATTTGTTTTTCTCTCACTCACTCGCTACACTTCAGTGCAAGGGAGCTGCATGACAGTAAGATTTAAATAAAGAAAATAAGATTTCACGAGGAAAAATGTACATGAATTTTTAACTAAAAAAACACCCTCCTAAAAATTTTTCAATTCATAGCTAAATGCACGTTGCCGACCAGAGCAGGATTTGCGACTGGAGCCGAATGGCCGTAACGCACCTGAACCTGAAGCTTCATTCAAGTTCGCTCTTCAGCAAAACGTGCCTAAAGAAGTTATCACTTCAAAAATTAGATGTTCGGAATCTTTCGGGGTTACATTTGCATTAAAAATAACCGGTTTTAATAACCTTTAGTGACTTTGATTTGCAGTAGTTTGAATGAATATCCATTACAAGCAACAAAAAAGTCTATTAACAACAGGCTGTATAATTTTTCACTAGATTCAAGTGATGCAAATGAAATCTGAATCTCACTTTTCTAACTTTCCTGTCATACAATCTGAGGAATTAGATTCAAAAGTAAAATAAGCAAGCAAGAACCCCAATACCGGGTGTTTCTAAAAGAATATTGGAGAGATTTAACGCTTTATAGTATTCATTACATATAACATATTGGTATGATTCATACATCGATTGAAAGAGCAACTGAAACAGTTTTGTTTGTTGGCATGTCTGCGCGTGTGCGTGAAACGTATGCTAATTTTCCCCCTTTCTAGCCGATCATTGCGCTAGTAGAAAAATGACGACTAGTAAACAGAAAGCATTTTGTGTTAACCAGTTTGCAAAGACAGAATCTGCTATTACGGTGCAACGAGCATTCCGTATTAAGTTCGGTTGTCGACCTCCAAATGATAATAACATTCTTAGCTAGTCAAGTCAGTTTGAAACAACTTACTGTCTTTGTAAAAGGAAAAGTACGGGAAGACCAAGGCTGTAACTGGTTCTGCCTACCTTGATACTCTACAACTATGGCTATTTCCTCAAGAGGAAGAAAGTGAACCAAATACCTTTATTTGGCAACAAGATGGTGTACCGCCTCACTGGCATCTCTCAGTACGCGATTGGCGTGCAGATACAGGATGGAAGCTGATGTGGCAAGAATTTCCTCAAACACACTGGAATGAACCCGCCTATCGACTTGGATGTACACAGTGAGACGAATGAGGCTCCTATTGAACATTTGTAAGCTTGTAAATAAAACCGTTTGTTACTCTTTCCTTCAATGTATGAATTATACTTGAACTTATATGTGATAAATACTGTAAAGAGTTAAAACTTCAATATTCTTTTCGAAGCACCCGGTATTCTTCAGTGTAATCAGGACTTGAACTATCAATTCAATTTAAAAAAAAGTCATTAATAATTCATCGATTACTTATTTCCGTCGCACTAAGTAGCAACACGAAGATTGTTGGCAGTGGACTTCGTTATTTTGAACATCGGACAGGAACAGTAGGAACTCCCCTTTTCAAACTATCACACCACTCCAAAGGGATAATTTTGAGCCTCGACCGATTTAACATGCATCGGCCCCTCTACACTTTGGTTTTTCAGGGACACTAGGGCTTGAACTCATGACATTGTGCCCACCAGTCCGTAACGAAAATAGAACTCTGTTGGTGTTCATGCAAAATCCAAATACATTGTAAAAGAACAGAGGATTGAACTTATATAGTTTCAGAATTTATATATAATCTCGAAATAAAATATCTTTATAGAAATGCTTTTTTTTTTCGAGGATGTTTCAAGCTGTGATAAAACCTCCTTTCAATAATTCGTTTAGATTAACAGTAGGATCGTAGAAAACGATATCCATAAAAGTATTCTCGCAGGGTATGGTATTTAATTAGTGGAATGAAAGACAAACGCATCGGTGAACTTAATCGCCTCATAGAACCAAAAAACTTGCGGCTATCGCCAGCCTTTATCAACAGTATCAGAGCCTTAAGTTTCTCTGGCTACTCTAATTAATTGAAGATATTCGCTGCGGGTGAATTCTAAATGTCGACAAGCCATTGTTAGGGATTGGATTTATTTTTTAGAGTTCAGCCAATCTCCCTTCATTTTCTTGGTAGTGCTCTGCGAATATCAGCCCCGTTTAGATTTTTTTCTCTAATAATAAGGAAGGGGAAGATTTGAAGAATGAAAACTATAAAAAGTATACAAGACCAAATAAAAAAAATTATCAGGGAATCAATTATGGTTTTACTAAAATTATTTCATAAGATTCTCCTTTCAAATGAAATATAAAAAATACTTTGCATATCATTGTAAATAATTACTTTACTTCAAATGTGAGACTAATATGCATTCGAATTGGTATATGATTGCTTTTTATTTTAAAACTAATATTAGAGTGGATCAAATTTATTTTTTCAGAATTTCAAAACCTACCAATGCGGAAAAGTTGTTCACTGGTATGTGTGTTAAGTACGCCACAAGGGAAATGAAGCTGAGGTATTTGAGCTTTTTAATGGTAAAAAGTCAAAGAGGAATTTTTGTTCAAGAAAAACAGGCATTTTAGTACTTATTAACGTTTATTGCGAGGAGGATACACTACTAAATAGTTGCAAGAAAAAAACATCATGTACATTTAACAACTTCTTTAGTATTTAAGTTTTAAAAAAATACCTGCAGTTGAAATTACAGGGAACAATAAAGCGGAAGATGAAAAAAAAACTTGGACTTATTCGTAGGTTTAAGGAGAGAGAGCAGGGCTATGAAATGTTGCACACAATGTACATTGTACTATTCACAACTCTCAGTGCTCATGTAGCAATAATCATAGTTTATGGTAATTTATATTGTAGAAAATATAATTTCATTTTGAGCCTAAAATTACCTTTTAACAAGTAATATAAAAAAAATTTTTTAATCAATTCCTACTAAGATCAACAAAGAAAAATTTTATTTTAGCTACTTTTTATTAAATAGTTACACTTAAAATAAATATGTATATACATAGGACAGAATCACAACATTAAGTGGTTATTCATTTTTATTCATTATCATTAAAGTATCGTTTTTTTTTTTCAGTTACAATCAGTTAGGCTAGTTATAAAATAAAAATGAGTAACCAAAAAACTTTAATTGTGAATAATTATTAAACTGTCAGTACATTTTTAATGTGATTTTTCAATTTGTAAATTTTATACTGGGTCATCTACATTAAGATTAGTTCTCGAAGATATTAACAAAAACGAGTTCTCTTTGGTGTGCGTTAGTTTCTCTTTTTTCTCCAAAATGGAGACAAAAAAAACAAGAGAGTGTTCATAAAAGAAGAAAAAGTATGTTCTTGAAAAGCAAGCACTCACTATGCAGTTCATTGTTTTCTTCCGGAAATTTTAAAACACGCCCCTTCAAATTCCAGAATCTCATGACTGCACTTCCTTTGGAAAACCAACGCATACAACAATGAAGGAGTGTTGTCTGCATTATTATGTTCTATTGTAATTTAATTAAGCGTATTTAAAACAAATCTTGATGTTTTCTCTTGTCTCAGACAACCATCTTTCAATAAAACAGTAAAAAAAATTAGTTTATTTATTATTGTCTTTTTTAATTTTGCAATTCCTACTATTAGCTCACACTCTATACATATTTATTTATTTGTCTTGTTGGAATTTTCAATCGTTAATAAAATAATTTCTATTCATCCAATCAAGTTCAAATACATTTTTTAACTTGTAGTGGATGACACTTGATGTTAATACAGTTTTTTCAAGTATTAATTCATTAATTAAATTTTATTTTTTAATTTTAAATTTATTCTGCGTTATTTCCCTTGTAAGTACAATTAGCTGCAACAGATGGCGCCAGTACGTTTCTTCTAACAAAGTAGGAATTGACGTTAAAAATTTTTTTTCTTTATATTACTTGTTCAATAAATCTTCGCGTGCCACTCTTATAACTCAGCAGTGCTGCGGGTTGTCTACCTCTGCTCTAGACTATGGTGTTCAGTGACACCTGGACTTGAACTCACGACTCGGCAAAGGATCGGTGGCTTCGAGTTCACGACGGGATACCTCGGTTACCATTGCAGATTACTTTTTAAAAAAAGGGAATTTGTTAACATTATTTTAAGTACAATGCGACGTTACTTTGCAAGTCAATATTCTTTTTTCTACCTAATTCCAAGGGAAAAAAAGTGCCACAAAATAAGTAAAAGAAATAGTTAACTATAACACCAAGCAATAAAAAACAATTAACAACAATTTCTGAAAGTAAAATATCAACTGCAGACTACGAAAATAATTTTGCAACTATTTCAATAAGAAAACGAGTTTTTACGAGTGCTGTAGGAGAGCGTAAAGAAAGTTAGTAAAAGCGGACATAAAACGTATTACTGCTTTTACTAGCAACATATACGGAGAATAACGAGAAACTTTATATTTAATAATAAAATGACCGAGCAGGCTGCAATCTGAAAGACTTAATGCTTAATTAGTTGAATAAGGTAATAAGAGGTTGGAATTTTCTCTAAAAAAATTCCAAAAGATCTGATTAGTATTAATTTAAGCATTGTAATTTTCATTGGTAATGTTTATTTCGTTGTTTTTGTTTATGTTATGTAATTTCTCCTATGCCTGTAAAATTTTGAAAAGAAATGTTTTATTTAGTTTTAAAAAATTATAAAAATTTTTAGCAACAATGAAGTATAAAATTCACACATATTTGTATCTCGCAGTTTAGAAGCAACTTTAAAAAATTCAAATTGTTACATAGATCTTAAAAAAACTTTAATCTACTAGATTTTTTGTAACATGATCTTACTCAAATTGGATGACCACAATACCCTAGTAGTCATGGTCGTGAACTCGTGGCCAGCGTGTCATGACTTCGAGTTTTGGTGACTTTGAATACTCAATCTATAGAGGGGTTGATGCAAGTGGAATTTTTTGCCGTGGACTCAAGTCCTCAAGATGGCCTGGTGCGATAGTTTGGAGAGGAGGTACCGGCTCAGGTGTCATCCTCGTGACTTGGCCATGGTTCAAAATTGCGAAGTCTGTCGCCAATAGCTCTAATATTGCCTTATAGAGCGATTTTAATAAAGAGTAACTCATTTACTCAGATTGGCTCTTTGTATACATTCCCATTATCAATCCAGTCAATAAACCACAATAAAACATATTACTTTGCATATGCGGAGTTTTTAAAACAAATTTCTTAATTTACTTCGTTGATGTATGCTTATCCAATGCATTAATAAAAGATCGTTTTTAAAGAGTGTATAAAAATCTATTCATATCTAAATTTCAATCTCGTTTATTGTTAATTAATAAAAGGCATTGCATTATTTCAAAGCAATTTTCTCACATTTTGAAGTTACACTACTCAGTGGTTTACAGTAGCCCACACAGGAATTTTTCAAGGGGTCGTCCAGGGTCGAAAGTCCAACATTCTTGTATCCTGCTCCTTTTGATTTTGTCGATTTTCGGGAACAAAAAACAATAAAAAACTAATTATTGAATTAATAATTAGCATTAGTTAATAAAATTAATCATTAATAACAAAAATATTTGATTAAATTTTACGTACTTTATACTTAGAATTATAATGAATCGGAAACAAAATCAAGGGGGGTGGAGAGTCCGGACCCCTAGGACACTCCTAGGGGTCCCCTTGTGTGCACCACTGGTGGTTTATTATCTTTAGATAAGTAAAGGTCTTACGACCCCCCAAGTGCCAGAGTAATATTTCCTTCCTCCCTCGGGACTTAACTGTCTTCGACCCTCCTCTTTTATCAGCAAGCACTTACTTTTACCTTCCTTTACCACACATCTAGATCACAAATATAAAGTTGTAACAATTATCGAATATTACATTCGGTTATTGATAAATTAATAATTATTTAACATAGTTTGGCCACTTGTTACTGCGCCAATAAAACCAGCCAAAACATCCTACACTTTTTTGAAGTTGCGAAATACATTTCAAATCGTTTATATGAATGAAGTTGGGATGATCATTATGCAAATTTATCTTGTGTTGTTCAATATTTGAATTAGCTACAAAGATTCCATTTTTATACTTGAAATCAACACTCTCTAATTGTACATAATAAAGTTTATTCTTCTGAAAATTAATTATTTTAAGGATGTTCACACACCCTTAAGTATGAATTTGGCGCTGGTACTCTCGGAAAAATTAAATCACGGCAATATTTAACATCCGACAACAGATAGAATTGAATAAATTCAAGCGTCAAAAATTTGGTTACGGGAGCCGCTACTAGATGGAGTCACCGAAAAAGTGGCTCTCACATTTGGAGACTTGTTGCGTTTGTAAAGGCTAAACTGTTAAAATGCATTCCATTTGAAATAAAAAAAATTACGATATTATTATATTCCGCCTAATGCTCTCCGTGATTCTTAAAGAGAATGCACATATTTTCCCATACTTAGACTATTAGAACCATTCTAAAAAAGGAAAGGGTGGAAAAAAACAAGTGCATCAAAATATGCCTAGCTTATAAGAAAACATTAACCTCTTTGATACATTTGATTTAAAAAAATAATTATATGTAGAAGTAAAACGACATTTACAAATCCGCGTGATTCGTTTTGCTATTAGATTCTTCCAAAAGTATAAGCATACAATTAACAATTTGCTGCGAAATAGATTGAAACAAACTTCTATATATGCTACCGAAAACAAAATACAATTTTTCCAACAATTTTCTAGAATTATCGTAAGTTAGTTTAACATGTTACTCGATTAAAAATAATAGTTTATGTTACTGATTAAATTTAAAATCTAACTTCAATCTTCCGTTTTTAATGTATTGTGAAAATAATTTTTGCATATATAAAAATTCTAGAGCACAAAATATCTAACACTACACAGTTAAGAAAAGCTCTTGATGTATAGTTCAGTGGCAGCAACTTTAAAGATAAAGGAATTTGAAAAGATTGTATCATGTTACCATAGCAACTCTGCGCTAATTTAAATTTACTGTTCCATAAAAAAATATTTTTTGTTAAAATTTCCGGCATTTTTATGATTAAATTAGAGACTGTTAATATGTATACTTAAATATATTATTACTATCTTTTATGTTTAAGATAAATTTCGCAAAAAAAATCACTGAATGTATCAATTCACAAATAACTCAATAGTTTTCTGTCATAATAGTGTTTGCACTATAACTTTTAATTTTCACTACCTTAAATTTAATTTCAGTTTAATCAAAAAATAATATTATATAATTCAGAAATTTGCTGTTTAATGATATAGTTAGAATATTTTGGGTATACATTGTAATAATATAATGGTTCAAAGATCTTTTTTGTTCAAAAGGAAATTTTACCTTAGTACAAACCTTAATGTCTTTATTTTATAATTTCTTGATCTAATAAAAAGCAGAACTATTTTTCATTTATGAAACATATTTATATTTCCCTTTTTATAAATTGCAATTTATTCACTTAACTTAAGCTAATCTATTTTAAACATATGAATATACCGTAAGCTTTACGAAGAAATAAAAATTGCAATTCTTAGCTTACTGTAACTATTGTTGTAATAAAATGCATTGATTACTATTTTTAAATATGTGAGAGATTGAGTATTGTGTTCGACGCAATTGAAGAAATTATTATCTTTCTTATATTATATTATATTTTTTCTACTTATTTACAAGGTTGGAAACGGCATATATAGCAGTAGAGATCTCTCTACAGTAATATATTTCATTCAATAGACAAGAGTTTTTAAATAAAGAAACCGTTCGTTAAGACTTTGGAACAACGTAGATTGATAAAAACAAGTAAAATATCGAATATCAAACTTGGCGTGAAAATCTCACCAATATATAGCTATATTTTTGTCGCCAAATCAAGGAGCTAAAGTATGATTCAATGGGATAAATTCATTTGATGTCATAGTCACATGCTAACTGTAATCATGTGTTTCCAAGCAATTAATTCATGCGCTTCGTTGTTGCCAACTTTTCTATTTTTAGAAACTTTCTTTTAAAAAGTATAAATTTTGTCAACAGTAATAACGCACATAAGTGAGCAAAATACACTTGATTTAAAAGTATATACTTGATTTTAAAGCAAAAGTGGTTTAAAAGTATAATATAAGAAAAAGTTATTTAATTTTGAAAACTTTTTGATGCATTTTTTTATTAATTTAAAATTTTTACCCATTCGTAAAATTTGAAAGTTTATTTAATTTTTAGAAATAGAATAAGAAATGCAAGTTTAATGTTAGCTTTGAATTCAGTGGAGAGCCCGTGATTGTATTTATCATTTGACCTTAAGACCCATTCTATATTCAAAATAATCTATTTAGTTTTTCCATATTGTTCATGGTATTTTAAATTATTCTCCAGTACAGTAAGACCCCGCTTAACGCTGTTCCGCTTAGCGCTGTTTCACACAGTTTAGCATTCTTTTATTTCAACCCGGGGATTCCCCGAAATTGTAGGTTTCAAAATATGTACATAACTTATCCGAAACAGTGTAGTTGTGTTTCTTGTTTGGTGCGGTGCTGTACGGACGCAATTTTTTCATTTGAAGCATTTGTTGACATTATTGTAAGTATAAATTTAGACAATACTATAATGATTAATACAGTGAGAAATATTATTATCTTTAGTTTTTATCATGGGTGATAATGAAAAACAAGAAAAGAAAGCCACCAGAAAAAGCATTTCACTGGAAACTAAAATGCAAGTGATTAGAAGATTAGATTCTGGTGAACGTCCCCCCAAAATTAAGTTGCATTGAGGACAATTTTCAACAAGATGCCTTCTTTGACAAAAAGGCAAAAAAATTGGAAACAAAAGAATAGATTGAATGATCTGACTGACATAGAATTTTTTTGTTTTTATGTATATATATTCGATTATATTGATTTTTTTTTTTTGTAAGAAATAAATAATGTTTGGTTTTTTTTTATTTAAAAAAAAAATTTTTAAATTTAATACCAAACCTTTCTTTTTTAACCATCATCCCCCCCCCCCATTATTTTTTCATGCTAAGATAGCCCCGAAGGGTGTTTCGCATTACGCTTTTATTTTTTATGGAAAAGTATCCCCTCGGGAAGGGGTCTTACTGTACTTAGTATTAAACCCCGATACTTTTTTTTTTTCCCAAAACCCCTTTCCCCCAAAGAAAGGGGGGTGTGTGTGTGTGGGGGTGTGTGTGTGTGTGTGTGTGTGTGTGTGTGTGTGTGTGTGTGTGTGTGTGTGTGTGTGTGTGTGTGTGTGTGTGTGTGTGTGTGTGTGTGTGTGTGTGTGTGTGTGTGTGTGTGTGTGTGTGTGTGTGTGTGTGTGTGTGTGTGTGTGTGTGTGTGTGTGTGTGTGTGTGTGTGTGTGTGTGTGTGTGTGTGTAAGCACAAAAAGTCAATTCATTCAAAAACAAAACAGTAGCCCCCTAAAAACTGTAGTTCCCGTCAGATATTCCATTTATTTAGAACATGTGTGTGTGTGATTTATTCTTTTTATTAAAGTAATGGAATTTAAATAATGAAATGCAATTTAAATTTTGTTATTTCAGCAAATAAACTTGGGAGCAATTTTTTAAAATCTTCGCCATTTTATTGGTCGATGTATCGATACGAAAGAGTGCCGATTCTTTTTTCATGTTTAGAATCAAACCTTTTGAAATAGTCTTTGTATGTTTGACTATATTACTACATGATACATAATTCTGGTTAATAATTCTATTTAAAGCCATTTTCTGATCAATGGAATATCTTCTTTCAAAATATATAATTCTTGTTTAAACAAATTTCTTAAAAATAATTACAAAATCATTAGATAAAGTGGTAAGAGATTCCAATATCAATACCAGAGGAAATATTTTTTATAAATCGATACAGCTGATGGCTTTTGCTAGTGATATTGATATCATCGCTCGAACACCCACTGTACCCCGCTAAGGACCTTTTTATCTTTAGAAGGCCTTTTCAAAAAGGGCTGAAAAAACCCCCGAGAATAAAACCAAGTACATGCCTTTTCACTAAATCATATTTTAACAATTCCCTTTTAAAATTGAAGAGTAAGGGTTTTTAAGTTTTTGACACCTTCAATTTTTTTAGTTTCAAAAAATTGAAAAATAGAAGCATTAAAAACTGAAACCAAAAGAGATTGTTTGGCTACTTTGATGCCTTAAAGGAATACGAAAATATATGAAATCAACGTTAATCAAAAGAAAAACAAAGGTTTTATTGTATAAAAGTCTTTTAAGATCAGTATTAACTTATCCATGTGAAACTTGGTCGAAGTCTCGAACAGATGAGAACAGGATAAGTATCTAAGAAAGGAAGATTCTAAGATTCATTTTTGGAGGATTTCAGGAAAATGGAACATGGTGAAGAAGATCAAAAAAAAATTTGAGTGCTCTATCAATCATATAAAAGAATCTTGGGAAAATTTTTAACTTCCCTCAAAAAAAACACTGAATTAAATGGGCAGGTCACGTTATTTTTAAAAGAACAACCGCACCACTAAAAAAAATCTTTTTGCTCAAACCCAAATGGGGACACGAAGAAAGGGCAGGCCAAATCTTAGATGAATTGTGAGGGCCTAGAAAAAGATATCTCCTAGTTTTAAGAACTATGTATATTGAAGAACACTATCAGACCTGGAAAAGGGTCTTTAGAAGGGTTAAGGCCCCCCGAGCTGTCAGGGTACCAAAAGGGAAAGGGAAAAAAAAAAATAAATCAAAACGAATTAAACTTATTCATATTTTTTTTTATTATAGGGAAAATATAATGAAAAAATTAGAGATTTTTTAAAATACAATTTTTAGTTTTTTAAAGGGTTTTTTTCTACCTGAAAAGGATATTCAAAAAGTATACCATGCTATAAAAGAAACAAAAATCGGAAGCTTCCATCACTTTGCACTCACTAAAATATTATTGTGAATATAGTTATCACGAATGTACTTTAAACACAAATCGAAAAAGGTATTGATGCATATTTTTTTGTTAAGATAAAACCTCAAACGCGATTCAGGCAATTTTTCGATGGATGAAATGATATTAAGCCAGCGTTTCTCAAACTGTGGGGGGCTTGATAATTCTACCAGGGGGGTGAGCAAATAAAAAAATTGGAAATAAAAGATATTTTTTAAAAAATATTAATCTACTGAAAGAAAGAAAAACAAAATATGCATTCGGACGTAATAAAAAAATAAATACACATGTCCACTGTTATAATATCCTCATAAATGTATCAGTACATAATGTATATTTGGTCATGAACTCAGAAAATACTAAGTTAAGAACACGTTCAATAGTTACTAGTGATCCCATGTAAGCTTGTCACAAATAAATTATACACAAAATTTAATGCCATATATTGTTAATTTGTACATTTTATAATTAAATTTCTATTGTAGCTTTAGCATTAAAATACATTATGATTAAATTCAATTCATTGTTATTGTATGGAGGGGGAAGATGTGAAGAAAATTACGACTGAAAATTGGGTCGTAAAAATTGAAAGTTTGAGAAGCACTGTGTTAAGTTTTACTTTTTTAAATAAATTTTAAACAATTTTTTTGATTCTTCTAAAGTATTGTGTTCACAGAATTTTGATTTTTGAGGATTCCGTTCAACACTAGTAATGAAGAATAATGCAAGAAAAAAAATTCTCTACAACTTCTCTCTTGCTCCTTTTTAAAATGTATTACATCATTTAATTCTATATTTTCGTGATATTCATGTTTCGAGTTCTAAATCAAATTGTTTGAAAAGTGTTTTCTGACATTAACTTTAATTTTTTTTATTTACATGTCCAGGGGGTTCCATGTTATTTACATGATTTTATTTACATATCTCGATGTCATTGACGACTTTCAACAAATTTACTCTTTGGTAAAATTATAGCGTACTTTGCCCTGTCGAGGGTTCCAACTTCATGTATGGACTTTACAAAAATCGGTGACAGTTTGACTATTGCTCTTTAGTAATGAATCAACGAATATAAAAATTTAATGCCGAAATAAATAGGAGTATTTGAAGTTTTAATGATAAATTAATTTTAAGGTAACTAAAACAGCCGGCTGGTTAGCGGGGGTTTGGTTTCGTTTCCCTGCACCTTTAAAGGCGGTTTCGACCCGGCCCAAGTCGGGTATTTTTTGATGCAGAAAATCCCGCGGCCGTGTCAGGGTTATACCGAGTAAAAAATCCCCCGAGTGTCTGCTTGGGGGGTGCTCTCGGCAAAATTTACTTTCCCGGGCAAAAATTTCCCGTGCCAGAACTCATGTCTCCTTCCCGGGGAAGAAACTGGGGGTCAAAAACTTTTTAATTGGTATCGCCTAAATAGTGCCCCCACTAAAAAAATGATAACCCCCGCTTTTTGGGGGAAAGTACTAGGTCTGGAAATATTAAAAAAACCCAAGGCAGCCCCATTAGAAAAAAAAAATAACAAATTTAAAAAGGAGAAAAAGACCGGGAAAAATAGTTTAATTGGAAAAGGGCCAAACCACCCAAATTTTATGCAGTGAAGAAATATGAGGCAAAAATTTGGAAGATTTTTCTGAGATAAGCATGAGATGACAGGATGTAAATTGATTGGTGGATAAGAAGTAGACCAGTGGGGGAAGTTAGTGCAGTAGACTCTTATGTGCGAAACATTAGAAAAAGTACAAAGTTGTGGAAATAATTAAATACTAGTGTAAATTTTAGAATAAAAATTTTTCTAAATAAAGATAGGTTTATTAAAATGTTTCTACATCTATTGAAACTTGAATCCAGGATATATTCCTCAATACTCGAAACAGTTGAAATATGAGAACTGTTCATTTTTGCTAAAAAGCTATTTGCAATTTTTCTAATGGATATTTTTCTCGCTGTTCTAAGGTCTTTAATCCTTATGAACCAATAATCATTTATGCATCAACAATCATTCATGCATCAAAATTAATTTTCAACAATTATCAACCATCATCAGAAATTTCTAAAAGTTTAGTGTGAGTCTTTGAGGCCTTTCACCAGATTAAAGCGGCATTGATCGTAGGAACAGAATTTAATTAAGCATTTCATTCTCTCTACTTGAAGTAGATTTTCTTGAAATTGAACTATATGTGATTTGTTTAAATTTCCTTTTAAGGTATCCGACTACGTTCGGAACCATGATTTTAAAAAAGCGCATAAATGGATAATTTTCATGATATTTAGTGTCACTTAGATTAGAATACATGTATAAAATTGTTTTAAGGACGTTATGACAAAAAAATTATTTAAATACAATATTTTGGCAAAAATTAACTTAGAATAACTTTTTTCAAATGTCTCTTTCCTTTATTGTATTAATATTTTGCCTGTATATAGCTCAAACCTCTGTACAAAGGCTCAACTATGAGTTTTGAAAAATTCGAATTATTTTTAGACTTACAACCATTTTAAATAATTATCGGCGTATTTTCTTAAAATTTCTCCCTTCTTTTCTAAGACAAGGAAAACCGACTTCAAGTTAGGTTTAAAAAAAATTTTGTTGAGCCTCTGTAATGAAAATCAGCTGAATAAGGCAAAATTTTAATACAAAAAAGCTTTTTTAAAAAAGGAAACTTTTGGAAAAAAAAGGTTTTAAGAATTTTTTTCCAAAAAATTTTTTTAAAAATTTTTTTCAAAATTCCCAAAAAGGACGTTCTCATGACACAAAATGGAAAATTTTGGTTTTTTCGAAAGAATTATATTTTCAAAAACAGAAAGACCCCTAAAATAAAAATTTTTATAAATATATATTTTTCTTAATATACTACAACATAAATTTTTAAAAATATATAAAATTTTTTTAAGAAATATAAAGGATTCAAAAAAGTACAAAAAAAAAAGTTTTCGGATCGGTTGCTCTTTAGGTACATGTATTTTTCCTTTTATAACATATAACACCACAAAACATGCTGTTTTGTTATAAATTTACCTTTTTTAAATGAAATAGTTCTTTTTTATTTCCTTGCACAAAAATTTTTTTAAAAAATTTTTTTAAATTTTGATTTTTAAATTTTTAAAAAATGGCTTTTTTTTAAAAATTGAGCAAAAAGAAAAAATATTAACATTTCGAAATAAAATTAGTAGATTAAATACATTATCAGGGCCGGTAAACCAAGTTTCTTCATTTATCAAATAGTTTTCTACACATGTATAAAACTAAAAAAAACACATTTTGAAAATTAAAAAAATAAAAAAAAGGATCACTTACCTAAGATTTCTATTTTAAAATTTTCCCCCTTTCTCATCTTGCATTGACTGTTCAAAAAATCCGTTTCCTTTTAATTTTTTTTTTTGTTTTGGCTTCTTTGGAGTTTTTAGAACAATTCCCAAAAAATTTTGACAGTCAATTTTGCAAAACCCCAAAGTGTTGATCCGGGATTGATTTTTAATTTTTTAAATTTCCCTTACGGGGTATGCACCTTCATTGAAGCATATAACTGCTCCAAACACCCATTTCAAAGTTCTTTTGCTCCAAATGTTTTTTGGGCCCAACATTCCCACACAGTTTTTAAAGCTTTCGTTGGGGTTCTGGTTTGGCCATGAAAATTTTAAAAAATTTCTTTTGGTTAAGTCTCAAAACATTTTTAATTTTAAAAAGGAACTGTTTGGGGAGGGAATGTTTGTGGGTGTATTTTTCCCCTATACAATGCTTTTATTTTGAAAAAACTTTTTTTTCTCCCATGGGGCACAAAGCATTTTGCGGATTTTCATCTGTCGACAGTTTAGGGAAATATATTCCCAGAGGGTTTTGGACATATTGCGACTGATTTTCCCAAAATTTCTTCTTATGGGTAGGGCCAAAATTTTTTTCAAAAGAAAATTTCTGCATCAGTCTTTTTCCTCGTCCCGATATTGGTTTGTTGTCTAAAAACTTGGTGGATTTTTTAAAATTTTTCTTTAGAGCTCTGCTTCTCCCATCCTTTTTTTTAGGGATGCACTCTAGTTTTTTAACAGGAAATTATCACCTATATGTTTGATTCTTGAACTTTTTGGAACCCCTTCGAATTCCATCTCGGTACTTAACACCCCAACATTGTAATTTGGGGAAAGGGGCGACTGAAAAAGTTCTTCCTTCCATTCCCTAAACCCTTTATAGTTTAACTGGAAATTTTACGGTTTTGTTCGTATTTTTTCATTCAAAACAATTTTTGAAGGCTCAAAAAAATAACTTTTCCCTTATCAAAAAGTTGCAGTTACAACGCCATTCTTCGAAAGAGTCCTCTTTTTGGGTCCCCTCAAAACTTGATGCACTGTGTTCATTTTCAATGACAGCTTCTTCGCCCTTTTTAAACCCTTGAACGGGTGAAAAAGTTTCCCAAAGCTTTAAAATTGGGGTATACAGTCTTTAAATTTAGCTGGAGGGAGGAGGTAAGTTATCGGAAAAATATCGGCTGCATTTTGCCAATTCAATGCACCTCATCCATAAACAAACCTCAAATTTACTTCATATCCATCTGCAAGGGATTTGAAGTCATTGAAGAATGACCAGAACCCTACTTGCAAGTTGCTGACACACACGGCAAGGCCTTTGCGAAATTTTATTTTCAGCAACATCAAAGCGAAAAATCTATCACAATATCTGATTTTGCAATATTGTTGAAAATATCATTGGATATTTAAAACAAAATAACCCTCTTTGGGAACTGAAAAAATTTTTTTTGTCCTTAAAAAAATACTTCACTCTTCTCAATTTTCTTTTTTTGATGCACTGACATCAACTCGTTCCTCTCAGCATTTACGAAATGTTTTTAAGATTAAACGACGTTTAATTTTCCAAACTTTTTTTTTTGAGGATTTCAAATGTTTAAAAAATTTTCGCAAATTTCAAACAAATTGAATGTAAAAAAAAAAAAAATAAATTACAGTCAAAAAAACGAAATTGTATCTCAGTGTTTTTAAATCAAGCACGAGAAACAAAATGTTTAAAATTCGCACACACAGCTTGGGTATAAACAAGATTGAGTTGAGTAGTTATATAATCCTTCTCAAACTACAAGAATAAAATAAATAAATCAGATTGGTATTTTTATATCACATAATCTACATAAAAATATGCTTTGGTCAGCTGTAAAATGGGCGTGGCAGTTGACGTGCGATAACGTAAACAACAGGCGTGACAGCTGTTGCTTACATTTTAAAACCGCAATTACTCGGATATTAAGCTTTAAACCTATATATGTTGTACATTTTTGGAATCAGCATTAATTCTACTTTTTTTTAAGATGAAAATTGAAAAATCGATTTTTTGAAGGGTAAGAACGTTTCTGTTCTCTTAAAACAATTTTATACATGTATTCTAATCTAAGTAACACTAAATATCAAAAATATTATCCATTTACACGCTTTTGCAAAATCACGGTTCCGAACGTAGTCGGATACCTTAATGTGTAGAATGGAGTGTTTGAAAGTAAGATTTTTATCAACGCCAAGATACTTGGCGTATTTAGACCAGGAGGGAACATTGCTACTAAGAAAAATGTTCGGAATTTTTCCTATATTAAAGAAAAGTAATTTTCCATTCATTAAACCAGTCCTCAAGGAGAGAAATGTGCCTGCTTAAGTGATGAGAGATTATAATTGGATTTTTTGTTGAAATAATATCAGAAAGTAATCAGCCTAAATGTAAATTATGGTGTTGCCTGATTTGAGTAATATCGGTAACATAGAGGTTACATAAGGTAGGTCCAAGAACGGATCCAGGGGAGTCAGTGAATTTCTACCAATTTTAGCACTTGTCTTTAGGATGGTATCAAATAGGTTGCCGTAATTTGAAAAAATTTTGGCGATACCTCTTAACCAATAAATTGATAGTACCTTAATTGAAAAGTGATCTAAATGTTTAATGACGGATAAAAATTTATCAGATAAAATTATATTATACTTATAATACTTATTTATACACTTTTGCAAAATCACGGTCCCGAACATAGTCGGATATCTTAACTATTTTTAGCAATCTCTCTTAACTATTTTGGCAACATTGAGAAGTAATCTTGCATTCTATATATAGATGAGAGAATATTTTTTGAGCAAGAATACATATCAAATAATCATAAGTTTACTGTCGTTATTTACAGAAATTGTGGTATTACTCCCTCTGTGTTGACAAATGAAAATAACACTCTGATATTTTCCACCAAATGAAAGTAAAACACTTAAGTCGATGATAGAACCGTGAACGTGACATTTAACGCCATCGCTAATCTGCAATAAAACTAAGCCACAAATGCACTTAACACCAAATTGCCAACGTATTTCTCTGAGTCCCAATGTACCGCAGGGACTTAGAGAGGGTAGTAATGCTGACGGCTTCATTTTTTTATCTCTAAAAATGTACTTTTCTTGGAGATTGTTAGAATGAAATAAGAGGTGGTATGAGAAATGGAATTTTCGATGACCACCGAAATGACCGAGCACTCAAAGTTTCATTCCTTATGTTCTTCTATGAGTTATTGTAACATTGTGTTTGTAAATTTGTAAAAGGAAAGTAGTATATTAATTATCGTAATAATCTATTAATGATCTATTGAAAACGAGAATAATTTTTATTTAGAACATCTCATAATTATTTCAGTTTTCTGAATAATATTTGGGTAGTTATAAGTTAACATGTGTGGCTTTAGCGAAACTAAGAGCTGAAGACGCCAATCTAGTAACCCTGCTTCCCACGTTGTTCTTATTAGGTGGCCATAGATAATCAGAGCTCAGCAAAAAAGGTGATCATTTAGAATCAGTCTTATATTTTATTATTAAGATTCGAATTTTCTGATTTGTCAAGAGACTAAATTAATCGTACTTTGAGGTATTTAATTTTAGATATTTTCCTTATTTCTCGTTATTTTTGTAAATGTTTAAAATTTCTTTCTTTTAAATAGTTCGAATTCCTTTAATATTACGCGCTGAAACTTTTATTTTCAATCAATTGCATCGCAGTCTTCTTTTTTTTTTATTCATTGCGACATTTCAGTGCAAGAAATTTATTGTATTTCATTTGGATTTATTTTATTAATTCAGTAGTTCAGGAGAAGGCACGCGCAAAGTGTAAGGAATTCTTTTTTTCTATCTTTTCGAATTATTTTGTTAATTATTACTTTTTTAAAAGTTTTATTGGAATGTAATTTGTGTGCCAAATTACATTTAATTAACCGCCTAATTAGCGAAATTTAAGTACCTCCTCGCTGATCGAAACCGACAGCGAGGTTTTATCGAACTTCAACTTCGATTCTGTTCTAAAATGCAATATTCTTTTTTTCATTCTTCAGAGGCCTCTTCGTGGAAATTGCGATTGTTAAGGAAAGGAAGAATAAATTCGTATTTTTATTTTACATACTCTTACGGTGTTTTAATTAAATAAGTACACAATACGTACAGAGTGTGCAGATAAATCCTTTTTAGTGATTTCGCCAAGATCGTTTCTATTGTCACCAAATCAATTTTAATTTTCCCCAAGATCACTGCGATTGATTCAGTAATTTTTTATTAACCTCGCACTTGAAAGCCCCGCGAAAATTACCAAATTACATACATAAGAAACATTATTTTATTAATGGTTATGAAGAAGATCCTCCTTCTTTGTCATATTATATGTTTGTGTACAAGAGAAGCCATAAAAAAAATTTCGGTAGAATAAGTTACCAAAAACACAACCACGGCCTCTATTCCCAAAGATTTTAAAACGGTAATTTAATAACAGAAATGCTACTTTGATACCCGAAATAAACACCTTTGCTCAAAAAGAATAGCAGAAACAAAGTAAAACACTTCTATTTTGAAAAATTGACAAAATTAAACAAATTAATTTCGGTAGTGAAAAAATATGGCTTCTGAAACCTCAGAGCATTTCAAACAAATTAAATGTTTTTGCTTCTTCACGGCAATTCGAATTCAATAAAGAGCTTTATTTAAACTGTCAATTTTGTGGAACTATGTTAAAGGGTTTCTATTGCATAAAAACAAAATGTAATAAAGTTAGTGCTGCCCAATCTTTAGGAAGATATCTTCACTATTTTTTTTCTTAAATTCAAAATTGAAAAAATAGCTCTCAAGATACATGGAATAAGTACAATCTGAAGGTACAAATCTTTTAAATAGGAGAAATATTTGCATACTTCCTAAAGATTTCTTATACATTAAAAGGCACTTATAAACAGACAAAAATAATACGAAGTTGCAACAAATTTCATAATGTGCTGAAAAATTGTTTAATAATGGAACTATGATATATTTCCTTGAAAATCCATTTTCTATCTCTCTCGATACCTTTATTTTTTATCAAAAACGATGATAATACCCTAGTAATTTAAAGAAAATATATTTTTATTAAGATGTACAGGAAATCACTCAAACGATGTGTGCACAGGGGATATTTTAATGCACTGGTCGCCTGGACTCAGAGCCTCGGGGAAGCCCAGCTTATTCCCGAACTTACAAAGTGTGACAATTAAATTCCCGCACTCACCTGGCCGTTTGGCTTGGCGTGAAGGAGTAAGAATGGTATATAGCTGACCGCGACATTTCTGGTGCTGGTGGCCCGTTATCCATCTATTTCCGCGGTGGGCATTACTTCAATCGCGATCGACTGGTGGACCGCCAAAACATGTTGGGGATCACCTGAAGATCTTAGCAGTTAATAATTATGTACGGAAATTTTTCAAGACTGGCTCATTGTATGCAGAATAAGTTTCTACAACTATAAAAGAAGCCATTTTATATAGAAAAGTTTTATTTTTTAATATATTTGGAATTGTTTGATAATAAATGCATCATCCAATATTATTATTTTTGTGGTTATTATTATTTTTATGTTTGTATCTTGCGTTTTACTTAAAACTTGAATTTAAAAGTGTTAGTTTTTTATTATTATTATTTTAGTTCTGTAGGTAAGTACATATTTCGTATTTATTATTTAGTTATAATAAATATTGTAGATCTTTTCGTCACCTCACCACACCTATGACACTGGGCAGTGGCGCACAAGAATTTTTCAAGGAGGAGGGTGAGGAGCGGAAGTTTGTCATACTCGTATCTCACCCCAAACACATAAATATATATATATATATTTCACAGATAATCGGGAACAAAAAACAGTAAAAAATAAACTACTGAATAAATAATTACAATTAATGAATAAAAAATGATTAATAACAAGGGCTATGAGAGAGGGTGCGGACCGGTGCCCCTTGTGTTCGCAACAAACACTGAGTAGACCGCAACCCCTTGCAAAAATTAGAAGTAGCCCTTACCCAGGAAAAGTCTGGCCACCCCTACTGTATCTAGTTCAGTTTGTTTTTTATCCTTCTTTGAGAAAGTCGTTGTTGTGTCGAAGCGCCGAAATCATGATAAAGGTAAAAATCTAGCTGAGCATAAATTTGAAACTTCTCGTGAAATTTAAAGAAAAAATTCCAATTGAATGTTTTAAATTGTTAAAGGAGTGTTTGGAGATATTAGGTACGCGTCACACATACTCAAATTTTATAGTGACACAAATGCTTTTCGGAAGATCGGGAGGTTGCTGAAGATGAACATTCTTGTCGATCTGTGACATCAAGAACAGGTAATGCTCATCGTTTTTGTTCGATATTGGGATCATCATGATTGAACAGGTACCTCGAGGCCAAACGGTGAAACAGAAATGTTCCATTGAGGTCCTGAGAAAGTTTAGAGAAAGAGTGAGGAAGATAAGTCAAGATTTGTAGAACAGCAACACGTAGATTTCGCACCAAGTCAACGCCTCGGTGCACACTGCGCTCTTTGCAAAACAGCTCTTGGAGAAGAAACACATTCCTGTGCTCGAGCATCTATTTAATGTATCCGACTACGTTCGGAACCATGATTTTGCAAAAGCGTATAAATGGATAATATTTATGATATTTAGTGTCACTTAGGTTAGAAATTGTAAATAAAATTTTTTCAAGAATATTATTACAGTAAAAAAATTATTTAAGTACAATATTTTGACAAAAAATGAACATAGAATGACCCATTTTCAAAGTATTCTCCTTATGTGAAAAATGCTTCTATTATAATACTATTTTGCCTGTTTATAGCTCATACCCTTGTACAGAGGCTCAACTAAAATTTTTGAAACATATAACTTAGAAGTGGATTTATCCATGCTTTACGACAGCAGAGGGGAGAAATTTTAAGAAAAAAACGCCAATAATTATTTCAGTTGGTGGTAACTCTGAAAATAATGTGATTTTTAAAAAAAATTATTTCAGACTCTGGAGAAGTCTTTACTTTATATAAGTAAAATATTATTATTTTAGAAGTATTTTTTTATAAAAGGAGAACATTTTGAAAAAGGGTTATTCTAAGTTAATTTTTTGTCAAAATATTGTATTTAAATAAATTTTTTGTCAATATGTTCTAGGAACAATTTTATGCATGTATTCTAATATAAGTGACACTAAATATCACGAAAATATATTGTTATACGCTTTTTTAAAATCACGGTTCCGAACGTAGTCGGATATCTTAACTCACCAGATCTCGCACCATACGACTTCTACCTGTTTCTTTAATTGAAAAATGCATTGATGGGAACGCATTTTCTGTCTGTAGAAGAGGTGAAGGTAAAAACGACACACCTATATACTGAGGATGGTGACACGTAATGAGCGGCAACACTGCATTCAACAGTGGAAAACTCGTAAGCAGCTGTGCATTGCTAGGGAAAGAGAGTGTGTCGAAAGGAATTAAAAGGAATTTGTACATTGTTTTCAATGCAGTTAATTTTTAAGAACTAGTCCGGTTATTTAATTGTCACAGTAGTATCCTATCTACATAAAAGGCTTGTAGTTGGATTTTACTTTTGCATAGGGGTCAGGATCTCAAGAATTCTTAAGGCGTCGCTGTGTACATGTATTTTAGTAGTAGTTAAGGGGGCCGGCACTTCCATAGGAGCCCATGTTAAACTGCGTAAGTTTATGTACCTTTTTTCTCAGGAACTACTTATTTCTCATAAATAAAGATTTTACAATAGGTTATACGTACTGTCAATAATACTTAACGAAGGTTTTGTTTTTTTGTTAAAAATTAAATTAGCTATGAATTTTTTAAAAATTGTCCAATTTTTTCCCCTAAAATTTAGTTTAAAAAAGCCATATCTAAACACACAAGTTTGCAAGATATATCTAATTCCCTCCATTAAATTGTTTAAACATGTTAAAAGTCTGCTCATGGAAAATTTTAGGATTATATAATAAGTAGAATTTGAGAAAAATGTACATAAATTGAAAAATTTACATTTTGAGAAAACAGGCTTTAAAGTTAAAATTTGTAATTTTCTGAGCATTTACTTTTTTAGTACTTTCCAGAAGCCTATGAAGCCTTTTTTAACTCTGCTCATACAAAACACTTCTAATTTTCTTGTTTTCATTATTTTTTACAATTTTGAATTTTTTTGGGATCTTAAGATGCTTTTGTTGGGCTATACAAATCCTACTGTATTTAGTTTTTTGAAGCACTACACGCAGTTATAACTTGGTTTAATATCCCAATGTTTTAAAATCATTAATTTTACTACATGACTCATATTGGATTGTGCAATAGCCATATTCACACCTAATTTTTTTCAGATTTTTTAACTCCTCAAATGTAGATGTTGGAATCCCTGACCATATGGTGTTATTAACTGACTCCTTTGGATTCTAGGTAATGCTCTGTGGATTCCATATAAACACTTTCTTAATGACATAGGATCACTTGGAGCTCTAAAAATTGGCTTCATTTAATTCATTGGGGGTGTATGTGTTTATAATCATAGAGCCTTTCGTTACATTCAGCTTCTGTCTTTTGAAACTTGCACCAGGCATTTATAATCGCAGGACACAGTCCATGTTGATCTCATTTTTGATGACAGAAGAGGAAAATAAACAACCCAAACAGAAGTTTTCATGGTGTAGATCATTGATATTATTCCTAGTAGTCATACTATAATATCTGAATTTTTTATATTAAAATGTCGGTGAGTCGGTTACGACCTCTTAGGCTTTCTCCATCATTTATCTTTTTTCCCTCTGTTTCGCTTTTGAGATTCAAAAGACGTGTACACATACACTTTTGAATAAGCCCAATACACTAACTTTTCCACTTAAACATCCTATGTATTCGCATTCATCAGAAACTTATGCAAGGGGAAACACAGCTGCTCCTAGCAAAGCTCATTTGGATGCGCGTCAAGGAGTAGCTTCATTTTAAAAAACAAATAAAAACTTCCACTTTATCGTATTTCCTCATATCATATATTATTTTAAGCAGAAATATTTAAACTTTTAAAAAATATAAAAAAGTGAAAATTGATAATTTTTTGAAAACTCATGTACCGGAACTCTTAATTTAGCCCAATAGCGCAACAGCTCATGAGGGCCAAGGCCTACTGTGTCCAACTCAGTATATACGACCTTGGGCTCTGTGGTGCATCAGCAGATGTTCCGGTCAGGTGTGGTCACTCTGACGCGAAACCCCCAGTGTTCAGTTGCCAAGCAAGCTTGGTACTCATTTATCGGCCCACTGAAGGGGTGAAAGGCTGAGTCAACCTGGACCAGCCCGTGATTTCCACCCAGGAGGTGTGGCGAGGAAGCGTGATACACTACCACTCAACCACTTGGCTCATTAAAATGAACAACTGAACTATGTATGCACGACCTTGGGCTCGGAGGTGCATGAGCAGATGTTCCGATCAGGCGAAACCCCTCAGTGTTCCCTCGGTTCCAATCTGATGCAAACCTCTCAATGTTAAGTTCTCAAGAAAGCTTGGTACTTATTTATCGACCCACTGAAGGGAAGAAAGGCTGAGTCAACCTTGCCCAGCCCGGGATTTGAACCTCTGACCTGGGGTGTGGAAGTGCGATGCACTAACCACTCAGCCACTGGGCCTTTTAGTAGTAGTTACCAATGTTCATTTTCGAGATAAAAATGGTATAGATGAACCAGTACGAGAAAAAATTGGCTTTGCCAATGATCGTGGATTCTTACTTTGTTTATCATCTTATTTTCAGCACCCATTGGGAAATATTTCTGCTCAGAAGTTATCTATATTTGCGACTAAACATTATTTCCTTTAAAATAACAAACTATTTTTATGCAAATGATTTGCTTATAATATTTAACAATAATATTTAGTATGAAATCCAATTATTGTATACTTAAATTAATTTTAAATTTACATCAACAATTATAAGCTAAAAATCCAGTTTTTAAATATTAAAGAAGAGTTTTTGATGAAAAAATATTCATAGCAATCACGACATCTTTGAAAACAAAAGTTTCAATAGTTAAAATTTTCAACAAAGACTATGATTTTTTATAAAGATAAATACTGTATTTTATTTACAGATTAAATAATATTTCCGAAGTATATTTCTGTGTATTTTGCTTTTAATTTAGTTGTTTTATTAATTTTCTGAGATTTCTCTCTCTATCTTTCCTTTAGGCAACAAACAATTTAATACCCGCGTCAGTTCAAATCGTCTTATCCCAAACATTTCCTGCAATAATATTATATTTTCCCATTTTCACATTTACTATTTTAGACATCACTGCATAGTAAGCACTGAACCATACAATTTGAATTTCGTACTTTAGTGTACTAGTACGTATTCCAGCGAATCGAACTGACAAATTCGAGCTTTCTGGATCACGTGACTTTTGACGCGGCGTGGACTGATCTATTTCCCGCTGGTCGGGCGGTGACGTCAACATGACGTCACTACCAAGCCTCAAACTCTGTGACGTCCTTTCCCATATTAGATTTTAAGGGCCGCGTATTACACCAGTACAAATATTAAAATCAGATTAAAGTGCTCCATGAAAATGATTTTGAATTTTGTGTAAAATGTGTTATTACACAGTTTTTTGCTCCCAAATATGTACGAAGTTAATATAGTTATTGAAATAGCAATTTCGTGCGGGTCATTTTTATACTTTTAATTCAAATTTAAAAGCAGATGATTTCAATATTCCACCCAACACAGAAAAGGATTTATGAATTTCTATTACCATATTTCTTATCTTAAAATATGATGTTATGAAGAATATCAGTTTCATTCCACGTTCCATTTTGATGCTTCTAATACGAAATTAAAAGCAGACGATTTTTTTAGTGTTCAAATAAAGAATGTAATTTCTGTATTTATGAATACTTTTGTCAAACATTTTTGTACATCAGTATTTTTCACTGTTAATTAGTTTTTCACTGTTTTAAATTCCGAATTAGATTAATAGCTGAGTCATGATTAATTCAACAGGTACAGAAAATAGGAATTTACTTCTATTCTACAAGTAGTTATACTACTTCAGGAATTCACACACACACACAAATATTTAAATAGTGACTGTTTGATTTCATAAAGTATAAAATCAATCGAGTTAACCCGGTTATTCACCAAGAATCAATTGATACTTGTATGAATTTTAAGCAAAAATTCATAAAGGTCAAGTTTTGGAATAAAAATTCAATGTCTTGGGGAAGAAGAAAAATCTATTTATGTTATGGTTTTAAAAGTATTCACCATTTGTGATTTCAAATTATTAAAACTAAATGTTCGTTAGCTATGAATTTCAAAGTGTTCTTTTAATAGTAAAGGTTAAGCCACACAAAAGCCATTTTATAATTTTAAATATAAAAAACTTCTGTAAATTTTTTTTTCGCTTTCAGAATTTTAAATAATTATTAATTATCAGTTTCTGAAAATAAACGTTTTGGTTATTTCGACAACGTTTAAATAAAGAACAGAATCAATTGAATATGTTCATCATAACATACAAATCTGGAAAACTATACAAAAGAGCCCTGCTTCTTGTTGGGAATTTTTCTCCAGTTAAATTACGTTATTAATTAAAATTCTAACATATTACCCCAGTCTCGTTAACTATTGATAATTAGTTTAGTGTTCCGTTTAAAATTCACATCAAGGCATATTATAATTTTTTCTAAAAAGTTTTTTGTTCATATTTAATTTAATACTATATAATCTAAAAATTAAAAATTTTGGTTCCAGTTAAATTCATGCATGTAACATGTTATAACGTGTTAGAGTTAGAATTAATTGAGTCATTCTTCTATATCCGAAGAACAGTTTCCCTGTTTGAATTCCATCTTTGAGCATCAAACAAAGATAGAATCTCCAGTGTCATGACTTTTTATAGATACTTCTTGTATAGTAGAGAAGACACTGTAGAAAGATAGCTTAAAACGAACGAATCATATTTTTACAAGTAATATAGATATGAACTACAGCAGCTATACTCAACCTGCGGCACACCGAGCCTTTTTAAGGGGCCCGGTCAATACCCATTGCTTTGAAAAATTAACTTATTTGAGAACAATATATTAAAAATTTGATGCCAAGAAATCAAATGTATCAATTTTGCTTTTTGCTTTCGATGTCACGCGAGTGCGAATTGATATTCTTTTTTTATTTGCAACATTACGGTTAGTGATAACAGACAACAGTAGAGTAGTGACCGTTAAATGGGTGGAACTAATTTTTAACTATCTTTCACATCTTGCAAGCGAAAAATATTCGAAGAAAATATATCGTTTCAAGACGATTGGAAGGTTGACTTATTTGGTGGTGAAAAACAAATATGGATCAGTGCTTGTTTGATTTGTCACGAAAGTGCTGTATTTAAAAAATACCAATAAACAGGAATGATTCAACGACACTTTTTCTCGAAGATTTCTTTCAAGAGGTAATAAATAGGATTTCTTGAATAATCTTTGCAACAGTAACCAAGTGTTTTGTCAGTGGTAATCATTTGAAAATGATTTTTATATGTGATTTGATATTTTAACCTTTTTTGAAACTATTGTCAGTATATTTTTACATATTTTATTAAATGTTTTTAATATTTTAACTAATGTTTGACGCAGTTTGGCCAGAATTGGCCCTTGCGCCATTAAACCTCAAAATCACTCACTCACTCACTTGTCAGTGGTAATGTCAAAGTGGCAACAAAGACATCTTATGAAGTTTGTTATATTATTGGTAATCATATGAAACCGTTTACTGATGCAGAAATTGTGAAGGAATGTTTATTAAATGCTTCTAATTCAGTGTTAATGAGAAAAATGAAAAAAATAAAAAATTGTAATTAAAAAAAGTAAAGCAAGAGTTATATAAAAAATTTTGATCAATTTTCCACATTATAACCCCCACCCCCTCAAGCCTCATGATACTGCCCGAGTGAAATTGCTAACAAATGCTTGCGGCCCACGTGAAATAGTCGATATTTATATATGCGGCCCAGCAGAAAAAAAGGTTGAGTACCCCTGAACTACAGCGTTTCTACGACGTGTAGCCAAATTTTATTTCTAATAGCAAGTTCGTAACTCCAACTGGTACTAACTTATGTTTTTCAATGCTGCTTTCATTGATAGAGGTTATAAAAATTGTGCACACAAAACACAGAAAATTAGTCAATGTACGTATAATTATTGTACATAATGGAGAAAATACATCTGTATTTTATAATGGGTACACTATCATCCTACCGATGTCTTTCTTAAAGTACCTATATTCTGTGGGCCGTAGTTAGGGATGATGGTAAGTCAATTAGAAAGTGCATGTAAATATTAAGTTGGGGAAAAGAGAAATCCATTATTTTTTCTGTAGATGGCTGTAGTGTGGATATCTCGTGAAGTATCGATCAAACAATTTCAAATTTATGCTCGTTGTCAAGGTGACATTTCACACTAAAAAATTATTTTGCTTTTTTGTTTGGTCCATTCAGTTGTGAGTTACAGGGTGTTAAAAAATGGAAGTCAACAAAGAGAAAATTTTGTTCTTTTTACAGTCTTTCTTTGATAAAGGCGAAAATGCAAGCCAGGTGGCTGAAATTGCGAATGGTGTTTATGGTGCCAATACTGTAACAGCTAATTACGTGCAATTTTGGTTTCGTCGATTCCGTTCAGGTATTTTTGATGTTAAAGATGCACCTCGCACAGGCAAGCCAGTCGTCGAAATTGTCGATAAAATCACAGAAATAATCGAAGTTGATCGGCTTTTTAGTAGTCGTAGCATCGCCCAGAGGCTAAAAATCGACCATAAAACAGTTTTAAGCCGTTTGCGCAAAGTTGAATTAAAAAAAAAGCTCCATTTTTGGGTGCCACAAAAATTAACACCAAAACATGATGGATAGAATTTCCATCTGCGAAGCCTTGGCCAAACGAATGAAATCGACCCATTTCTTAAATGGATGGTGACTGGGGATGAGACATGGGTCACATACTACAATATTGTGCGAAAACGATCATGGTCAAAGTGCGGTAAAGCAGCTAAAACGGTGGCCAAACCAGGACTAACGGCCAGGAAGGTTCTACTGTGTATTTGGTGGGACTGGAAAGAATCATTTATTAAGAGATGCTTCCTCATGGCCAAACACTAAATTCAGATCTCTAATGTTAACAACTGGACCGTTTGAAGCCAGTGATTGGCCAGAATTGGCCAACAGAAGAGGTGATGTGTTCCATCAAGACAACGCCAGTCCACACACTTCTGTAGTGACTCCCCAGAACCTCTGGGAGCTTGGTTGGAAAATTTTAATGCATTCACCATATAGTCCGGACCTGGCACCAAGCGATTACCACCTTTTTCTCACATTGCAAAACCTCCTGAGTGATAAGAAATTGGGATGAAGAGAAAATTGTGAAAATCGATTACTAGATGTTTTAGCCAATAAGAGCCAAGACTTCTATGAGAGAGGCATTACAAAGCTACCTTTAATTTGTCACCACATTATACAACAAAAGGAGCATATTTGACCCGAATCGGACAATCGGAAGCATGTTTAATAAAGTCTTGATTTTCATGCAAAAATAATGGATTTCCCTTTTCCCCAACCTAATATATATACAGACGAACCCCTATTTAACGAATTTCACGATTTAATTCATTTTTCTCTTTTCCCGATAAAAAGAAAGGCAGAAAAATCCTATTTAATGAATAATGAATCCCGAATTAACGAACTTTTTCAACAATTAAAATGTTATTTATCAGAAAATTTGGCATTTTTTTTTCAAATGACACATTATTTTTCTCCCAAACACAGAAAAAGATTTTTCTTGTGAGCAACAAATTTCGGTGGGAAAGGGTACAGGTGATTATTAGACTTTTCAGATGCAGATGAGTCATGTGTGTAGCCTATCGTGTGAGTTTTGAATAGGACAGGAAATTCCTTTCTTATCTCATTCCCCTCCATAACGCAGGGGATATTTTAAGATTTTTTATGGTTATGTTGCATTTGATTACCTATCTGTGTAACTGAAATTGAGGAAATTGATAATTTGTCAGAGCCAATGAATAACGATTCTGGTACAGATATTGATAATGAAACTCCTATCACACACACACACACAAAAAGAAACTGTTATGTTTTCTGATGCTTTACATAGTTTGGAAACTGGAAAAACATACCTCATGCAGCACGATGTAAATGACGTGGTATTTTCTTCTTTGCATAAAGATGAAAAACTCTTTCAAGTCAGGCATCAAAAAGATTGTCAAACATTTATTAGTTAGTATTTTAAAATTTCGAACAAACTGCTGCGTAATAATTCACTAATACAGTGCTTCTCAAACTTTCAATGTTTGCGACCCAATTTCAATTATAGTTTTCATTGCCGCCTCCTCCCTCCATACAATAATGTATTAAAATCAATGGTGCTAAGCTTTGAAGCAAAATCTCTCTACCATACGAGTTTAATCTCATATAAGGTACCATCAGCGTATATAAACATCTCCCTCAGTCAAAGCGTTCATTACCAGGGACGTATATATACGTCTCTCCGAAGTAAGATCTTTTCTGTCCACAGCTATCCATAAAATTATTCCAAAGTCTTTGGAACGCAATAAAAGTACCTTTACAGTGTTTGCGAAGGATTTAGTTATTTCAGAGAGTTTACTTATCTATTTCTTTTCTTCCCTCTCCCATTTCATCACATACACGCGCCTACATGGAAACCTGTGGCATTGAGGATCGAATCTGTTACTTAAAATCGGCAGTAATGGGATTAATTATACACCGTACAAATTATAATTTATTTACTTAATTTTTGTATATAATTTTATTTATGGCAAGCCCATGGGGTCACTGATAATTATTAAACTTGTTCTTAACTTAGTATTGTTAAATTAATTGTAAAATTCATTGTATAGTACTGATATATTTATAATTGTATTATGTAAGTGTAAATGTGTATTTTATTTTTTATTGTGTCAGAATTTATTTTTTGTTTCTTTACTTTCAGTACATTAATAATTTTTTTAAATAATCTTTTGTTTTTGACTTTTCAATAGGCTCACCCCCCCCCCTCGTAGAGTTATTACGTGCCCCAAGATGGGGATAGACCCCCACAATTTGAGAAACCATGCACTAATAGTATTTTTAACTATTGAATGGAAAGTGTGTGATTTCTAACTAAGGATAGTTTTGTGCAGTTGCTTATTATATAGAATTTGCAAAAGCAAAGTGCAAAAGATTTGTGCTTTGTTTGGACCCCGATATAACGAATAACCCCGAACAAAAAGTTCAATCCCGATGATTTTGTTAAATCGGGGTCCAATTGTATGTGTATATTTTGTGAATTGTATATATGTTGCAGGAACTATTTTGTTTTTCTGAGCCACCATCTTCATTCGCTTAAGTTCATTCATATACTCCTAGAGATAGTAGATATATATATTGAAAACTATTGCTGTACCTGATGATCAAAATCGATAAGCTACGCGTAGGAAACCTAGCATATCCTGAATACATTTTCCCGGGAAAATCAATTCACTTCCATCAATGTACGTTTGCACATTCTAGCTTGTTAGAACACTGATTTTACATAGAATTGACGTGTTCACAAATAACACAGCAAGAGCAAATAATCAATCAATCCAGCCAGATAAAATTAAAATGAGTGCTTCTACATAAAAGAAAACAATAAATGTTTGATATATGCTTATTATCCAGGCAATAATTAGGAAAAAAAGGAGTTTATTATTTATGAGTTACTATTATTTAAATTTTTAAACTTTTAAAGATTTAAGGATATTTTCTATGTCCCTTCTTTAGTCAACAAAATGGTTACGCCAGTGGCGCACAGAGGAATTTTTTAAGGGGAGGGGGATCCAGGGTCGAAAATCAACCATTCTCGTATCATACCCAATATGTAAACATATTCTTTTGATTTTGTCAATTTTCGGGAACAAAAAAAAAAAAATTAATTATTGAATAAATAATTAGCATTAATTAATAAAATTAGTTATTAATAACAAATACTTAATTAAACTTTACGTACTAGTATACATAGTATTATAATAATCGAACATAGTATTAAAATCAATCAAAAAAATCAAGGGCTTTGGGGGGGCCGGATTCGGGGATCCCCCCCACACACACACACTTTGTGTT
The DNA here is from genome assembly GCA_019973955.1 of Trichonephila inaurata madagascariensis. Classification (NCBI taxonomy): domain Eukaryota; kingdom Metazoa; phylum Arthropoda; class Arachnida; order Araneae; family Nephilidae; genus Trichonephila; species Trichonephila inaurata. The sequence continues at coordinate 84,761 of BMAV01013619.1, read as the reverse complement.
CACCACTGGGTTACGCGAATAAGTTTTACTTTCTGTATAGCAAATACATCTTATTTTCTCTTCACTTATGTCTTATAAATACCAAGGAATAAAAAATTAGCCTAAAAGACGCGGTCTTTTATTTGAAATAATTTCTTGCCAGGATCCTAAGCATGTAAATGTATGGTCATATATATAAAATGAGGCTCGAAAGAGCAAGTTTGGAAGGAAGGAGTGAGAAGGTTTGGATGTAGAACTGGCAAAAAGTTTTCAGTGTTAATTGTTTAGATTCATCAGATGCAGAATTTTTAAAACGTGTGTGTTAATGATCCTGAAATAATACGTACAATGAAAGATACACATTTGTGAAATAAAAAAAATAATAAACGAGTCGCACATTTGAAGGAAAAATTTTTTTAAAAATGTCTAGAAACTATTTTGTGAATGTGTGTTCCTGTATCAATACTTCCTTTTTTTATTGAAAACTACCAGGAATACTTTGTTAAATTTTTATCAATGTGTTCAATCGCTGAATATCTTTGAATTTTTATTCCTATAGAGGAAAATTTAAAGGGGGAAAAAAGGCATTTTTTACAATTATAAGAAATTATATTGGGATAAGGAAAGAGGATGTTATTTTTAAACTCGTGAAACCGAATTCTGTTTTAGTCAAGTAGTTTTAAGTAGCAGAGAAAAAGTATAATAAATTAGGATTTTGCGATTTATTATGTGATTGTAGCCGCCTTCCCTCCCCAAAAAGAACTCAAAACTTTTAAAGGAATGTTTTGAGGAGATCGCGTCCCAAAAATGGTCAAAAGCATTTTATATTTTAGTTTTTAATGGTCATTAAAAACTAAGAAGTAAGTCATTTTGTAAGAGATCCATGTTTACATCTTTATTAAGTAAAAAAAAATTCAAAATGCGTACCCTAAATCAGTTAGGAAGTATAATTTTATAGAAGCTCTGTGTTCCTTTATTAATTTACTACTGCTGTTGTAAATTGTATTAGAAAAATCAGAACCGAATCTGAAAATAATCTGAAAAATCTGAAAATATGAATTCAATGCTTTTGAAAATGAAACTTGACCGATAAAACTTGTTAATCTAACCGAACTATGAAAGTGTTGAACAAAAATTAACTATATATTCTAGAAGATTTGAAGGGATTTTCTGAGAAGTTATTTATCTTTTCTTGTAATAAAAGAGTTCACACTTATTTAAGGAATTACAAATTTACAAGTATACTTGTGTCTTTATTTATTTAAAATTAAGATTTATAGGAAATTAAATAAATTCTTAATGGATATATAGAATTCTACTACATAAAACAATAAAATGTCATTGTTATGAAAATTGACAAGAATATCGATCTTTTCTCAGACACATGATATCCAAAGTATTTTTTTAAAATATGAGTGAAATATAGAATTTCAGAATTATAACAACAAATCAAACATGAAATAAAGAGCTCTATACAATCAATAAAAGGTTTTTCCCTTTATGGGTCGAATACATTTTTAAAATCTTTAATGATCAGTTTATCTTTCAATTGTTTTATGAGTTATATCAAATATTTTGGAACTATTTGAACAAACTTTTTCATTAATTTCAACTTAGTGCTGCCAACCGTTATGTCTCAGCCGTCTCATCCACCTTTTCATTACTTTAAAACCCATCCAGCACAGAATAGCTGGTATATACCATAACAAAACTTTTTTGATTGTTTCAGCAGATGCCTTGAACAACATAACGCTAGAGTTATACGCCCTATAGAATGTTTTATGACTTGATACTTAAATGTGTGTAAGGCAGTTTAGGATTTATTTGTTCTATGCTGCTCCTTTCGCTATTCTGACAAACATTTCAGAGCAATTCTACAACATTTACACACACACATATAGATATATACTTATTTTTTTTATCATACTAATAGTTGAACAAAATGTCATTTGTACCATCTATCATGTACCATATCAATTGAACAAAGTATATAAACTAGTCTACCTACAGATAGATTAATCCTATAGACCAGTGGTCTCCAACACCCGGTCCGTGGATCAAATAGTACTGGTCCGCACTAAAAACATTAAATTATTTCCATTTTATTTACTGTGGTATATTTTTCTTGGGTTTGGGCTACTTTTTATGAAAATCCCTTTATATCCCTTGTTAAATCACTTTATATTCACTTTTTGGTGTAGCTATATTTTATTCTAAAGTAACGATTATATAAATACAATTAAATTAAAATTATTAAATCAAAACAGTCTAAAACAGCGATACTCAACCTGTGGCCTGCGGGCCGCATGCGGACCGCCAAGATGTTTTAAGTCATGGTCCGGTCATTGCTCTGAGAAATTTACTTATTTAAGAACATTGTATGAAACATTTGGTGAGAAATTATTTGTCACAAGAAATAAATTATACTAATTAATTTTTCTGTCGGTGTCGTACGGGAACGAATTGATATTATTTTTCTATTTGGAACGGTTACGGTTAGTGATAACAGACAACAGTGGAGTAGCGACCATTTTATGAGGGGAACTAATTTTTAACTATCTTTCATTTCTTACAAGCGAAAAATATTCGAAAAAAAATAAACCATCTTGAGACTATTGGGAAGCTGACTATTTTGTAGGGAAAAACAAACATGGATCAGTAATTGTTGGATGTGTTACGAAAGTGCTGCATTCAAAAAATACCGATAAACAGGAATCATTCATTGACACTTTGCCTCTAAGATCTCTTTCTAGAAGTGATAAATAGGCTTTCTTGAATAATCTTTGCTACAGTAACAAAGTGTTTTGTCAGTGGTAATATCACAACGGTAACAAAGACATCCTATGAAATTTATTTTATTATTGGTAATCATATTAAACCGTTTACTGATGCAGAAATTGTGAAGGAGTGTTTCTTAAATGCTTCTTATTTAGTGTTAGTGACAAAAGCAAAAATTATAAAGATTAAAAAAAATCTAAACACAAGAGTTATAATATTTTGATCAATTTTCCGCATTTTAAATTTCCAATGCTATCTTGGTCTTAAAGCATTTCTCCTCCTCCCCTCCCACCATTTATCCTCATGTTGTGGCCCGCGTGAAATAACTAGCTTATGTATGCGGCCCGCGTAGAAGAGCTAACGTATGTTTGCGGCCCAGCAGAAAAAAATGCATTTCCTTGGTCTAAAATATAAACAATCAACGTCCTCCCTCTCAGCGAACTGCGGTAAAATTATTCAACGTCGACCGGTCCGGGGCGATAAAAAGGTTGGGGAACACTGCTATAGACAGCCAAGAAGATAACATGAAAAAAATCTTAAATAAATTTCATCAAAGCGTGGAACATGCTACACTTGTCTGAAACTATACAAAGAATATTAGCAAATAAATATTTTAGTAAAGAAAGATAACGAATATACTAATTCAATGCAATATTTGTTGTAAATATTGAAATAACTTGCTTCATTTTTTTAAAGTTGCTCAAAGTTTTCTATTATATTTGTAAAATGTGTTGACCATTCATATGCAAAGTCTTAAAATTAAAAAAATTCACTGCTTCATATTATATAATGTGCACGTTATTCCTTATCCAATGCTTCACAGTTACAATGTATAAGGAAAAATCTTCCGAGGGCCGTGGTTAGAGCATCGGACTCCAGACCGGTAGGCCTGGGTTCGATGCCCGATGCTACCAAATACCCTCCGAGTACACACGGAGTACGTGCTCGTTAAATCAGTGGGTCCGAAAGTCTTGTGGGCTGAATCACGATTGCAGGGGACTGGAAAATATTTCCTTCCCCTTCAGTTCCATGTCTAAATTGTGGAGGGGAGATAGGTGGTGTCGCCATCTATCGTCCCTTCGGGGTATTTCGTCGAGCTAATTCGTTCTGTCACCTGTATGGTGCTCAAGGCCAACGACAGGCGTTCTTCTAGCCCCTTGCCGCATTGAATTTTTTGGGCCTCGTTCTGACTACGTCAGACAGGTGGCATTAGCTACAACAAAAAACTTCTGAAAGAGAATAAAGCTGTAGGATTACAGAACGGAGCCACACCAATTATCTGCCCGTAAATATAGAATCACCTCCACTGATCAAGTCTCCATGGAGGCTTATTCGTTATATTACTACAATGTATTATTTCCCAAGAGGCCAGCATAAAATTTTCAAAGACGGTCAGTATTAATTTAAACCTTGGTTACAAAATCTTGTACTTAAAATTTTTTGAAATATACTCTAAAAAAATTATAATCAATGAGTCTCTCCTCTCCCTACAAAAAAAATAAAGACTATTTCATTGACTACAAGAACAATTAGTCAAACAGTACTGCAAGAAAAACCATGAAGAAGTAATTTATTAAAAAATGCATATACATTTAAACATGCACATTTATTTAGTACGTAAATAAATGTGCATAGTAAATAATTAAACCATATACTTGATAGAATGAGGAAATGGAAGAATTTTATATTAATTTTTTTTTAATTTTCCAAGTTTTTACTCCATATTTTATTTAACAATTGTATGCGAAACACAAAAACTGTCAAACGTTTGCTTTTTGTAAGAACACTTTGCATGCTATAAAAAAAATTTTCATAAAAACACTTTTATGTTCGTACTTTTTCTAACATGTGCGCGCGTGCGCGTTCCTCTGTTGTTTATGTTTTCCATAATTTCAGTAGTCGCCCTTCTTAATTCAAAAGCATTGCACACTGTAAGGCATGAATTTTAAGAATCTAAATTCCTACCTTCATCAAAGAAAAATTCCCTGCTTCACTACAAAGAAAATGCCGGGTGAAAAGAGTTTCAATACCATAGTCAAACTGCATTCCTCTTTTAAAACATTATCTCTAAATAATTTCACTGTAAGCATTAAAAATACGCGCAAATCAGAGAAAGAAAATATCGGTACCCATACAGCGTACGGGCAAACCACTTAAGGGGTTAAGTCATTAGTCCTTAACAATTTTCATAAAAAAAATAATAAATTGTGATATATCATATACTTTAAATTAAAATAGATACTTTAAGTCATGTTTTAATCAAAAACAAAATAATTATTATTTAAGAAGTATTTCAAATTATCCTTAGTCTCTTGTTAGCCGATTTGAGCCAATACTCCCAGAATATTATGTTCCCACTGTCATATTAAGGAGCAACATATAACCCTCCTCCTCCTCCTTAAATCATCGTTTCTATTCAAACGGTGCCTAACATGACCACTGAATATTACTGCCCTAGAAGCTACAACGAAATATTATAAGTAAGTATAGTTTTCTCAAATTTTTGCAAGAAAGATGGCAACTTAGCGGTTAAATAATAATTATCTGTTACTTTATGAATGAATAAAACAGGCAATTTTGGATAACCCATTGTATTTTTTTCAAAATTTTATGTTGAGTAACAAATAAGGCTTTAAAAAGTAACTTCTGATTTTTCACCCGAATATTTTTAAAATTTTTTCCCTATCATTAAAATATGTCTTCCAAAATAATAGTAACAATGGACAAAGGCTTAGTTAGTTTTTCTTAAAACGTTAGGGCTCTGGTTTGTAAAATGTACCTTATAATTAATCCGTGCAATGTCGTCTTTTAATCCTTGTCGTTTGGATATCATTATTATGGGCTTTTGATTTTTCTTTTTAAACATAACATGACTTCAAAGTATCAATTATACTTTTTAACGTCCCTTCGCTTTTGATATGAAAATCATTTCCCCCCGCAAAAGTCACTAACAATGTCATCAAAGCGGATTTTCATTTCTTGGTTTGAAGAGCTAGTTTTTTTTCCTCATATAATCTCGTAAAACTTTTGTAATTACGTTAATTAAGAAATCAAACATGCAACTGCGGTTCTTCGGATCGTAAAACTGAAGCGATAACTAGCAATTATTGATAGATAAAACCGTTAATTACGGAATGAAAATGAAAATAAGATCGCTGATTATTGGAGTCATTTTTAGATTCCAACTATTGCTTTTGTGAAAGTATTATTTCTTGATTCCCATTATTTTTTTGCATGAGAACACACAATCCTCGTGAAATTGAAACTTTAAAAAATTTGAATCTTAAACCACATTCCATTTCTTAAGTATTATTATTATTGTCGCATTAGTATTTTTGGTACTTTATTCAGTCATATTTTCTTGGCGACTTTTTTTAGCACAAAAAAACATGGCGTTTAAATCAATTACAGTTGAACCTGCTTTGTGCGGTAGATAGGGACCGCATAAAAAATTCGCACAAAAAAAATATTCAAAAATTTCATAAATTCTTGCATACAACAAACTAATTCATGGAAATGCTACAAAAACTTTTTTATGCGGTGGATAGGGACCGCATAAAAAAAGTCGCATTTATAAAATATGCCAATTATTTACGACATTTATGTAAAGTACTTCCATAAAAAATAAATAATTAAATATTACATATGGGAACATTTTAAAAACATATAGTTTCTCCTTTTGTATACGTAAAAGTCTTTAAAATGCACATACATAATTCATCGCTACTCATCGTAATCCAAAGCCCTGTAATGAATAAGTTCAAAATCGCTTTCGTTACTTGAAGGTGCAATTTCAGTTGATTTATTTTTTGGCAACATAAAGTAAGAGATAAGTTTTTGTGACGAAGGATGGGTAGTCACACACAGTTGCTTGTAAATGTCAAGATAACCAGCTATACATGATTGAAACCATTTTTGGAATTTTATACTCCTTTCTTAACTAGTATCTATTTTAAGAAAATGCTTTTCCAATTTGTTGGAAATCTGGATCCCTGCATAGTTTTATCCACTCTCAAAGAATCTGGCTTCTTGTCCGTCTTCATAATTTATCAAATTATTGGTTATATCACTGACATTGAAAGTTTCGTCTTCAATCAAGCGCGGGCTACTGGAGAGTTAAGAGAAAGCAACTGAATGCGCATTGTCGGGAAACTGTTTATAGCAAATGAACAGAGCGTCTTGAAGTGTCTACATTTCAGTGGCGTAACGTACACCCCCGCATCACGGAGGAGGGGGGCAGGACTCTAGGGGCTCAAGGCTTGACTAACCCTAAGTACGTAATTACCCAATTTATAAAATATTAAAGCCGAAACCTGACTTTCAGAGGGCAGGGGTCCTAACATTCTCCGTTACGCCACTGGTAAATAGACAGAAAAATTACAGTGGCACCAAAGCCATTGAAATTTATACACCGCATGAAAAAAAATATCGCACAAAAATAAAATCGCATGAAAAAAGACCACACAAAAACAGGTTTGACTGTACATATTTTGTAAACCATCACATTTATATTTTGTATGTAACTATAAACTGAAAGAAATAGCAAAAAAAATGTTTCTAATTCTTCCAAAATTCCTGCAAAGTATGATAAAAAGAAATCGTGTGATATTTATTTGCTTCAAAATGTTTACTAACAGGAATTTATTCATTATTTCTGGTACGAATCAATTCTAATTAGATTTTCCAAAATAACCAATGTTAGGATTGTTTTAAATGTATTTACCATTTCAACAAATCTTTGCTGTGTGGATATAATATCAAATTCGTTCATAAAAAAAACCTATAATTTACTGTTTTGTTTAAAGTCATCAAGCGGTCTTTACTTCTGTTTTCAAATATTTAACTTTAAATATATTATAAGCATCAGATTTGTGTAAATTATTCGTTGAATCATTTTAAACAGTCGTCTTTGATTTTTTATGTTGCCAAACTACAAAAGAAACTTCTGTTACCTTTTTCTTAAAAAAGCCATTTGTAATGAAAACTATTCAACACTCTTGTTAAATGTAGCAGCTAATTTAAAATCATTCAGGATAATCAATCCTAAACACTTAATAATATACAGGCTGAATTGTTCACACAAACTTTAGATATATTTTAAAAACAATCACAAAATTTCGTACATTTTTCTTATAAAATACCTGTGTGTACTGTTCAAAAATCAGAATGAAATATGATGCTGTGTTAAATGTTTCGAATTCCTTCTTTTGTGATCAATATTTTACTGTATAAAAATACTTTGTAAGACTTGGCAAAAACATTGTTTACGTAAAATTTTCCTAAACACAATCGGACTTTTACAGTAGATTTATACATTCTTCTAGAGAACCAAGAATCTATTAAAACTAAATAAATTGAAACATATACTGTGTTAATTATATTTAAATAAAACTAATTTGTATTCGTGAGAATAAAATAAGATAGTAAATTAACTTCTATGTAAATGAATAACATAATTCGAACATCAATTGACAGTGCTATACTCCGAAATATATTTTACGAGTTTTTTTCTAGTTATTAATGATTTTTGGTAATTAATATCAATAATATAGAGAGAAAAATGACAAAAAGTGTTAGGATTAAAACTTTTCTAAAAAATATATCATACATATGAAATTTTAAATAATAAATAATCATTAATTCTGTTGTATTTCATTGCTTATGTTATTTACAAAATCAAAATACTTAAAAAAATGAAGTATTAATCGATTAGTTGGGCACAAGTGATAAATCGCCAAATATTGGAACCAGCACAGACGAAATATCGCCAAATGATACAAACTCTCATTGTTCTCCGTGCAATTTTCGAAATCCCAACGATGCCATTTTCTATTCAATAATATTTTTCCCCAATAGAAATTATTTTATAGTAAACATTCAGGACTTGCCTGCAGCACAGGAATAATCTGCTAGACATTTTTCAAGATAAGAGCATCTATTCTGCCACCTACATTTGCGAGAAAAATCCCGATATGAAAATATAATAACAAAAAAAAAGGAATTAGATGGCTAAAATCCATCAGCTTATGCATTCGAAAATAAAATTAATCATTAACAGTAAGTAGCTGTTATCGGTGCATATTTTGTGTGTCGTCACCCATTTAGGCGAAATTATTTTACGATTAACCAACCAACAGTACTAACCAATACTTAGTTCGGTTAAAAAATGAATTTTTTTTTTAAAAAAATTAAGAATTTCGAAAAGAATTAATACATTTTTACTACCTTTGACAGTAAAATTAGGACTTTTTCAGAATTTTAATCTTAAATAACATTAAAATCAGAGTTAAAAAAACATTCTATCTCATAAAAAAACTCTTTTCTGAAAAGTGGTCCAGTAGGGAGAAAATAGAATAATCTTATACCTCACAAAAGAAATACTTAAAAACAAAAATTTCATTAAATATTCTTCTGCATTACATTACACTATGTCATCAAAAGTTCTTTCGCGTTAAAACACTTTATTTACCATTTTTCAGACAACTTATTTCATTTCAAACAAGATTCACAAGTTTCAACAGAATTACTGGCAACGTGTAAGAAGATAGAAGTCCACTCTTTGGGGGGATTTAAATGAAGAAAAAAAATAATAAAATAAAGAACCTAAAAAAGAAACAAATAAAACTTTCATTTGAAACTTGTTTGTCCACGTCTGGCTCTAGGACACAGACATGAATTTATGAAAATAAAAGTTAGAACTCGGCATTTCTTTTTTTACGACCACTGAGGTTACAATGCTAATTTTCGACCTCCTTTTATTCTAAATAGAAATCCCTTGCTTGTTTTTAAATCGTTTTTGTAGATACACTCTCCTGACCAATAAACAAAATCTAGAAAGTTCATTCAACTGTCTGCTAAGCTTTTTTGTTTAGTCTACCGAAAGAAGATGCATTTGCTGATGGCACTCTCTCCTCTCCGTATTAAAATGATATCTAGACAATGTTAAGCACGAAAATAACAAGGAAACAAAATTCACTGTTGCTCATTTTTTTGGATCAGCTTCTGAAGATTGAGGGTTAAGTGCACTGTTATGGACACTAACATAAAAACAATAGGCGAACACACCACCCTATTTCATTCCATTTTTAAAAATATTTTTTTTCCATTCAGAAAAGATAATTAATTTTCGTCTGCAATATTTTTTTGCTGCCTTGGTGTTAATTAGCATAAATATTCACGCGAAAAATTTATGTTTTTAATAAAATTAGAATATTGGTGAGCTAAGTAATTTTGGTTAAGAAATTTTATATTTTAGACATGTAATCAGTTATCAAAACCATTGCTACATATTTTTTTAAAAATATATTTATTGGTTTTTCTTTTATTTCTTGGTGCATTTTAACTAAAAGATGAAAATCGCAAAGGATAAATTCCAAAAACAAAGAAAAAATCATTCTTTAAATAGAAATTCAAACACATGGAAAAACTTATTCAAATTCGAGCTTGACTCAATGTCAAATTTCGAAATATTTTAAATTGCTCATGCATTTTTGTGTAAATGGTATTAAAAATTTGTCTTGATCATATTTTAACTGGAAAATTAATGAACATGTTTATAGTTTGTTCAATTATTTAACAAAAGCGTTTTTTCTTAAAAAAAATTGTTATTTATAAATTTGAATTTTTTCAGAATGTTATTGAAAATATGTATCACTCTATACTAGCGATACTCAACCTGCGGCCCACCGAGCACTTTTTAAGAGGCCCTGTCATTGTCCATTGTTCTGAAAAATTAATTTATTTAAGAACAATATCTTAAAATTTGTGTCAAGAAATCAAATATACTAATTTTGTTTTTTGCTGTCGTTGTAGTACGATTGCGAAATGATGTTCTTTTTTATTTGTAACGGTTACGGTTAGTGATAATAGACAACAGTGGAGTGGCGACAGTTTTATGGGTGGAACTAATTATTAACTATCTCTCATATCTTGCATTCGAAGAAAATATTTCGTTTCATGACGATTGAGAAGTTGACTATTTTGTGGGGAAAAACAAATATGGATCAGTAATTGTTTGATTTGTCACGAAAGTGCTGTATTTAAAAAATACCAATAAAGAGGAATTATTCAATGACACTTTTCCTCGAAGATCTCTTTCAAGGGGTAATAAATAGGATTTCTTGAATAAAATCTTAGCAACAGCAACAAAGTGTTTTGTCAGTGGTAATGTCACAATGGTAACAAAGACATCTTATGAAGTTTGTTTTATTATTGGAAATCATATTAAACCATTAACTGATACAGAAATTATGAAAGAATGTTTATTAAATGCTTCTATTCAGTGTTAATGACAAAAATAAAAAATATAAAAAATTGTAATTAAAAAAAGCAAATCAAGAATTGAAATATTTTGATCAATTTTCCACATTATAATCCCCTTTATCCTCATGATGCGGCCCGCGTAAAATTACTAACAAATGCTTGCGGCCCGTGTGAAATAGCTGACATTTATATGCGGCCCAGCAGAAAAAAGGTTGAGTACCTTTGCTCTATACCAATGCTTTCTTTCATTTCTAACTAAAAACTATAAATTATTACTTATGACTAACAGGTTTCAACACAAATCATTTTTAATCTTCAAAACTCGCGTTTATGTTTATTATTTTAATAAATTTCTCCCGATCATAGACAGCTTCAATCAACTTCTGTGACAATGATTGTGGTCAATACAATTGTTTTGAGAACTATTCATATGAATATGCTGGTTCAGATCTCTTAGCTTTTAAAGTCTTATTGTGTTTGCAATAGGAGCTTTTTAAATAGCTAATCGACATATTTTCAATCAATTTTCAGAAGATACGAAGACTTAAAATAAAGCTTAGTTAAATTTTTCTCAATTTTTCTATCCTTTTGTATATTAGAAACAAAAAATTTGTCCTCTCATCATTGATACTCTTGTACTATACTTTTCGAATTAACTGAGACGCATGGGAAAAATGATTTTTTCTTTAACTTTAGCTTTTAATCATTACATATCTTAAGTAGACTGAAAAATATCTATATTAGTGCGAAATATGTCCTCTTTCAGCAGAAATGACCTCTTGAATATATTTTAGCATTGACTCCGCTTGTGTAGCGCACATGTTCCTGACTTTATCATTGAGGAAATACACTCGAAAAGCAATTTTTTTCATTTGTTTTGTTGTCGGGCAATTCTTCCTAGCTAAACGATTCTTGAAAATATGTCATAAGTTCTCAACAGGATTTAGGTCTGGTGAATCACAGGCCAATCAAATAGTTGTATTTTATTTTCCCGCTTAAAAGTCTAGACTAATTTCGAATTGTGACAAAGAGCCAAATTATGTTGAAATGTTCCGACAAATGTTTCCGTTAATTGAGCAATCTCATTGCGTAACACACATTTCAATTGTATTTGACAGAATTCATCATGCATTTATGAAAATTATTTGTTGTGAAAAAAATCCCAAAACATGTCTATAGAAGGGTATTTTACAGTCTTTTGGAAATGATCTGGTAGCATAGTTTCACCTTCACTTCATCTTACTGCACTTGATTTATATACCAGCACAAATAAACGTGTTTCATCACTGAAAATTACCTTCCAGTCGTCAACAGTCCCCAGATCGGTATTTTTGTGGTTCGTGCTAAACGTTTTTCTATCATTTTCTGAGTCAGAAGTTGTTTTTCTTCGGGCTTGTTGCCTTGCGACCAATTTCCAGAAGCTTTTTTGCGTACAATTGAGGTACTCACTTCAACACCATGATCCAATAAATCCTTTCGAAGGTCCCTCTTGGATTTATTTTGCGGTTTCTTATTAGAATTTTATCAGTTCTTTTAGAGAGGATGTTCCGAAATCTTAAAAGTTTCTTAAAATTCTGGAAACACTTGATTTGCTCTCACCAACTGTCGTAGGTGTAACTATCACAGTCATAAGAATGTGTATATTAAGAGCGATTATTTTAGAACGCTTCCTCGCAGAAATATCCATCTTTGAACAAGCAAAAGTACCACCAGAACAAAATTATAACCACCATCTGGCAGCCTGAAATGCTCACAACTGAACTACCGATGCACTAAAACCAGTCAAACGGGAAATTAGAGTCAAAATCAATCTGTCACACTGCTTCTATGGAGATATAATTGATTTGAGGTGTGGTCCGGGACTTCAATGGTAATCACATACCAACTCAGACAAAAAACAATATGTCTGTCCCAATTAAATCGAACAGTATATTAATTATTTTTTTTCATTAAGATTGTAGTTACAGTTTTTAGTTTAACTGAATTTTAAAGTAATAGGTATTATTTTCCCTTTAAAAAAATATTTTTTCTTCTGAATAAAAAGTTATTGTTTAATTTTATTATAAATACCATTATCAAAATGCTAATGTAATGAGATGTTACTCGAGAGCCTTATTGTTAACTTATCTTTTCTTTTTATAAATTCCAGTTAAGGCTTATTTAAAACCCCATTTTCAGTATGCATTTTACTAAAAAGAAACTTTACACTAATTCTGCTTTATCTTATTTTCTATCAATATTTACCTACTTAAAACGAATGAGGTTTCAAGAAATAACCGCAGAAAATAGAAAACGTAATTACTTTATTCTCGCAAATGAAGTACACTCTTCTTGTTTCGAAACTTAATTCTCAAAAAAAATAATAATAAATAAGAGAAATAATCCATATTTATCTTATACTTAAGAGAAATCTTTGAGATTACATTCTAACGAGGTATACATATTAATAAGCAATCTTTATCATGAAAAATTGAGTGCACAACAGTTTCTTTTTCTTTTAGTGTTCTTACTCTATCAAAACATTTAAACATTTCACAGACATCTGTCTCTCTACGTAATTCTAAACAGATCATACTTAATCTTGTTTATTCAACAAAGAGCAATTTATGTTGAACTGTTTCGATACATTAAAGCTTTTTCTTAATTCCTTGAAGCTGTGTTGCTAAATCTCGAATGCTGTTATTTTATGGTCATTTTAATATTACGGTGGTGTGATTTCGTTTAAACATTTATTTAAAATTAAACGGTTAGGGTAAAATTTAAGAAAGGGGCATGCAGTTTTGATTTCAGATGATTAATTAAAAACTAGGAGGAAGAAAAAATTGTTCAGGAATTTCAGGTAACCAGTCATTTTTGTTAGCAACAAAAAGTGATAATTTTTTATATCAAACTGGTATTTGTTCCTTAATTTTGGTCTCAAACGGATATGAAAAAAAAAACAAATTAAAATTATGAATCCATGCTCCATCCTTCATTATTTTACAGTGTCAACGTAATTGCATTAGAAGTAAAAACATTTAACGCTTTATTCGATCAATATGTAGAAATCCTTCAAAAAAATTTTAGATTTTAATTCAGGAACCTATATAATTAATTTTTAAATTATAACTCAAAGCCATGAAGAAAAAACACAAATTTATAATCAGCATTCAAAACAATTTTTTAAAAAATTATAGCTATTTTATAAAAAAGGAAACTAACTTTTGTCATAAAATGTTCAAAAATACCATTTTCTTAACTAGTTCATCATTTAAATATCTCTTGTAGAAGCTTAATAATATCTATTCAATTTCACTGTATTTATTATTATAAATATCATTCGCAATTGCTGGTTTCATATATGTTCCATATATTTGTAAAGAAATAGAGATTATTATTTGTGTATGAATATCCATACTAATAAAAGCTCTTAAAATAATTAAGCAACTGAATTTGTTTGGTTCCAGTACACTTAAGAAACTTCACCATTACTGATATTGAATTGATAATGTCGACTGACTCTGATTTTTTTTTTTTTCTATGTAATGTATTTTTAATGTCGATAACAAAAACATTAAACTATTATAATAGTTACATTTGTTTATCTCTTTTACTTAATTTCATTAGATTCATAAATTAATGTTACGAAGTCATTAACCTGTCGGTGAATAATTTTTGATTTAAATGGGCTAATCAAGATTTTTAGTTTTTCAAAATTTGCGTAAAAACCGGGGAAAAATACTTTTGCTGCATTTTTAATTTTTGTTGTATTCGTCGTATAACCCACCTTTTTTTCGAAGGAACCTGAAAGTATGTGTTCAACGTAATGTTTTGAGGTCATTTTTTCGAGGTATTATCAGGAATTTGTAGTAAACTACTAAATTTCCCCCCCTTTTTTTTTTTTAAATTTGCTAGGTCCTTTCTTTTACATAAAAAGCATTCCGATCTATGTAGAAATCTAATTTTTTTCTTCTCATCTTTTTTTTTATTTTTTAAACTCTCATTTTCATACCCAAATATAACTCACACCCGTAAAATTATCTTATTTTTGTGTTAAAAAATGCCGTTATACGCCGGATATTACATATATTCCCTATTGAAAGTAAAGGAAAATATTAAAAAAAAAAAAAATTTAAAAATTTATATTAAATATATATAATTAAATTAAACTAAATTTAAATATATAATTATATATATATATATATATATATATATATATATATATATATAAAACATATATATATATAGAAAATTTATTATTATAGATAATGAAAAATTTTAGAAATGACGAAACATCCAAAATATGGAAACTAGCATGTTCAACCTTAGAACCGAACTGCAGAATTAAATAGCATATATATATATTACTTTCAAATGGTTTTTTTTTAGAAAAAAATTGTAAAATTTTTTTGGGGTTATTCCTGTTAATTTTTAAATTTTTTGTTGAATATTGTTAGTTTATATAATTATTTGCGTAAAAATAATTTTTTATAATAATTAATTTTGCTACTAATTAGCCTTTATTTTTCAAACTTTGAATTTGTATTTAGTTACTTAGTAATAAATGGTTTATTATTGTTGGATTTCAGTTTTATCGAAGCATTTCTATTGCTTTTTTGGGGGGTTTTTTATTTCTTTGGGGGGGGGTAATTTTTTGCCTAATTTTTACATATTAAAAAAAAATTTTCTCCAAAGGGGGGATGGATTTTAATCCATCCACATGAGTTAATTGAAGCTAAAAAAGCATACAAATTAAAAACAGATGGTAAAACACGATGCCCTTTTTTTCATTTCATGTCCTCTAATTTTGGGTAGTTAAAACAGTGTTTCTTTTGGGATAAATATACAAAATTTTTATTTTATAAATAAAAAATTTTTGACCTTTGAAAAAAATTTTGAAAAATGTCTGAAGTATACTTTTTTTCTCATTTTGAATGAATTACGCAAATTTACTATTAAAAAAAAAGGTTTTATTTGGGTTATTGGGAAAGATATGTGGATAGAGGCTCTATCCACGCCCAAAACAAAAAATGACCTAAAAATATTCGCTTTTCTCCACATTAGAATCATGTGAGAATTTTGGGGGGTCGGAAATAAAAAAACTTTGTTTACAGTATGTGATAAAATTCTCGGGTTCAAAAAATCTTTCATTACAGCTTTTCTGCTCAAAAAACGTTTTCATAAAAGTTCCACGTAAATAGTTCATCAAATTTTTGAAATAACCAATTTAAATTCTAAAAATATAATTTTTTTTTAACCTTTAACACAAAAAATTAAATAAAATAAAAAGGGGATGTATACCAATTTCAACATTTTTTTTAAAGATTCTATATATATTCTTTAAAAGTTTTCTTTTTTACAATTTTCTATTATTATTTAATTTTTTTAATTTTGTATTTAATTGTTATTAAAATGAAAAAATTTTAAATTTTTTCAAAAAAAAGTTTTTGTAATGTGATTCATTGTTTCCACCCTGAAATGTTAAATATCCTATCCCAGGGGCTATAACGTCTAGCCACCCCCCGGAAAAACCTTGATCAGATATTTTTTGTGTGACAAAATAATGTTTATAAGGGATGAGAACATTACATTTATCAAGTACTTTATCATTGAAAAGTGTATTTTAGCTTTGGGCCCGTTAAAGGGATATAACCTTATTATTAATAATGTATTCAGAACTTCTATCCATTTTACATTCCTTATCATTTAATTCAGTATTAGAAAGAGAAAGAAGGAAGGTTGACTAGCCATCTAAACCCCTATATTAAAAAAAGCAGTCCTCAGTCTGCTACGTTTATAAATACTGGAGCATCCGTCTTTCGATGATTTCCAAAATTTCAATTATCTATTTTAATCAATAGCTTTCAAATCATTTTTATCTCTCAAGTGAGTGAGTGAGTGAGTGAGTGAATATTAACGTCGCACTGTTCAGCTACACGAGGGCTTTTGGCGACGGACCACGTAATTTTGTTTTATCTCTCAAACAGAATGTATTAAAAATTTATATTGCATTTATATATATTACCCCTGTAAACTAGACTAGTCAAGTACACTTTACCTTTCTTTGGGTAAAAAGATGTAATTTATAAGTTATTTTGCCATGCTTATATATAATTCATTTCTTTTAAGTATGAAAGTATAAGATCTAGACAAAGACTAAAATTGCTGAAACAATATGTAAATCTATAGGCTTAAAGTTAGGTCCTAAACCACACTGACATACATTTAACACGAAAAAACTCAAGACGAAATATTGGTTGACACGAAATAATACATCAGTTCTGACAAACTACTATATATTTTCATGCATTTATTTTTTTCTCTTAACACGAAAAGATTTCCCTTCTGGTAATGAAAAAAGTACGGAAAACACCAGTTTTGACTGTATTATTGGACTGTCCTATTGTATCATCGGAAGTATTCGTTTCAGTGGATGATGATAATGTGTGTACACCCTCAATTTTATGGCAGACAAAGACATTTCAGAGTTTGTTCAAAACTCAAAAAATATCATTGATGCAGATTCCGACGACGAAAATGAAATGCATAGCGCAGCTCCTGTTCCCAATTTATCCGAAATGAGGAGCATCAGGAAAAGTATGGGCAGTTATTTAGTCGCAGATTCTAATGGTGAAATGAATAACAAAATGTATGACATCGAACAATGTGTTGACAATTTGATAATACAAAAGATAATGCAAAGAAAAATATCAGATCATTTTCCAAAAACTCAATAAATATTTTATTTTTCAAAAAACTTGAATATTTTGAATTAAATTTCATTAACTTCTTATGAATGTTTTTATTTCGTTAATTTTTATTAAATGTATGTGCATACACATATCTATGCAAATAAAATGCACTTTAGTTGATTTTTTTTGAAATATTGTTTAACACAAAAAAAATATTTGTCCCTTCAGTTTCATGTTAAACGATTTTCACTGTATTTTAAATATTCAAATTGAATTAAAGTTCAATAAGGTATCATTCTTGTAAGAAAATATCCAATTTTGTTGAATAGTTAAGCAAAAATGAAGGTTTTTCCACCATTTTTTCTTTGTAATCAAAACAAATAAAAATTGATATTTGCGTTTTTCATTATTAATAATTAAACCTGAGTAATACAACAGCGATTCTATTGTACTTTAGGGGTTATATGCTGTTTCTATAAGCATTGTGGTTATATCATAAGAACAGTGTTTATATGAATCAAATCACAGTAGGCTTAGATTCATATCATGATCATCTTTGATCAGTTGCTACCGGTTAAGCCCACTTTTTGTAGTTGATTTTGTGTTATTCATTTAAAATTGAAAGAAGGAAAGTTATTTTTAAAATGACTTAAGAATCTGAAAGATTTTTTTAAAAAAGGAAGGCATTTGGCACAAAATTTTGCCAAAATATTGACAATTTTTCATAATTTATGATACGAAGTCAGCGAAAACTTTTTTTGAGTAAAACTGTTACGCTGATCACTTTTTATTGATTTGGAAAAATATTAAATTTGTCGGAAATTCTTTCATTATACACCTGAATTTTAATCTTTGAACATATAAAATTAATTCAAAACAAAAATGCAACTTTATCCTGTGATTTTAAAAAAAATGGTACAAAAAGCTAGAAACCAGAAGCATTTCTGATTTTTACTTTAATCGCGATATAATAACTTTCTGTCTAAATTGAAAATAAACTTCATAGAAAAAAAATAAAATACTGCAAGTATTTATAACACTTATATATTAAATGAACTTGATTTATTATGTTTTTATTGCAACTTAATACAATAAGTTCGTGATAATGGAGATATTAGCGTAAATTTGATATATTCCAGAATTCAAATACCTTTCCAAAATATCATGGTTGACTATTCCTCTCATCTTATTACCACATACATATTGGAGATTAGCTGGGGACTGAATTTAACGCATTGAAATATGTATATTAAATTCGTATTATACTAAACTAATGAATTCATTGATATAGTGTTATTATTTCCTATTTAACTAAATTATGTTGTGCAGCAAAGCACACATTGGATACATAGGAGAGATAATTGTTTAATGTGTTTATTATAAACTGAGCAAAGAGACGGTTTTCCCCTCAGTTTAAGAGTTTCCTTTCAATACAATTTTTCTCATGATTTGAGAAAAAAAATGATTTTTCATTAACAAAGTTGCATAATTTTTGTTAATCTAAAAAACTAATGTTATTTTACGTTTTAAATGGACAGTTCTGATTTAGTTTTCTCTCTCTCCACACACACACACATACATACTTCTGATATCAAATAACCTAAAAGAATTTTAATTTTGTCAGCGTTTCCTGTCAAGTATATATGTTACCATTAAAGTGTGAAATCCGTTATTTCATAGAATAACTAGGAATTTTACTAAATAAAACTAGACACACAAATAAGTTAATAATATTACTGAATTCAACGCTTTAATTAGGTATTCTATAGAATAACAATTACTTTATCGTTAAAGTACGAAATACGGCCTATGGTTCGTTTCAAAGCAGAGACTCAAAAATCCTCGGACTGATTGAAATAGGGGAGAGGAAATAGGATTATTGCAATGAAATTATAAAATCAGAAATCTCATAGGGATTTCTATGGAATCAGGCAGGTACGGATGACCAAAGTGGTCTAGGATTTGAAGTATAAAGGAAATAGCCCAGTAGAGGGGGATACACCTCAGGGGGTCACGTCCCAGGGTTTCGGGATCTGAACATTAATTCAGTCTATCCTCCAAATATCAACCCTGTACCATCAAAAAAGTGGCATCATAGAATTAACTTGGGGGAAATGATATTTTAGTGTGTAAGCCCTCCCCTGCCCCAAGCTGGTTATCATTAGTAAAGAAACTATGAAAGGGGAGGGCAGCCAGATGTTACACTTAAAAGTAGTTATAAAATAACTTTGAAATGCTTCATTTTTCACTTTAACGGTTCATCATTAATTATTTCATAGAATAACTAGTTATTTTCTAAAATAACCAGGTAAAGTATGAAATATTTAATCTATTATATACTTTAAGACCTCACAGAACCCTTAACAGCTATCCGTGCACTCAAAAATAACATCCTTCTGCAAACCAATATAACTTAGCAACAAAACAAAACAATAATTCTAACTTTTTACCACATGATAATCACATATATTTACAATATTTCTCAATTTTTCAGAGAATTTGAGAAAAATTTAAAAGTTTTAAGAAATAAAAATTGGACAATTTTTCAAAAATATGAAAATTAGTATTTTACACCGTGCAGGATTCTTAAGTACAAATTGGATCAAAATTTAGAAAATTAATTTTACTTGGTATAAAAATGTTCACTTTTGAAGTTATACATACTTTTAAGAAATTTAGAGGGAAAAAAATGTTTTTTTAAATACAATTACAACGAAAATTTTAAAATTTTAAGAAAAAAATTAATTAAAATTCAAATAAAAAAATTTTTTTTTTGAAAATTGATGTATAAGTTACGAAGAGCCTTATTTTGAACACGTGTATTAAATTTCAAATTGATATCATAAATAGTTTCTGAGAAATCCTGTGCGGAAGCTAAAATTTTTTGTTTCGCGGAAAATGAAGTTAAAGAAATAGGGTTTTTTCATTTAAATTTCACTACTTATTTCTCAATAACTTCGGAAGTTTTTACAGTATCAACACAATTTTGGTACCAAAATACTCAGAAATAATGAGGCTTTAACATATATTTTTTTCAAAAAATTGAAAAATTTGAAATTTAAGAGTCCTGTGAGGTCTTAACTGACTTATTTAGTTATTTCATGAAATACCAGGTTATTCTATGAAATAACTGAATTATACACTTTAACGGTAACATATATAAGGGTTGCCCGAATGAAAAGTGGACAAGTTGAATAAAAGGAGTGCTTTATTGGAATTTACAACTAAATCGCCTTGGGCGTTGTAACACAGGCTCCATTGTTTTGACGTTAGGTCTATGTCTTTGCTGTAGAAAGAATGTGGTTGATTCGAGAAGAAGTAATGCATAGCTTTATTCACCTCATCGTTTGAATGGACACGTAATGCTCTCTTAAAAGGAAAAAGAGTACAAGGTTTCAGGGAGACACATCCAGACTGAAAGGTGGATGTTCCTACACTTTCCAAACAAATTTTTTAAGGGTTTCAAGACTTCAGGAAAGACATTTGGGCTGGAATTACCATGAAGATCTGGTATCGTTTGCCACCCTTCACGAAAACTTTTACACCAGTTGTTCGAACTAAGCAGTGCTCACCGTAGACTAACTGTATTCGCTAATAACTGCCCAAATTCAGCTCACCATCCGCAATCAGAAACAATCCTACCGCGCATTTCCCCGATATGAACGCATCCATGAAGAGCACGACTTAATTTTTGAGCTTTTTCCTCCACCAAGAACAGATTTCATGATTGCGCGTCGTATGTCGTGTATACTTCCTACCTCCCTTTATATCCATTTTCGATAGCGCTGTTATAGCTGCAATCATTTTGACACAATTGCATGTGTCCACTTCTCATTTGAGTAACCCTTATAATTTAGACAAAATTATATTATGGTTTCAATAATAAATTTAATTTTTTGTCCTCACTTTAAAAAGGTTTAAACTATTTGGAAATTCTACACTGACGCAAAGTTTTTTTAAAAAAATTTAAAAGGACTTCAATTTTATCTCTAGGTATTCACCAGTAAAAACAGAGGTATTCATTAGTAAAACTGGTCAATAGTAGTTGTTCAAGTTACTAACAAACTGTACCCAGCCACTTTTCAAATGCTTGCTTTCACACAAAAAATGAAAGCAAGTATTATTTTGTGTTATTCCTTAATGTTGTGTTCTAAATTATGTTTTCAAGGAAAATTTGTTGATAGTGGTAAATTTCTCTTACAATTTGTATTATAGATTAGGTAATTATGGAAAGAATGTGATAAAAAATTTATTATCATTTGTATGTTCAATCTGTCTGCATTTATAGAAAAAACTTTATATTCTTCCGATCTTATTCCTGAAATTATAATAGAATAACATTATTTCTTTTATATCTAAATGCCATTTTTGTTTACTTTTATAGATTAATTAGTAATTTCTTTTATATTTCCTTCCTTAACAGAAAATGAAAACAGAAATGATGCATCCTCTATCGGACGTCTTGTATCTGGAAATTCTGATGTTTATTTTAACATTGAACGATTGAAAAAATATTCATAGAAAACTTTTTGATTAAAATCTGTCAGAACAATTGGAATTTTTAATAGCTACACTTTATTTACTAGTAATAAAATATGCATCCCTTGCAGTATTTTTTAATAATACTTGGTTAAAATTATATGATAAACAATTTAATATCATTTAACTAAAAATTTTGGTAACATTATAACATAACGAAGCAGTTCCTGTGTACTAAGGTATTCTTTGGTTTCTTTCTAGCCTTGCTCATATTTTATACCATTAAGAATTAAAATTGTTTGAAAGAAAAAGGGATTTTTTGTCATGGATGGCCTAAACAAATAACTCTTGAAAATGTCCCTACAAACACATACAAAATTTTAAGGTATCCGACTACGTTCGGAACCGTGATTTTAAAAAAGTGCATAAATGATAATTTTCATGATATTTAGTGTCACTTAGGTTAGAATACATGTATAAAATTGTTTACGGACATTTTGACAGAAAAAGTTTATTTAAGTACAATATTTCGGCAAAAAATTAACTTAGAATAACCTTTTTTCAAAATGTTCTCTTTTTGTGAAAAATGCTTCTGTTATAATAATATTTTGCCTGTATATAGCTCAGACCTCTGTACAGAGACTCAACTATGATTTTTAAAAAACTCACATTATTTTCAGAGTTACAAATCATTGAAATAACTATCGGCGTTTTTTTCTTAAAATTTCTCCCCTCTGTTGTCATAAAACATGGATAAACCCACTTCTAAGTCATATATTTCAACACTTCTAGCTGAGCCTCTGTAAAGAGGTCTGAGCTATATACAGGCAAAATATTATAATAATCGAAGCATTTTTCACAAGAGGAGAATATTTTGAAAATGGGTCATTCTATGTTTATTTTTTGTCAAAATATTGTACTTAAATAATTTTTTATTGTAATACTATTCTTAAAACAATTTTTATATACATTTTCTAATATAAGTTACACTAAATATCATAAATATTATCCATTTATGTGCTTTTGCAAAACCACGGTTCCGAACGTAGTCGGATACCTTAAGAGAACACATGAGATCAAATTAATTCTTGGACCTACTCTCTTAAAATATAGAAAGAATGTCTTCTACAAGGGAACTAATGACATAACAAATAAATAAATAATAAGTAAAGTGAGTAAGTAAACAGAACATTTTAAGGGAACTTAATATTAAGAATGAAGTAATGCACTTATAGAATGATATTGATTAACTTGATATTGTGAGATAGCTATTTGATTTAGCTCAATTTATTCGTTAAAAGGAAATGCTACGAATTAAATGAATCAACAGATAAATATATGTGTGTATAAAAGGAAACTTATTAGATAAAAAGTTTAATTTGTAACCAAAATCTAAAAACTAAACTTTTCACATTCAGATTATGATAATAGACTATATATCGAAAACAATTAATCGAAAGACTGTTTTAAAAATTTGTTTATGACCAAAAAAAAATAATTTAAGCTTTCAAAACTGTTTCCAAGATTTTTGAAACAAGTATTTTTATATGTTTGTTACCGAAACTTTTATTACTTAATCCAATATTCTGTAAAAAAGTATTTTCAAAAAAAAATTTTTTTTTTGAAGTTTATGTTTTAAAAAAAAATAAAATAAAATTTTTTAAAAAAATAGTTTTTTTTTAAAAAAAATTAATGCGTGCTAAAACTAAATTTTAACTGAAGATTAAACCAGAAAAAAAAATTCTATCAATTTTTATGTATTTAAAAGAAAATTATAATCTAACACAATTATATAAATTTAAATAGTTTTTCTTTTTGATCCACTATAATTTACCATGTTAAATTAGTTAAAATATTCATTCTATATTTCAGTTAATATATTACTACTATGTGAATAACACATTAAAAACGTTTAGAATACTTTTTTGTAATTCTTATATATAATGATATTGATTTCGCAAAATTAAATAAAAATTATGTGTTTACATGATTCCTTTACCATAAAATAGTCTGTAAATTATCGAGGTGAGAATAGTTTCACTGTCGTGTCCAACAATCAGTTTCCTATTAGAAAGATAAATATTTCTCAATCTACGCGTCTAAATTATCTCAGATCATATGAAGGTGTTATTTATCGCATTTACAATATTTGCTTCGAATATATTTTATTGCCAAACCATGAAAAATGTATTTTTTAACTTTAGCGGAAATGACTGACGTAGAATATATTTGCTCTTCAACAAATTTTATATCTTAGACGAAAAATTCAAAGTGTGACCCACGGCAATACCAAGAGTGTTAAACGTATTTTCCCGCCAAAATTGTCAATAAAGAATCCGATATTCTTGTGACGTAATAAAAAGTGAAATTTTATAATTTAATTTTAAAAAATATGCTGAATTCGATCATATTTGTTTTACATCTGACATAGAATTAAAATAGTAAACCAATTTCAAGCTTAAAATTAATTAATTTAAAAGAGTTGTATTTTGTTCTAGCATCCAAAACAGCTAGATAAATAAACTTTTAAGACCAAAATATTTTACAAACTTAATGCAATAATGAAACAGTTCAGTTCGTTGTAAATGAAATGTAATGTTATCTGATTACCACTTAAACAATATATTCCAAATTAAAAACTAATATTTAATTTCTAATACATAATTTGTTGATGTATGATATACACTTTGCAAAAGTACATATTACTTGTGTATTTTTTACTTGTAAAGGATAGCATTAATTTATCGAATATTAGTGTTTCAAGAAATCTGTTTGATGCTAATTCGTTTTTGTGTACTGGCGAAGAAAAATCCAATATACAACTTTAAATTAGAATAACAATAAAAACAGAGTTTATTCACATTATATATTTGGATACTATATACAATTCCGAATTTCCTTTTCTCTTTTCTCGTCTCTAAATAAAAAAATACCAATTCTTTTAACGAAATGTTAATTCACGAAATCCTTCGAAATTCAAAATTTATGCTGGCATGAAAATCAAGATAGTAACGATTTTTATTGAATTGATATCTGTAAAATATAGAACATTCTATAATTCATTGCTACTGGAAAAGCTAAAAAAATTTAATGCTCTGCTATTCAATTTTCTTTTTACAAATAACAGTTACAGCAGCAATTATTATAAAGTTTTAAGCAAGTGGTCTCTAGAGATTGTTTAAAATATTCTATATATAAAAATAACAAGATAAATTTAATTACAAAATAAAATAAATGCCACAGAATACACCAAAAAAAATTTTTGCTCTATTATTCAATCGAAATTATCTGTCTTACTTTAAATTTAATATTAATAAAATATTATAAAATTTATGTATGAATATTTGTAATACGATACAATTATATCAATAGAAATATATTGTTAATTAAATCGGGGTTAGTAGATTTTATGCTATAAGTTTAAAGGAAAAAACAGATTTTTAAGAGCGATGAGAATTTGTTGTCGGAAAAACAATCTTTAAAAATACAGGATACAACCGTAATAATTCAAAAAATTTCACAATAATTATAACAACATAATTCCCAGAATGTTTTGACACCTTCTGCATAGCTCAGACACAACTATCAGTGTCTAAAAGTACAAGTAAGTAAAGTTTATTCGCAAGCTCTCGTTAGTTAACTCTTCAACAGCCAAAACAATTCTGACTCAATTTCAATGAGCAACTGCTATCTATAGTCTGCGCAGCTCTTTCAAGCACTTTCTCGAAAAAATCAGTTCACGCCATGAATCTGATGCTCTAGATTTCTCCAGTAATTTCCAGAAGCATTTTTGATAACTAAGTCGCCAAAAAGTGGTCACCCAAAATGATGCCCACTTTACTGTCAAGTTTCCATTGAAATGTCATTATTATGTAAGGGACGGCGCTGCCGGTGAATATTACAATTTTTATCATAAAATAAATACAACAGAAAGTAATATACCTCACGCAGATTTGAATTATTTACACAAAATTTGTATAAATATTTTTCTTGTTATTGTAATTTACTGTTTAAAAATTTATGCATCAGAGGTTAATTGATAGTTATATTTATATCTATGATTCATGAGGCTCATTAATAATAGATATAAGTATAACAGACACACACACATTAAAAATCCTCACACAATCATTAAAAATCCTAAGAAATTTTAATGTATACAAACAAATTTAGGACTATTAAAGATTAAGAGTTATTTAAATACAATGTTTATTCTGTGTATAAAGGGAAGCCAGCCACCAGACACAATCAATGATGCAAATAGTGGATCACTAAAAAAAATCCGAATTTTTTCCCACAAGATCATTTGACTTGAAGAAAAATAAATAAGGTAGACTACAAATAATTAAATTGTTTTATATAGGTCTAATGTATTTAAACTGTGAGGGGCTTATAATTTGCTTAAAGGAGCCATTTAAAACCCTGAACTATAGTAACCTTTAAGCATACATATAACTCAGTTTTTAATTTTTTTTTCATGTAAAACGAATAAGACACATTTTTCCCTCTCATTTAAAAATTATAAGTTGTTGAAAAAAATGTAATTTATTTTTGTTCGTTAAGCGAAGTAAATTGAAAATATTACTCATTTCAAATTACGCGACTTTCTTTTGTTATCTCGCATTTCTAAGAGTTACTCTAAATCTTTCACCAGTTCAAAAAATCTAAAAGAAGATAAGACACCAGAGAGAATTCTGAAGTTACTGTAGTTTTTTCTTTCGACATGTTTTACACATATTTAATAATTTACACCACAAAATTGTTAATTAAGTTTTCATTTCAAGCTGTAGAGACAATTTTACTCAGTAATAAACTAACTACAATGTAAAATTTCATTCCATTTTAGTGAAACCTTGAATTAATTGTACTAGAACGCAAAATGGCATTATGTTTACTCCCCCACTTTATATTGTCTTCTAGATCTTGTACGCAAATTTCCATCCACGTACTTGAGACGTGGATTATTAAGGATAGGTTGTGATGTTATTTCATGTCGCAAAAACATAAATTTCTTTTCCTGTTGGATATTTAAATTTATATATTATTATTTTTTTATTCTTTGCATTCTAAACGAGTGTTTATTTTTTCTTTCTTTGTAGTAATAGTCTTATTTGTGCTCCCAATTACACTAATTTACCTTGATCTCTATTATTTGACCAGCCAAATGATTGGTCAACATCTGGAAATGAGCCTATTGCATCAATTCAGATGTGTAATTTTCTTTCTTCTACAACTTAAGAAAAGTATAAAAAGTATTTATGCACATTAAGCTTTCGTATAAATCATTCAGGATCACTACATTCTTATGGACTGAGTTTTTAGGGAAGGGGAGGGAAATCACTGTATTTTCTTTCAAGTTAACGGGCAAAATTTTCCCAACTCTGACTATTTCTGAATCCACCTGGAAGGAGACATTATTAATAATATAAGATACGCAGAACCTAGTAAACTAATTTCACTTTTTAGCATTAACAAAATTAGCTTCGTACTATCTGGAGTTCATTTTAACTGTACTTATTTTCGGTTATTTTAAGATGTGTTTATAAAAAGAGTAATAAATCATCTATGTTATGGAAAATCTTGGATTAGTGAAAAACAAAGAACTGTTTAGCCTATTACGCTTGTATATATATGAAAATGCAAAATTATTATTTAAATAAAATAAAAAATGTAAAAATAAGAAGCAAAATTTATGTCTTTATTCATTCTTTGATGTATAACGGATTCAATTGGTCAAATCACAAAGATTAAACTGGCCACAAAGTATTATAATCGATATGAGTGACATTAAAAGTTTGTTCTTTCTATTTGGTTCGTAATGAAACAAGATAAAATGGGTCAAAACTTCAAACTTTCTGTTGTATAACATTTTCATCTCAGTTATTATCTTATATTGTACAATTATACAAGACTCTAGTAATACGAATGGTTTTATATGGCAGCGAATGCTGGACAATTAGCAAAGAAGACGAAGAGAAACTAATGACTTTCGAGAGAAAAATGTTAAGGAAAATTTGGAGGGTAGTTAGAGAAAACGGAATCTAGAGAATACGATACAAGCTTGAACTTCAATCGAAATACAGAGAACACAATATAGTCAAAGCGATAAAGCCGTGTTTCTCAAACTGTGAGGCGCGCCCTCCTAGGGGGCGTCATAACCTTATAAGGGGGGCGCGAGCATATTGAAAAGTCGAAAGCAAAAGACTATTTTAACAAAAATTATTAATTTTCTGAAAGTAAAGAAACAAAATACATTCTGATATAATAAAAAATAATATACACTTTTACACAAATATAATTCATAATTACCATTAACCTCCCGAAAGGCTCTTCATATATATAAAATTGTATGCTAAAAATAACACTTATCTTGATGATTTGTCCAGTTTATAATGAATTATTTCAATGCTGATTACAAATTACACAATTCTCTCTCCAATACCACTGTTTAACACGTAGGCGAGCGTATGTGGTGTAATGGAAGAGGGGGTAGTGAAAGAATATAAATAAGCAAATCCTCTGAAATAAGTAAATCCTTTGCAAACACTCTGTCTAGATAATTTTATTGAATTCCAAAGCCTTCGGAATAATTTTATTTATAGCAGTACACAGAAAAAATCGTACTTCGGAAAGACGTATACATACGTCCGGGATAATTAACGCACTGGCTGAGTGAGACGTTTATATACGCCGGTAACACTTGAGAGGTTAAAATCAAATTGTAGGTTTAGCGTCAAAATATAGTATTATTGAATTTAATACATTGTTATTGTATGGGGGCGCGATGAAAATTATGATTGAATATTGGGTCGCCAATATTAAAAGTTTGAGAAGCACTGTGATAAAGGCTTCCCAAATAAGGTAGCTGGGACATGTATTTCGATACAGCGATGCATATTCTGTTAAGGAAAATAACTTTTCAAACTCCAGAGGGAAAAAGGAAAAGAGGAAGATCAAAAACAAGATCTATGGATAAAGTAAAAAAGTGGTTGAAGGACTTGGGAGCTAACCGATGGAAGAATATAGCATCAAATAGATCAAGATGCTGTAAGCCGATTGAGTCAGCTTTGACCGATAACCAGCTGTAAAGCTTGAAAAGAATAAGAAGAATCATCTTCTAAGAGTTTGAACTATTTAATCAAATATTGTATGAATAAAATTTCTTCTGATATTAATATATACAATGTTGTTTTATTTTTATTTTATTACAATACAAAAAAATTCTACTCCATCAAGAAAACCAATGTTAATCACTTAGTTTGCAATTACCAAATAATTATGTAGCTTTTAAGCTTTATAACCGTACAGTATGATATAATCCTTTATTTTTAATAACTAATTAAGGTAATTTAAAAAAGGGCCAGAGAAAAAATAACAATTGTAGGCTCTTAGTTATGAGAGAACAACTACCATAGAAATTTTCACTTAAAGATTCATTAACCGAAAACTAATATTTTATTAATTTCAAGGTAATAAACTGAATCACACACACGAATTGTTCACTCTACTCTTCCTTTAGTTCATCAAGTTATAGGTAGCTAAATAAAAAAATTTTATTTTAAATTCAGCAAAAAATCGAAATATGTAAAAGATATAGAAATGAAAAGAATAGTAATATGTAGTTTTAAATACTAATAGCATAATATGCAGTTTTAAAATATGTTAAGAAATGTTTCAGTAAGCATTTAATTTCTTTTAAAAATATTTTTAACAAATAAATTGAAACTATTTTATCGCTTTTGTACTTAAATACTAATAGCCTAACGAAACGCAAGCAGAGATTAATTCCAAAAATAGAGCAAACAATTTTCTCTTAAAAAACAGTTATGCTGATGGCAACATTTTAAAATATAAAGCAATCCAATTCGTAAAATTCAAACCGAATTCCTAAAAAAAATTATCAATTAAATTTTAGATTACAGAGTTTGTAAAAATATTTAATCTGTACGAAAGAATTTCTGGAGATTAAAATATTCTACTTTGTGTGTCAATAAAATAAGTTTATAGATTAAAACCAATAAAAAAGCAAATGATTATATTCTACTTGGATTAAATCATTTACTGTGTCAACACTATTATTAATCTAAATAATGATTTATTCCATACAGAAAAATTGGCTACTTGTGAAGAATTCGTATTTTTAGCCAAAGAAATTCTTATTTTTAGATTGAATTTTATTTATATTTATACAAAAGTTAATTTTTATAATTATCAATATTAATTTTAATATATTGAAATGGTTTGAATTGATTTTAGCTTATAAATATTTTGTTTTCTCTCTTCATTAAATACAGCAAACCTTTAACTATTTCTTATTTATTAAAAAAAAAATTAAGTATTTTTATGGTATTTATTAAATAGAAAGTGAGAGAGAGAAATAATTTTAAAAGTAATATTCAAATTTAGTATAAGCAGACGTGTATATTTCTGTAATCACTAATTATGAATTTCTTGAAACTTCTTTTTTATGATAGGCTAATAAAACTGAAAATCAAATGTAAAAGTAATTTTGCATTATATCATAACCAAAATAATTTTTTTTAATTTTTTGAACAATTAATAATAAAATTATGCGTGTATCTATCTTAAAAAGCCTTTTTTAACTGATAATCTAGTATTCCTAATCTCACTTAGTTTTTCATATTCAGAATTTTAGAAATCCAAAATTATATCAATCAACTTTACTACTAAAGGAAGATAGATACTACAATACTTTTTTGCAATATATAGGATTACAAACAACTAAAAACAATATTTTAAGCACACTAAAAAGTATATAGGAACAAATAAACATGCAACACGATTGAATTGACTTTAATATGAAGACAAAATTGTATATGGTATTTATTCTAAAAATTAAAAATTTCTTATTGTAATAATTATTTAATCCAGAAATATTAAGTTAGACAATTTGAAAAGAGTACAAAATTATATAAAAAGTGATTAATATATGATTTAATAAGTTATATCGGATTAAAGATCCAGACTAACTTTTAATAAGCAATACAGGATAAAATAAGAATACGGAGAAGACAAAATAGAACTGATTTATTAAAACATGATTGGACATATTTTCGAGGGGAAAAAAAAGAATATATGAGTTAAAATGTTAAAATCACAAAAAATGAGAATACAAAATTAGAAATAAATGAAAATAAAAGAGTTGAATTGATTATAAATAGAATACAAAATTAGCGAATAATTCAAAACATTAAACACTACCAAAAGAAAGCATATGATTTAACAGTCCGAAAAAGAATTCTAAGAATATTAGTTAACAAAAATTTGACGCCTTCAGCTTCAACACGAAAGTTTCTGTGACAATTAATTTGGAACATTTAAATTTGACGCCTCCAGCCTCAACATGAAAATTTTTGTGACAATTAATTTGGAACATTTAAAAATTTTATTAAAAAAGTTAAAAATCTCACATTTTAATTTTTTTTGTCGTAAATAGCCAAGTCAACTAAATAGTATGATATTAAAAACAAATAAAAGACTAATAATATTACTCAAAAGAATAACATGAAACCCCCATTTAATATAACATTTAAGTTTCGTAAAATTAAAACAATAAAAAATGTCATCTTTTTCATTTCCCCCCTCTTAACCTTTCTTTCTTTTTTTGTGAAGTTTATATAATTACACTTGGTTAGAGAAAAAAGAACGTTTATATTATTAATCCCCACACATATTAACCAAGTTCTAAGCTCTTTTTTTTTAGTTAAAATATCCGACTACGTTCGGAACCGTGATTTTGCAAAAGCATACAAGGAATTTTTTTTCAATATTTAATGTGACATAGATTAGAATACACGTTTAAAATTCTTTTCAGAATATTATTACAATAAAAAAATATTTAAATGTAATATTTTGGCAAAGAAATTAACCTAAAATTACCTATTTACAAAACATTCTCCTTTTATGTGAAAAATGCTCTTGTATAATAATAATATTTAGCCTATATATACCTAAGACTTTTCCAGAGAGCCTGAACTAGAATTTTTGAAAAATTCACATTATTTTCAAAGTTACTACCAATTGAAATAACACACACACACACAGTTAGTGTTATTTTTGCTAAAATTTCTCCACTCTGATGTATTAAAATATGGATGAATCCATTTCTATTTATATATTTCAAAAATCCTAGTTCAGGCTCTGTACAAAGGTCTGAGCTATGTATAGGTAAAATATTATTATTTTAGAAGCATTTTTCATAAAAAAAAAAAAAGAATGTTTTGAAGATAGTAATTTTAGGTTCATTTTTTTCCAAAATATCACATTTAAATAACTTTTTATTTTAATAATACTTAAAACAATTTTATATATGTATTCTAATCCAATAGACACTAAATGTTAAAGCACACAAGTAATAAAAAAAAATTAAGTCAATTCCTACTTTGAATGGATGAATAGAAAGTATTTTATTACGATTGAAGATTGGAATAGAATATATATATATATATATATATATATATATATATATATATATTTGGAGAAAGAGTGAACCAATAGAAGGAATTGAAAAAAGAGCATGATCTGTCTGCATTGTTTTAACAATGCACACCCGGTTTAGCTGAAAAATAGGTTTTCGACGCCAACTTTTGTCTTTGTTTTAACAGTTACATTGTTAAAACAATAGAGATGAATCTAATTAGGCGTCAAAAACCAATAATTAATTTAATTAAATTTAATTAATTAATTAATATTTGAAGAAACTGTATTAACATCAAGTGTCATCCACTACAAGTTTAAAAAAATTTATTTGAACTTGATTGGATGAATAGAAGGTATTTTATTAACGACTGAAAATCTGAGCAAGATAAATATATAGAGAGAGTAAGCTAATAGCAGGAATTGAAAATATTCATTTGTACACTTTTTCAAAATCACGGTTCCGAACGTAGTCGGATACCTTAAAAAGAATTTTTATTAAAGTGCCAGGTAACTAAAAGTGAAAAGGTTTTAATGCATTAATGTATTTTTTTAAAAAGAAGGCTTACCTGAAGAACTGAGAAAGCTAATGCAGCCGATAATGAGTCCGAGGAGGCACTTGTATTTCATGGCTTTCGCGGCCTCTATCAATACATCACTCCCTCCGCACTGTTTCCTATGAGAGAAAGTTCCGGTGGTCAATCGTTCTCATTCTTTTCCTTTGCTCTGTCTGAAACACGTGTCCAAGCGGTTGACTTCACTCTTTCTCTGGATGATAGCACCTGGAGTTATACTTCGATGGTTTGGAATCGTAGCGGTTCTTCTTGTCCACCTCAAGGTCCAGAGAAGCGACAACGGAAGAAAAGTTAATAAAAAGCAATATTTATATTCCTTGAGTTTCGATTAAGTCTTTCAACAGTTCCGGTGCAGTACATGAAACAGTGCAGGAGTTTGCAATGAGTTAAAATACTTGCTGGTAAAGAAGCTGAACTATAGAAGCTGTCGTTGGGGGAAATATATGTGTTATATTATATTATATTAAAAAGTAAGAAGACAAGAGGACTGTTAATATATATTCTTTAACCAAACATGCAGGGAATATTAATTACTTGGTGCTAAGAAGATTCAAATCACGCATAAATTGCTGAAAAAAAAGAACAGTTTGTTCGTTCTTTTATTTTATTTTTGTCTTTCAAGCTTTCCAAAGAATTCTCTTGAAAGGCTGCAAGTGACCAATGTTACCTAGTACGCTCTGGTGTGCTACGCCTTTCCTTCTACTCGAAGACAATGTCTGTAGAACAGCTGACAGATGGGGTATCGAAAAGAATCCACAGAATCTACACGCACTAGATACCTCAGATCGACTACAAGTTTCGAGATGACACAGTTCGTGACTGTCATACACTTCGGAAATACACAAATAGCGCCGAGATCTTCGTTGTTTAGTCATTCGCATGTCTCGGGCTTACAATTCCGAAGGCGGTTGGATCCTGAGGATTGAGAAGACAGAGTTGATCCCTTGATCAAACTTCGCAACAAAGTCTACTACTAACTCATCCAGTCTCTTCATGGAGTGGATAAAAGCGTGAATCAGAGGTATAAGGATTTTTAGCTTCGTTTTTATTTGCTAAAACAGATCCGTCCCTTTTTGGTAGTGAGCAATTAGATTGGATTCAATTGACCTGACTAATCCTTCCGTTACTATAGATGTCGATGAAGCAATTCGTCAATGGCAATGATACGAAAAGAACACTTAACATCCAAAAAGCTCTTGAAGTTTGTTTGTTCTATAGATGCAACACACAGTTTTATTTTTCAGTCGGCGGTGGAATGTAATCCACTGGAGTTGCACTAGTCTTCCCGTCTTTTTTTCTTCTCACCAGTTCTCACCGAGTAATTCAAAACAAAGATTGTTTTCAAATGTGATCCTAAAGTTTGTCTCGTATATTATTTTTTTTTCCATGAAAAAGTTCCTGAATTCCGAGACAGTGACCCGACCCAAAAGTTCCAGTCGAGAGACTCCCGAACGACTGCAAATCAAAGAATATTTGTCAGAGAGAAGAATCAAGTGCCGTCACCTAAACACGAGAATTGTTGCTGGTGAAGTTCGAACAAGCAAGGGGAGACCAGGCGACGATGAAAACGAACCCGCGGTTTTCGGGGAAGAGAGGGAAACTCCAGGGATTGCAGCTCAGTTTGACACACTTTCGCCAAGTCCTGACCCTTTTCTGTCCGTACAGAGGGGGGGACGGGTAAAAGTCGTCGACAGGAAAAGGGGGTTTGTTCCGATTCCGTCCACCCTCTTAGGGCTGTCTCACCGACCCGATTTCTCCCTCATCCTCCATTCTGATCCAGCGCGCTCTGTTCCAGCGTTTGAGGCGTCTAACCCACGTTGCCTGACTGGAAAGGCTGGATTTTCCCATCGACCGGAGAATCCGGAGCGGTACATTCCGGGAGGAGGTGGTGGGATCAACATCCTCTCGCCTCTCCGGATCACGCGCATGCGCGGGGGAGGGTGCCGACTGAGACGTCCTCTGGTGGGGGAAGAGGCCCCCACGTCGATATATATTTCCTTTTTAGATCTGTTTCTCATTTGTTTTTCTTTCATTCCGTGTAGCCTCGTTTCGGATACTTTAAATGAAGGCTTTGGGGAGATTTTTCTACTTGTAAATGCGATGTCTTGCATTATCTTCGCGTGAGCGATGGATTTTGCTTCTCCAGGGGAGGAGCGCTTGTTACATTCTTCTCTTCCTCCTTTTTTTTTTACTTGGTGCGTATGCGTACAGCGCGGATTCTCTTTGACTCTAAATGGGATAGGCTATAATTAAAAACTCTTTTTTCAGCGCATTGTTTAATTGTTGATTAAATACTATTTGTGGACTTTTTCCCCTTGATTGTATTTATAAATTGATTAATTAAGATGTTCATTTGACTGCTAATTAGTTTAAAATAAATTTTGTACATAAAAGATTTTATAAAATTCCGGATGCAAAAAAAAAGTTAGGTAAGCACAGGAAAATGATGTTATATATCGTGAGGAGAGCAAAATGAGGGCTACTGGCAACGGGCCTCGTGATTTTGAGCCTCAATCAAGTGACGAGGATGGCACCTGAGCTGGCACCCCCTTCTTCTACCTTCCTCACTACACCAATGGTTGAACGTACAGTGCATCAGTCCCCTCTGCACAGCATATCTTCAGCGGTACTAGGCTCGAACTCATGACAAAATAGCCACGAGTCCGTTATCTTGACCACTAGATTACTGCGACCACTGGAAATTAGGAGAATGACGCACCAATTCTGTCGCAAAAGGACCTGGTGTAAATCAATTACAAATGTAATTCAAAATTTGAAAAAGAAAAAAAATTTTAATGACTAAAAAATCTAATAGTGAATTTTATTTTGTAAGAATATTTATTTAAAAATCCCACTGAATGATTTCCAATTGCACAACGACCCTCAATTTTAAAAGATTTCACCCATGAGTGGCCTTGGATGCGTCCTCGTGTGCAACAATATTTCTCTCGAATCATAGTTTCGTGGCCGCTGTAGCCTAGCGGTCAAGGTAACGGATTCGTGGCTGGCGTGTCATGAATTCGACCCTAGTACCGCTGAAGACCCGCCGTGTGGGGAAGCGATGCATGTTAAATCTGTCGAGAGCTCAAACGTCCTCCCTTTGGTGTGGTGTGATAGTTAAGAGAGGTGGTACCAGCTCAGGTGCCATCCTCGTCACTTGACCCTGTTTCAAAATGAAAAGGTCCGTCGCCAAAAGCCCTCGAGTAGTATTTAATATTCACTCACTCACGAATCACAGTTTCAAGTCCTGATACCATAAAGGCGACTGACTGCAGTCGGAACAATGAATTTTTGATAAAGCATTTTAAAAACTCCTTCAGATCCCATATAGAATTCCTAGCTTTATATAGACCAAATATTATTATCGAAGATGTATTCTTTCTTCCTTTTTTTTCTAAAATAATGCATTTAAATCATTTTTCTTGTTATAATATTTTTAAAACAATTTTTTATGTTTATAATAATTGGCTCCATTCACACGCGACGTTATAGTTACACGAAAAGAAGAAAATCATGTGCCCCGAAAATCTTTTCATATTGCGTTTTGCCAATTTTTTGCTTTTTTGCAGAAACTTTCGCTTAAAATGTACTTATTTGACAAGAATAATAATCCACATAGGTTTTACAAAATGAACTTTATTTAAAAGTGCATGTATAAAATAAGGGGGTGAGGGGGTTTAAACTTGAAACTGTTTTTGAAGAATTTTTTTTTCATAACATTCGAAAATTTTTTATTAAATTTAAAAAATTCAAATTTTATCTAAGTTTTAAAAATTGGGAACAGCAAGTACTATCAGTTTGATGTTTGTTTTGAATTCAAATGGAAAAAGGGTTTTTATTTTTTTATGGGCCCGTCATGAACTGGGACATTAAACTAACACTAAATATCAAAAGATTATTCACTTATACTTTTATCAAAACCACGGTCTCGAACTTTGTCAGTCATCTTAAACACCTGTTGTGTAGAGTGGTTGATGCACGTTAAAAATATGTCGAAGCTCAGAGATCTTATGCTAGCGTTGGGGGTGGAAGTTTGGAGAATTGAATGACCCCTTTTGGGTTGTTTTTAAAAGCGTAACTTTTTATAATTATACCTTTACTTAACAATCACTCTTATTGAATATTTAATTAGGAATTTCGTTAGATGCGATTATTAAAATGTTAAAGATATTGGATTTTTCGTTTATTTGTACAAATACAACGATGTTTATTCACACACGTAATTAATCTTCTTAATTCAAAAATTATAATTAATATTCCTTGGTGATTTTTTTTCCTTCATTTCAGTTTACTATCCTAGAAACCTTTTTTGTTCAAAAAATTTTTTTAACTCATTTATAAATTAAACTGGCCATAGTGGTTAATCTATAAAATAATAGATTTATAAGCCTAAAAAATAAAGTTTATCTTTTGAAAGCTATATTATTTTTTCTGTATTAAATGACACAAGATAACCACGCTGCCGTCATTTCACAATTAGCAAATGTGAACAGGTTTGCCGATTTTGTGTCCCGAACTAGTAGCCGTTCTTTCTGTCGAGTCATGAATTCGAGTCCTGCTGCCTATAAAGACTCGTCGTATAAAGAATTTAAAGCACGTTAAATTTGTCGAGGCTTTAAGTCTTCACGTTGGCATGGTGATGAAGAAGGAAAAGGGAATACAAGCTGAAGTGTCATCTTCCTCATTACACCATGGCTCAAAATTGTTGTCATAGTCCTTTATACCAAATATAAACTACACTCAGTGTCGCAACAGCCCATGAGGGCCATGTCCTACTGTGCCCATCTCAGTTCTCGTGACCTTGGGCACTGAAGTGCATACGCTTGACGGGAAAATGCAGCAGTGCATGTTCCGGTCAGGAGGTCAGTCTGACTCAAAGCCCCCAGTTTTTAGTTCCCAAGTTAGCTTTGGTACTCATTTTTGATCCATTGATAAGATGAAAGGCTGAGTCGACCTCGCCCAGTCCGGGATTTGAACTCGAGACCTGTGGCGTGGAAAAGTGAAACGCTACCACTCAGCCACTGGGCTTCTTATACCAAATGTGTCCTAAGATCCAACTTTTCACTTCCCAAATTGAACGGGGCTGCGGTAGCCCAGTGGTCAAGGTATTGGATCATGAGTTCGAGCCCAATACTACTAAAAACCCACCGCGTAGGGGAGCGATGCTTGTTAAATCTGTCAAGAGCTCAAGCATCCTCCCGTTGGTGTCATATAGTAGTCAGGGGAGGGTGTCAGCTCAAGTTTCGTCGCCGTCACTTGACCATGGTTCAAAACGACGAGGTCCGTCGCCAAAAGCCCTCGTGTAGCTGAACAGTGCGACGTTAATATTCACTCATCTCTATCCACAAATTAAACAATAAATCTGATTACCTGGAATACCATGTAATCAGCTGGTAGAAATTATATTGGTACTTTTATACAATATGTGAGGTGTCTGTTTTCAATTCATTTTGTGGACGTCGTATCCTTCCTAATCAAAACTTTACCTGGTGTATTTCTTATTTAAAAACTAATAGGAAATAAAACTAATGAAGTTGAAAGAAAATGGCAATTATTAATTTGAAATCAATTTCTGTAATGAAAATATTCAGACTTTAAAATTTTATATTAAAGCAAAAATAGTTTTTATAAGAAACGAAATAGAGAAGCCTTAGAGAATTACTGCCAATTCAATACTCTGAAAGATATGGCTTAAATTTTTTAAAATCGCTTTTAGTAAAGATATCAAAGGTTTTTTTGGAATTTTTCTATTCGCACTCACCAAACGATATTTCCAAAGCAGAAAATCGAAAAGCTTTTATGTACTTTATTCTATCCTTTTCTTTCTCCCTTTGACTACGAGTTTGGTAATTTTCTACATCCGGAGAATATCCTTTCAAGGGAGGTGAAGATTGTTTTTAGGAATTTGAAGGCCAGTAAGGGCCTTAGCCTCGATCCCATAGATTCTTCTACAGTAATACCCCGAACTTACGTGATGAGTGGGACTGAGTGATCGCCGTGTAAGTCGGGACACGATTTCACACATGAATACATGTAAATTATTTTTATTTGGGGCTTGAGACGAAAGACAATAATAATTTAGAAAATCAGTATTTGATAAAATCTTGGATAACATAAATACAAAATAGCAAGCCGAAGTTATTTTGATGTAGAAGGTTTCATAAAATCTAACAAAGTACTCTACCGCCTCAAAAAAAATTATCCCGCTCAATTTCCAAGTAGCATGTTCATAAATTTTTCTTCTGTTTTTTCAAAAATATACTCTTTGTTGAAGTTCGTATTTTCTATAAAATTTGTAACCCTTAGCCAATAAAACTGAGGGGGCCGCGGTAGCCTAGAGGTCAAGGTATCACATCGTGGCTGGCATGACATGAGTTCGAGCCCAGTACCACAAAAGACCCGCCGTGTAGGGGAGCGATACACGTTAAATCTGTCGAGAGCTCAAACATCCTCCCATTGGTGTGGTGTGGTAGTTAGGAGAGGGGGCGCTTGTTCAAGTGTCGTCCTTGTCACTTAACCATGGTCAAAATGACGAGGTCCGTCGCCAAAAGCCCTTCGTGTAGCTAAACAGTGAGACGTTAATATCCACTCACTCAATAAAACTGAGGCCTTCTGTCAAATTCCCAACCGTCATTCCTTCTTCCAAATGCTCATGCATTTCTTTGAGCTTATCAATTGTCAGCTCCTAATTATGCGAATCCAGCCCTACGTCATCACTATCCACTTCTAAATTTATTTGCCTGACAAAATCGACACTTCACATTGAATTTTACAACGTTATTGATTGTACTCCCATTTAAAATTTTATTTCCCTCTAATTCGTGAAAGTATTTAAAAGAATAATTTATTTTAAACAGTTTCAAGGTTTAATGAGTGGAAGGTGTGCAAAGTTGGATCCAAAATTAAAGTCAAGACTGGGTTCACCTGGTGTGCATCCTCTATCAAGGGTCTCTGTTATTTTATATTTTTAATCAAAGCCCCACAAAATTGTGTTTAAGGCAATCAAAATCTCTGCCTGGGCTGTTGCCAACAACGTTAAAGTTGTCTACCATCCGATACAGTGGTTAGCGACACTGACTGCTGTGCCGTAGGACCTGAGTTCGAATCCCGGAGAAACATAGATGTTTGTAAATGCTTGGTACCTTTGCGGCATGGGGGTACTCTAAATAGCTGTCGAGCTGCAAGTCCTCTCGTGAGATTGGTGGATGTTCTCCCTCAAATTTGGGGTGGAACCGA
The DNA here is from genome assembly GCA_019973955.1 of Trichonephila inaurata madagascariensis. Taxonomy (NCBI): domain Eukaryota; kingdom Metazoa; phylum Arthropoda; class Arachnida; order Araneae; family Nephilidae; genus Trichonephila; species Trichonephila inaurata. The sequence continues at coordinate 44,344 of BMAV01013619.1, read as the reverse complement.
GTTAAATCGTACTGTCACCTGTATGGTGTTCACGGCTACGGTCAACGACAGGCGTACATCCCTTGCCATAATGAATTTCGTGGACCTGGATCTGACGCAGTCGAGATCAGGTGGCATAAGAGACTACAACAACTTTATAGTTAATAGTTACACTAAAAATTTATCTTTAATTTTAACTTACTATTGATTGCGAATTTTCTTATAATTTTATCGTCTTAAAAGTTGCTTCTATTAATGGAATAGAGGTGAGTGTTTCGCCTCCTGTCTCCTATGTCATTAAAATCTTCAAAAATAAATTGAGGATTGGGAGGTTTGATAGTTAAACTCTAATGTGCTGTGACTTGCGGGCCAAATCCTACTCATTCAAACCCAGCTGATTCTGTTGAAAACGGTGACTACTACGTGTTCTCTTGTCTTCTAACTAAAGAATTTTATTTAGTCTCCCCATCTGAAAAAATTTGATTCCGTTCTATCCGGTAAAATTCTCCTTTCATTCTGATTTAAAACCTGTATAAGGATTGCTTCTGCAGTCCGTGACCAAATCCTTTAGATGTGATTGGATCGATTTTGTTGTATTGAGGTTAAATTTATCTAGAAAGGTTCTAAAATGAACCGTCTTCCTTCAGGTATCATGATAAATTTATATTAAATGGAGAAATCAAAAGAATAAACTATTAATAGGATGGGTTGCATTCAAACAGATGTATAATCTGAGTTTTATATGAGATAAATTTCATTCTGTGATTTTTTTTGCCTTTGATTTTGTTTAACTTTGCATTTGAATTGGAATTTTTATTGTACATTCTTTTTAAGCAGATTTAGAAAAAATGTTATATTTTTCTTTCTCTTACCCTGTAGTGTTTTTTTTTTTTATTTCCGAGTTTTGTGTACTTTTATTTTCTATGTATTTGAAATTGGGCCATTCCAGTCTTAACTATTTTCTAATATTTGCCTGTGCTTGTTTTTGTCCCTCGGGACCTTTTTTAAACTGCCCGGGCCCCCTAGGCATTTAAAATTTTCCCCCTTCCTTAAACCTTTTCCCCATTTTTGGGTGGGGAAGGGGAATTTTCCAACTCTTTACTTTTTTCCATTTCTTTCTTTATGCTTTTGGGGGTTTTTTATCCACCCTATGGACTGGCGCCCAAGCTTCAGGGGCCCCAAAATTTGTAACTGCAGTTTCACTAAAAGGGCCCCCATATCAAAAAAGGCCCCGAAGGAATTTTAATATAGGCCCCTCTCAGAGATAGCTACGTCAATAGGATAATGACATAGTTTGGCCACTCATGTTCATTTCTTACCTTACGAAATCACGGACCATCCACTCATCCTTTTGTAAATCAGTACAGTAAATTAATGAAATCGTTTGCAATTACAGTATAGAGCAGGCATTATTGTATGAACTGTTTTTAACTTGTTACTTATCCTCTCTTTTCATAACTTATCGCTTTACTATATTTTGCTTTTAGACATCCCAATTTTTTTGTTGGTCACTATCATTACTAGTACAACAAAAGTTTTGTTCGAGCTTTGATCACTTCAAAATCATTAATAACATTGTAATCAATTTCCATGGTAATGTCATTTTGAGTGCTTTGCAACATCAAACACTGTTAAGCTTTTCACTTTCCATAATAGATCTCTCATTTCGGTCTTGTCGCTCCTAAGGACAGAAATGCTTCTCTCATGACTCGCTAGGCAGTGGTACGTTCGCTGTAATTTAAATTCCTCCTTTTTTTCGTATTCCAGTTTTTTGCCCCAAATCTTTTACTCCCTAGGCATTTGACTCGTGTGCCTCAGCGGAAAAGTGGCCCTGTGTGTACTTTTCCTGTAAAAAAAATGTAAGCATAGGACTGTTACTCCATGTAAGCTCTCAGGGATGCTTGTTTCCTGAAAAACCGGTTTGTAGTTATAAACCTTTTTAGGTGAACTCAATCCCTGAAAGCATCCCGTCAATAGTCCTCGTATAGCGATATATTAATTACAATAAATCAACCGAGCTCTTGAGCGACATTGAAGCTCAAGTCCTGGCTCCACTGATGAATCTACGTGTTGAATAATTGAGGCTACTCTATGCTAAATAGAACCGAGTCTGTATTAGCGGGGTGAATGGAGTGTCTCAGGAATCACGTGTGTGATCACGGTTAAGAATCATGAAGCCCATCACCAATGGCCCTCGAGTTACTTTCAAGTGTGGCGTTAAATCATCAAAATCAATAAAAATTCGAAGAGCAGTGTAGTAAATAGAAGATTTATACCGACTCAGGTGTCGTCCTAGTCGCTTAAACGTGGATTAAACTTATAAAATCTGTCTCCAATGCATGTAGTGTAGTTTCTACAACAATAATTATTCAAAAATAAAAACTCGAAGGTGGGAAAATTTTCAATAACCTGTAAAAGCTCAAGGATCTGATCTTTTTACAGATATACATAAACCCTGCTTAATCAGAACCTCGTTGCCCTACAAGGTGTGGTGTCCCCTTTTAAATAGAGTTACTTGGGAAAATCGCAACTCCGCTTTGGCAAGGACCACAAGCCTGTCAACGTGGCCCGAGTGACCTAATCACCCAAACAACTCGTTCAGTCACAGTTTTTCGTGCAGGCACACAGGGAGACCTAAAAGTTACCAAAGAACCTAGGGCCACTCCCTTTTTTTTAATGGACAAAAACAGAGCCACTGGCCTGTTTAAAAATGTGAAATTGATATGCACTCATCCTTGTACTAACTACCATCCACAATTAGAGTTAATATAAGTACTTAAAACAATAAATTCTGTGAAATAAAAGCTTTTTAAAAAATTTCACAAATGGCCCTAGGTGCTATGGTATCATTGTACCTAGGGCCAGCAGTTGTTGTACCTATGGTCTTTTCCTGAAAGTTAGGTTTCACTCTGTAAGCAATAGAAAACAATAAACATACACACAAGCTTTTAATAAAAGAAACATATCAGCTAATACATTGATTTATCACGTAACTATTTAAATGGCGATGCGCCGAATTATTAATAAACTACACGTATTTTCATTCCACATTTTAATTTAAAAAACTTGTTTCAAAAGTGAGCTGCATGCACTGTTGCTCTGAAGCACCAACAGATCGTGGTTTGGGCAATTTAAACACAATATTTCTGATGTCAATTTCATAAGTTTCTTCTTTATCATACTGAAACTAATTTGAACGAGCAATCTTCAAAAATTTTACACTATAGTGCTCTTTAACATCTACTACTTCTGCCACATAAAAATGTTCAGTTTTTTTGCCTTGTATTCTTGTTAAAGAAAAAATCCCCTTCAATAGCATACCTTACATCATCAGTGGAATCAGAATCTTCAATATTTGATAATCCTTTGGATGAATTTGCCTCAATTTCCAACTCAGATTTTTTCACAACTTTTCCTTTTTTTTGGATATTTTAATTGCATTCTGTTTTTTCGATTTCTTTTTCAGAAGTGTCTCAGTCAGTACTCTACATCTCCCTTGCTTTCGGCCACCTCTGTTGGATTCCCTTCGAGATTTTGCCTTTGGAAAAGGTCGTATCAGTTCATGTGTTACACATTAAATGGATTTAGATGTAGAAGGCCTATAAAATTCCTCAGAACATGTATCTGAGTTGGATACATAAACATCTAGCTCCATCATGCTTAACTCACTTTCTTCCTTGAGAAAATTGTTATTTTGACAATTCAAGGATAGATCTAGTCTGTCGCGCGGTCACACTTAAATTCAAATATTCATCATCAGTAAATATGCCAGACACACAAAAGCCAGCTAGAATATTTACAGGAGTATAGGCCAAAGGATAGGATTTTCCAACATTCTCTGCAACGTCATAGATGGTGATTGGTTTTGCAGGGTTTGTTAGCATCCAATTACTGCATGCTGAGCTGTAGTATTTTTAAAGGGACCAAACACACCTCTATCCAATGTCTGAAGCTTATGATGGTATGTGGAGGAAAAGTAAGCAGAAATACGCCATGTTCTTTAGCCAAAGTGATGGCTTCAATACTGTGACATGGCTTTCGTGGTTGTCCACGAGCAATAATACTTGCTGGTTAATTGAACATTTAACGTGAGAAATAAAATGTTTTAAAACAAATATTTTGGCATTTGACCATTCACTAATGTATGCTTTTCCCACAGTTCCTAGGGGAGCACCTTTCAGCATGTGGTTTTTAAAGTTCACCCTTGGAAAAAGCATCATAGGGAGAACAGAATTTCCTACATCATTTATACTACAGATAAGAGATATTAATTCCTCATTCACCTGAAGTCATGCTGCCAATCTGTTTCTTGCCTTTGGGGCTATAACTTTGGCCCGTGTGTGCTCTGTTTCGTCCATATTATAAATGCATTCAGTATCAACATTTGTTTTATTAAAGCTAGTAGCTCTTGCCAAACTTATGGCTTGGGGCTTTTCTTAGGGAAAGAACCTCATCTTTTTTCAGAAAATCAAAGTACCACTGATCACCAGCTTCACCATGTGCATTCTAGGACTTGCGATATATATATATATATATTCATTAGCTTTTGCATATTCAAAAGCAAGCTTTTTAACTTGTTGTTTTGACAACCGAAATGCATATTGCATACAAGGATAAGGTACTGAACAAGATCACTTTCTTCACATCTTTTAGAGAACACCGTCCAAACAGCACATCGGTTATAATATGCACAATTTGTGTGTGATTCCATATTTTCAGAATTATATTAGTCTTCCTACAAAAAGTGCAGTGTAGTTTTGCAGTGTATTCTGCTTACTCCAAACTGTCGTACTGCAGTCCGAACAGGAACTCTATCCTTCAAAACTGCTTCTGCAGCTGCAGTTATATTATCTGCATTAGGTTTGACCGTTTTATTCCGTCAGGATTTCTAGGCATCTAAAAAAGTTAGGAATTTATAATTGCTTATAAAGAGGAAAACTGATAAATTAAAAATTTCCAGTATGACAGTTGGATAAAACTTAAAATTTAATTAAAATATCGTAAAAACCTTATTCAGAATTATACTTTTGTTTTTATAACTATAAAAATTGGGGGGTTATTAAAGGAATTCTTATTTTTTATAAACAAAATAATCCTGACTAATAACAATAATAGTAGCAAACATTTTTTATAAATCAAGCTCACATATTTCAGAACAAAATATAAACTCCTCTCATTTAAATAACATATAATAATAATTCAAAACTTGCCTAAATCAAAAGGGTTCAGATAATTATGGACCATTTTCCTCCTTTTATTATGAAAACTTTTTCAATAAAACAAAAATATAAGAATATTAATAGCAATTGTACCTAGGTCCATGACCCTAGGTACAAGCAAGCGATATCATGCTTGGGTTCCAGTAAAGAGTGGTGGATTTATCAAAATGGGCTTCTAAAACTCCATTTAAGAGACTGATTTAAAATCTCATTTAGTATTAATTTTAGAAAACAAACTTAATTAAGTGAGAAAAATATTAGTACCTTTGTTAATAATACAAAGAGTGAACACACAGCAAAATTCTTTACTTCCAACCAAACTCAAATAATAGTTGTTCATATAACTTGTCACAGCCTTTTAACAATTGTTCAATTAACTCAAAAAGGAAATTTATGTTGAGCACTCAGTCAATAGTAAAAAACTTAGAACTAATGCATCTCGTAAATCTTGGTGGCCCTAAGGTACATTGGTCCTTTTTGAACAGCTTCCTCTAAATTTATTTTTTATAAACTATTTACCTTTATTTAAAAGGGTTATCTTATTTGCATTTTTTCTGCAGTTTTTCTTACTCTAGTTGGTTTTCCATATTTCAAAAACAGAGTTTTTAAGAAGAACCAGAGATTAAGGAAACATGTGCCCTAGAACAAATTCTGCCAGAAATGGATCTTGCAAAACTCCACTGGTGGAAAACTGTTTTAAATCTCATTTAGTGTTAAGTTACAAAAAAGTTATGCTAGAATTCAACTATTGACTTACCTTGGTTAAATTTAAAAGGTGCCATCAGAGTATTTATTAACTGGCCCAAATTTAAAGCATTTTACGAACTTTTGGGACAGGCTTTTCAAAAATTTTTAAACTTGAAGTAAAGAGGTCTTGGTGTTGACACTCACCCAACTGAGTAATAAAACTTAGAACTAAATATTATTAAAATAAAATGGGGTGGCCCTATAGGTACATGGTGGCCTTAAATACACAGGTCTCCCCTAATGATTTTTTTTATCTATTACTCATTATATATACAGTGCGTTGAGTTTTGAATTCTTTTTTCTGCAGTTACTTACCCTCTTTCTATTTCCTATTTCAACAAACACGTTCTTTTTGCTGCACAGAGTATTAAGATCCTGGGTCCTCTAAAATTCTGCCATGTATAGGATCTGATGCACCTTACCTCTATCGTGGAAAACTGTCCTCACGTTGGCGTGGTGTAGAAGTTAGGAAAAAGGAGTGTCAGCTCGAATTCAACTTCGTGACTTAACCTTGGTTCAGAATTACGAGGTGCATCGTCAATACCTCTCGTAATTATTTGAATGAGTATTTATTAACGTGGCAATTTAAAGCATCACGAAGGGTATTGGCGACGGACCTCTTAATTTTAAACCTTCGTCAAGTAACGAGGTCTATATCTGAGATGACACTCTTTTATCCAAACTTCCCTACCACGCCAACCTGATGACTTTGAGCTTGCATCAGTCCCTCTACACGGCAGTATCGCGTTGCCCTGAAGTGCGACGTAGATGAGCAATCAATTTTCAATACACACGAAATCAAGTGAGAATTTGAAAAAGAAGATATCAGCTCAAGCGTAGTTCATGTTACTTGATGAGGTTCGTGTCCAGTAGCAGTCGCGTTGCTCTAGTACAAGTTCAATTCCAAATGAACATTTAGCACATATCGAAATTTAATACTGTGTAAATCTATCTTAGTTATAAATCTGATTCACTCATAACACATCTTATACATTAACAAACATTCACAGTGAAAATCGTTTAACACGAAACTGAGGGGATTGAAATACTTTCTCGTGTTAAAATTTGTTGCAAAAAAAACATATAATCAACAAAATTAAGTTTATTAGAGTACGTTTTATTTACATAAATATGTATATATGCATATATTTAATAAAAATTAATGAAACAAAAACATTTACACAAGAACTTAATGAAACTTAATACAAAATTTCAGGTTTTTTAAAAAACTAAGAAGAGTTATTGAATTTTAGAAAATAATCTGAGTTTTCTTTGCATTGCCTTTTTTAGCATCCAATCGTCAACACATTGTTCGATGTCATCCATTTTTTGTTGTTCATTTCACCCACAAAATGGAATGTATGTCTAAATAACTGCGCATAATTTTCATGATGTTCCTCGTTTCGAATGACGTTAGAAGAACTGCGTTATTCCTTTCATATGAGTCAACGGAATCTTCGTCAATGATATTTTTGAGCCTTGAACGAACTCCAAAATGCATTTATCTATCATAGTTGGGGTTGTACACACATTATTATCATCTACTGCAACGAATTCTTCTAATGATACAGAAACTTTCTCTAACATTTCATTAAGTGTCAGTTTCAATATCCAGAAAGGGAAATCTTTTCGTGTTAAGAGAAAAAATGCATGAAAATACATAGTAGTTCGTCGGGACCGTTGTATTATTTCGTGTTAACTGATATTTCATCTTAAGCGTTTTCACGTTAAACGTATTTTACTGTAAACTGAAATCTTTGTTATTCCCATGTTATCAGAGAGAGAGAGTTCATAATGCAGTTTCTTTGAAATAAAAGTGAATATAATTTTAATTCAAAATCATTAGAGAACGAAAAAACTTCTTTGTAAAGATTAATGTTATTTCCCTTTGGTCTGTTCTTCGCCTTCTTACAATGACTGCCTCCTCCTTAATCTGATTTGTCTGAGGGCATTGGCCTATAATTCACATGTGATGGATGCAGGCACAATCATTATGGAGAGAGTTGCTTTCACAAAAATCAAATGGTAAGGAAAGTGTTACTCAAATCCAATTAGAGTTTGCATTGAAATGCATTGGATTATATCTTATTTGACAGGAGTAAAAAGTCGTAATTTTGATCATTTTCTTTGCTTTAACTTTTTTCAAAATATTTTAATAATGTTTGTATCTACTGAGACTCTCTTAGACGCAGAATCGCATTATCATGATCATTTTCTATCGTGGAAGAAAGGGGATTATGTATTTTACCAATCCCTTTGATCACAACGTCTATTTCCCTGAGTTTGTTTAACAAAAACGTGATAGAAAATTTATAAACTCAGTGCTCTCATTTATGTAAATTTCTCTCATATGGGAAAATGAAACCTCTGAAAACTTCTGCACTACTCCATGGAGGAATTTTAACTCAGGAACATTTAGTGAGTGAGTAAGTGAGTATGAACGTCGCCCTATCCAGCTACTCGAGGGCTTTTGGCGACGGATTTCGTAATTTTGAAGCATAATCAAGTGACGAGGACAAAACCTAAGCTGGCACCTCCCTCTCCTAATTTCCACACCACACCAACGGGAGGACGTTTGAGCCTCGACATATCTGACGTGCATCGGCCCGGAGGGTCTCCGGTGGTACAAGGCTCAAACACGTTAAACGCCGGCCACGAGTCAGTCACCTAGACTACTAGGCTACCACGGTACCTCAGGAACATTCAAGGAATGCCAACAGTCTTCATTATTCATAAAACAGAATTTTAAATTTGGAGATAAATTATATCTTTAAAAATGCTACAGACTTATAAATGAAAATGAGTACAACGCAGGTAACTAAAAAAAGAACTTTCGTTTTCATTTTTTTTATCACTATGAAGCAAGCAGAAGATAATACTTAAGCGAATACCTCATTCTTATAACTTCCACATCACAGTATACAGTGTACTAAGTGTGCTAAAAATGACCGACGATTTGAAGAATCAATTAAAAAAGGAACGGAGGGTGATAGAATAGTACGATTTTCTGCATTCTTTTTTAGTAACAAAGGAATTTACTCTCACCAAGTTTCAAAATCAGTTAAAAAGTTCTTTAACAGATGGTGCTTCTGACTGGAAAAACTATAAAAAAATGTTTTATTACCTTTCTTCAGAGACTTCAGCATTCTGGAGTATGTTTTGAAAATGGTTTACTCGTTGGTTGAGTAAGTGAATATTATCGTAGCACCGTTCAGCTACTCGAGGTCTTTTGACTATGAACCTCGTCATTTTGAACCATGGTCAAGTGACGAGGACGACACTTGAGCTGGCACCACCCTCTCCTAACTACCATACCACACCAAGGTTTACTCGTTGGAACACGACAGAATGTTGACGTGTCATACGAAACGGACGTAAAACATTTTTTTATATAATTTTTTCCAGTCAGAAGCTCCGTTCGTTGACGCGAACTCTGTAAATAATTTTGAAACTTGGTGAAAGTAAATTCTTTGGGAACCGAAGTAGAATGCAGAAAACCGTACGTTTTTATCTCCATTCATTTCTTTTCATTTGATTTTTCAAATCGTCGGTCGAGGCCGTGGTAGCCTAGTGGTTAAGGTCATGGACTCGTGGCCAGCGTGTCCCGAGTTCGAGTCTAGTGCTGCTGAAGATCCACCGTGTAGAGGGGCTGATGCCCGTTAAATTTCTCGAGAGCTCAAACATCCTCCCGTTGATGTGGTGTGATAATTGGGAGAGTAGAGTCAGCTCAGGTGCCGTTCTCGTCACATGACCATGGTTCAAAATTACGAGGTCCGTCGCTAAAAAAGCCATGTTAATATCCATTCACTCAAACCGTCGATCATTTTTGGGACACCTGGTAAGTAGATTGAGTTACAGTTACAGGTTGTGTGGAATATGGAGCAACAAAGGTAATTATCCCCTACATTGAGTTGATTGATTTGCTATTAACGCCCTGTATTTTTTAACTATATGTTTGGTTAGCTAATGATATGTTTAATCTAATTGCGCGATATTACTAATCAAACTCGAGGGGGCTACAGGTGACGAAATTCGTAATTTTGTACCGTCAAGAAACGAATTCGACACCTTAACTGGCAATCCATTATACATCCCGTTTGCATGAATATTTTGAGCCCAAATAGAGTTTACGTGCATACCCCCCTCTCCCCCTCTACACGGTGGGTCTTCATTGGCAATAAGACTCGGCCCATTAACTCACTAGTGCAGGCTACTATTTTACGGTCAAGATCTCTCTGCTATCGTTCATATTGCTTCGAATAGTATAAACTTAATCTCTAATAAATTATTAGTGAAGTCAGTCGATAAGTAGTGAAGTAGTGATATAGTGAAGTCACTCCGGTTTTCCTTCCGGTTCAACTAAAAATAATATATCGGTTCAGTTCTGGTTTTCAGTTCAGTTCCGAAAGAACAATTTTATTTAATGTATATATTCTTATTTCTAATAAAAATATAATTTTATCATAAACAAAAATGTAATTATATGTTTGACATACAAATGATGATAATTATGCGGTTGACGTTAAATTAGAAAATATTGGTAAGTTGGTTACAGTAACAAAATGACTGTAGATATATTGAACTGAAATAAATCGATTTTTTTTTCAGTTCTAGTTTTTGTTCCGACCAAAAACAAAGGTTTTTTCCGGTTTTCGGTTCAGTTCTGATTCAAAGCCTGTATAATTCTAGAAAAGGGTGTCGAATTGGAGCGTTAATGGAAGCTAAAGGAAGGTTTTTAAGCTTGTATGTGTTGGTAAAAAAGTATTTTGTATACAAGCATGGGTGCTTTGCAAAAAATAAAAATGTATTTAAACAGAGAGAAAAACCATAAACCAATAATATAGTGAAATGATACTAAGAGAAAATTATTTTTAATGTAAATCCTTTTTTAAATACTGTACCGCGCACAAATCGAGAGAATAGGTGTTAAATGAAATTACTAATAGCGAAGTGTTTCTTAAATCATGAAGAAATGAAAGGTATAAAAATACCCCATGGATAATCAGCTAATAAATGTTATCCAAATATTTCATTTTTCATTTTTTTAAGTAAAAAGAAAAATTCTGTGAGAAAGCCTGAGACAAACTAAAGAATAGCAAGAACCAAATAAACGAAATGTGAGTACATCAAAAATAATCATAGGAGCTAGATTTATTTCGGAAAAGGACAATACGAAAATGGAAAAATAATCGTAACGTCTTATCTTACATGACATATCTTCTGTATTATTTCGAAAGAAGTTTAGAGAATTTGAAATTATTACATTTCAAATCTGATGGAAGGTAAATGTTAAGGCTCCAATCTACCCGCCATCTTGAATTTTTGAATATAGATACGATATGTTCCTATAGAATTCTTATTTTTCTCCTCTCATCTAGACTATTGTATTTCATTTGTATGCAGCAAAAGAAGTGTACTGAAAAGTAAGAAATTCATGGTTTCTATAAATTTTACATTTTCCTTCCAATTTTTGCAGATATTTTAAGGTTGTTTTAGCTTAATCGTCATGGTCACGAACTCTTGGACCGCATCTCAGGAGTTCGAGCCTCCGTAGCCGCAGAATATTAGCTCTCCCCTGCGAAATCAGGTGTACATAGTGTAATGATTTCACTCAGCTCTTGGTTAACTATTTATTCCAATATGAAAATCATCAAAAAAATAAAATGGTATATTCTATTACAGAGTTCAATATCAAAAGGGTCCGTAACAATTTCGAGTCTCTTTCGCACTCTCTTCCGTTCCTTGATTTTCCAAGCCAGGAGACCGCTGTACTTCGCGGGCTGGTCCGTA
>BMAV01013618.1:0-12405 GCA_019973955.1 Trichonephila inaurata madagascariensis | reverse complement strand
TGCCCAATTTTATGAGTATTTTCTTTTCTTCTATCATTTTTGAGTAGTAATTCATTATTTTCCCTTTGGGAACATTGAGCCCAAAAAAAGAAGGTTGGCGCCTCAAAACATATTTATTCCTATTTTTCATTCCTAAGTCTGGACAAGGTAATCAAACACTTGGCACTATATAGTATTGGTCTGCTTTTACATGGCTGTATTTCTCATTTATGAAAAAATAATTTTTTTAAAGTTTTGTTTATAGCTGATATTGTATTTTTAAATTTATTTATCTTTTACTGAGACATATATTATTATATTTTTTTGCCATAGAAATGCTGCAGAAAATTCAAGATGTGTTAACATATACTTAACCATTCTATCATTTAGGAATTGAAATACTGAACTCAATTTTACTCATTTTTTTTCGTATAATAACGAAGTTTTCTATTTTTGGTGAAAAAAATCATTGTAAGAAAGACATTAGGCAGAAACTTAGAAACGTAGAAGTATCGTTTTTAAAGTTCTGATTTTAGAGAATAATATATATATATAGCCTTACACACTAAAACATAATTATAAAATTTCCCTAAAATAAACTCAGTTATTTTCTTTGAATTCAGAAGAGTTAATTTATGAAGTCCTCTAAACACTTATTAAAGAATCAAGAGATATATACATTTAAAATATGATTTAATACGAATATATACTGATTGAAAGTTATTCAAAATATGTTAGTATTTGTTCAAGTATTGTTTAATTACATTTATTTTGCTAACAAGAGTTTTGTATTTATGAACAATAACTGTCCCCATGTCAACAGAAGTGAAAGTAGCTAAAATTTTAACTTTTGTAGTTAGTTGAAAAAATAGTTATTTTCAACTCATGGTATTTTTCTAATGAAATTTTTATCAATATTGTTATTTTTCCCATCGAAGTTTAAATCGCAGTTGTTCAATACACTCAAATAAAAAGTTATATACAAGTAATTTAAATACAACTTTCATATAATAGATTTAACGCTAAGTTAATTTGAATGATTTAATTAAAATTATATTGAGAATTATTATCATAAAACCTGGCGTATCACGCTCACGTTTAACATAAAAAATGAGATGGACATTTTTGGATTCGCGTTATTGCCCGGGTATAAAAATGACAGCTTTAAAAATAAAAAAATAAAAAAATATGAGCATAGAAAAAATTTGGACTTCTACATATATCAAACTACTGTTTACTTAAAATAAATGGCATTCATTATGAACTTAAAGGGTTGTAGAGTTCTACAAAAATATACCATTTTCTTATGCTTGGAATAATACATGGAGTAAATGAAGATGGGAAAAAAAAAATTAGCATTATATACGTTTTCCGGGTTTCTTCGAAAAAAAGGTGCGTGTTATACGGGAATATACCCAAAATTAAAAAAAAAAATGCACCTTGAAAGTATAGGTCCCATTTTTTGGGATTTTGAGATAAATTTGATTTTTCTTTTAATTTGAATTTTCCCAAATCAGTATCAAAGCAAGGTAGATACAGAAAGGAAAAAAAATAAGCAATGATTCTAGAAAAAAAAAAAAAATATGTATATCATGCTTTTGAAATTTTATTTTAAAAAAAAAAAAGATCACATATTTTAAAAAATATTTTTTGAGTTTGTAGAGCAAAATATCTAAAACGTTTTCAAATATTTTTGGTTTCCCCCCCCAAAAAAAAAAAAAAATGAATGAAGTAGTAAAAACCAAATCGGAAACTTAGAATTCAATTTTATATCTTCAAAACGAATTCATTTGAATATAAGAAATCCAAATCAGAACAACCAATCATATTCACGAATTTTGGGAATTTGAATACATAAATTTTTTTTTCGAAAGGAAATATTGACGCAGCAGTAAAGAAAAAAATGAAACATGAGTTATGAAGTGGGGAATTTTCTTTTTTTTCGGAAATTGAATGATCAATACATGGAGAAATATCGGTTTCAAAAAAATGGATTTACAATTTAAATTGATATCTGTTCGACCTGTCTAAGAACTGAGAAGAAATGAAATTATTTCCGGATACACTGAAATTGTAACTTTTTTTTTATCATTTCTTAATTAAGTTTGGGGAACGATGTCGGATTTATACTGCAATTGAAAGAAAATATCTTTTAATAAGTGTATACATTAAATAAATATGTTATGCTGATGAAAATAAAAAGATTGTTTCCTGAAATTTAGAACTTTCATAACAACTAGATTGTGAATAATTGATATCGAACTAATGAGTACGGATTGTTCTATATTATAATTAATTAGTCCTTTTATGAAAAATGTAATATTTCCTAAGGTTTCTAAAATCTGTAAAACAAGTAATATAAAAAAATACTTTTATGTCAGTTTCTCTACTTTGGTCAACAAAGAAACATTTTATTTTAGTTACTTTTTTAAATAGTTATAATTAATATAAATATGTACATATATATATATATGATAGAAAAACAACATTAAGTGACAAAATGAAAAGCGATTTTATTTTCAATTTTCCATTTTCCTTTCTATATAGGATGTTAGACTATTTTTTTTGTCTGTTACTGTTTATTCTAATAAAATAGTATAGTAAAAATAAATCACATTCTCAGAAATTAGACTATCCTAGGTGGGATTCGAGCCCACGACCTTTGGATTAGAAGTCCATTGCGCTACAGGGACACAACGAACGATTTTCCTTATGGTTGTTGGACAATAATTTTAGTTTGTTACTATTTATTCATTTTTTAAATTTAATTAATGAATAAATATTTGAAAGAAACTGTATCAACATCAAGTGTCATCCATTACAAGTTTAAAAATATGTATTTGAACTTGATTACGGGAATAGAAATTATTTTATTAATGATTAAAAATTTGAACAAGATATATATATATATAGTGGGAATTGTAAAAAGGGTATCTGTAACTCCAGTGTTTTTTAAAATAGGTTAAAATATTAGTATTATTTTATACATGCATTAAAAAAAATCCTGGTATAACCTAAGAAAATAGTATGTATTACTCCTACAAATTATGAATGAGTATTTGAATAATATTCTTAATTGTATGTTTTTAAACTTTTATTAAAATACAAGGATAATTCTTAAGCCATCAAAATCTTTTTCTAATGATATGATCAGGTTTTTTTTGTTATTAAAAAGACAATTTTTACTCAAAGATATTAAAATAAGAAACTAACATATAGCGGAAATACAGTACCCACTAACATAAACCGAATTGGGAATTAAACACAAATGTGCTACGTTCCAATTTGTTTATGTTCGAAAAGTTGGACTATTACATTACAACATGTTTACCTTGATATTTTTATCGTGTGCTAATGTGGTTGTGTCATAAATTGAACCGGATAGATTTTTTAATATTTCAGTGAAAATTTGCAATAAATGAATCAGCCGTCAAACTTCTTACGTTACTGGAAAACTATTTCTATGTCACTTTTATTTTGTTAAATATTTTGACGGCCGAAATAAAAGGAAATTTTTAACTCTGCAATTCTGCAACATATGATTTTTTTTAAAATTTAACAGACTCAATTTTTTTTAAATTACCTACAAATCATTTTATATGAGAAAAAAAAGGGGATTACTGAACGAAATACATGCAAATTTTTTTTCATAAAGAAAAAAATTTTTTAAAAAAATCACTACAATTATAAAAAATTCTGATGTCTCAAGAACTGTTTTTTTTCCCATGAAAAGTGTTCATTATTTTTTATCCCTTTCTTGTTTATTGACGAAATAAATTACCAGGTTGTAACGAATGGTAATAGAGCCCCCCTCCCCCGGCCGGGGGGAACAAGAGGAGTCGGGACTCCCCCCGGGGGAAGGAAGGAGGGCAAAAAGCCGCCTGCCTCCCCGGGGGAAGCCCCCAAAGCGACATCCCAAAGTTAGACTCCCCAAAACCCCTTTAGTATTTGTATAAAATTGTTAACCGGGTTTTTTTTTTATTTTATTTGTAACTGTGTGCTAAATTTTGGGAAAGAAAACCCAATTTAAAAAATTATTTGAGCTAGCCGCCGGTGTTATTTTTTGAGACACGTTTTTTAAAAGGGCCCCAGGAGTTGGAAAGAAGAGGAATTTAAATTTTTTAAAAATTTCCCCGGGTCTAACGAAATTACCCTCAATTTTCCCTGAACTGCTAGTTCTTTGGGAATTTCTAAAAGTATTTTTTCGAAGTTGTAGCTGCCAGCTACGAAGTTGGATTGTTTTTTTCCCTTTACCGGGAAATTAAAAAATTTTTGGGATTGCATTCGTTTTCACGGATCGTCGATAAGTTTCTTTTGTTTTTTTTTTATTCATTTTGATTTTTTGTTGAATTTTACTTGTGTATTTGTATTTTATGGCATATATATAAACCATAAAATTTAATAATCTTTTTTTGAGAAATTTCTTTTTGTAAAAAAAAAAACCCTTTTTTTCTATTTTTGTTCAATTTTTCCCCTGCCTGTGATTTATAAACTATTAGTGTACTTTTTTGGGGGGGAATTTTTCCCCATTTCCTGCCCTTTGAGTTTTCACTGCCTGTTTTTTTTTCCCACGTTTTGTTACTAAGGGTTTCCTCCCGATTTTTGTCTCCCCCCGTGCCTGGTAAAAAATCAGATGTTTTTTTTTTTTTCTTGTTCATTTTATTTGGAACTCAGAATACAGCACTACTGTTTGTTCTGTAAAATTTATTAATCTGGGATATTTTTCATTTTTTACTGTTTGACTCATTAATTCACTTTTTTGACGCAAGAGTGTCCCCGAGAGATTTTTTCCTGTTTAGCCCCTTTTTTCTTATTGAATTTAAATGTTGTTTACTGTGTTTTTTTCAAACTTTTGAAGAATTTTGATCACTTTTTGGGTTTTTTTTTGTGAATTTAAAAAAAAAGAAATTTTTTATTTTTTTGAAAAGTATTATGAGAAAAAGTTTTTTTATTCCTTCAAAAGATTCATTCATAGGTTTTGTTTCGTTTTTGAATTTCACCAAAATTTTTTTATATGTGAATTATTTTTATTTTCAAAGTTAAGTTTTTTCCCTTCTGAAAAACAAAAATTTTTAACAGTTTTTTTTATTCCTTCAAAGGTTTAAATTTTTTATGTTGTTTTAATTTTAAGTTCATCGGGAATTTTCTTTTATTTAAAATTTTTCATTTTGCTTTCAAATTTTGATTTTTTTTCCCCGTAAGACATTTATAAGATTTTTTTGAATAGTATTGTGTTCGAATATCCAATTTTTGTTCTTTTTAATGACTAGTTGATGCTCAATTATAAAGGGTAACTATTTTTAAATTTAAATTAACTGCATTTAATTTGTGGCTGTCGGCCCTTTATTTTTGGGCCCCTTTTTTTCTAAAGTTAAAACAATGGGCATTTTCCCAAGCCCCAAAGATGATTTAAAAAAAACATTTAAGCTACAGAATTTGGGCCCCTCAAAAAGGGGAGAAATGATGGGGTAATAGATTTTAAAAATTTAATCCTAACTTCGAAAGACTAATGAAAGTTTACAAAAACCCCTTTTTAGAAAAAAATTATTGAAACTAGGTTCAGGCCGAACGTGACGAAAGGGGGAAAAAATGATTAAAAAACGAAAACAAGAGGGACTTTTTGAACCGGAACGCATGAAGTTAAAATATGCGCTATTTCAACTAACACCAGTGCTACTGCCGCAAAAAAAATAAATATCCAACCCCCATACTCCAGATTTGGGGGAAAATTTCCCTGATATTTCCACCTATTTAAAATATTTGAAAGGCAGTGGGAGAATTTAAACATAGATGGGGGTCGATTATGTAAAACCCCTTTCACCTATGTTCCCTTATCGACATTTCTCATATTATTTTGCGTGAACCCAAAGACAAATTAAAAAATTACCAGCACATTAAGAATACTCCAACGTTTCGTTGAGTGCTGAACCCCTTTTCCCGAATGAAGCCCAGCACTCATCAAAAAAAACCCCAAACGCTTTGGGGGAAGGACTTCCGGGCGCGAGCTAATTTTTTTGGAAGGATGGCTACATAGCCTAGAAGTAAAAAGACTTTAACTCCCTTAAGGATTTGGTTCTTACCAATCAGCTTAAGAAAAGAGTTTCGAAGGGAAAGTTAAAGAACACTTCGTGGATATTCGGGGAGATATTAAAAGCCCCCTCTGAGGGGGGTAAAAAAATTAGACGATTTAAAATTTTCCCTGGAGGTAAGAGGGTCGAACCATAAAGTTGTACCAGACTTTAAGAAGAATTTTTTTCCCCCAAAAAAAAAATTTAAAAAGGGTACAAAGAACGGTGGAAAAGGGCGAAAAGGAAAAAAACCAAAAAAATTCATTTAGAGGACATTCTCAAGTTGAAAGCCGAAATCCTCTGTCCGTTATAGATGTGGAAAGCCCGGTTACACCAAGTCAAAATGCCCTGATTGCAACCCTTAAAAAGGGTGATCCACCCTTTTGGGGGAATTTTGGGGGGAAAAGTTAGCAGCTCCCCCGGGCGAACAGAAATGCTGTACTCAGAATCGCAAAAAGGGATTTCAGGAACTGCATTTGCGGGTAGTGGTGCAAGTTTTTTTTAATTGCAGGAGCAACTCTGTATACTATCCCCCCCACCCAAGGAGCTTTCTTTTGAGAAGACGTCCATATTTTCTATCCTTTGCTGGGGTGGGCTCGTTACCCAGAAGGAAGCCCCCTACGACCTTTTTAAAAACCTCCTACTGGGAAAGGGGAAAAATTTTAAAACCCCCCCTTAAAATTGCCTGATCCAAAAAAAAATCACCCCCTTGGGGGTTATCTTTTTGGGGAAGGCTGGGGTAAATACTGAATTTCCGGGAAAAAACCTTTTTGGGAATTTTTTTTGACGATTCCCGAAAATCGGCCCCCCCCGGGACGCCTTATCAGGGGTACTTTTTTAATGACGGCCTGTGGCGATAAATAATTGTCAACTACGAGAAGATGAAGGGGCAAGAACTCCCCTTTTCTCAGCGTGCGGAATTACAGCTTTCTTTTAAAAACATCACTTATTTCGAAGTAGGGGGGGAAGCTACTCCATTTATCGAAATAGCATCAACACCCGCCCAACCACCCCAACGGGCCTCCCACCGAATGAACCCCCAGGGAAAAAGCTGTTGAAGAAAGAGCCAGATTCTCTGCTCCCGCAAGGCATCATAGTAGGGAAGTGAACTCCGTACGCCCCTCCCGTTGTTTTATCCCCAAAAACCAAAGGCAACCCTGCCCTTAAATTTGACCAAAACCGGGAAACTGAACGCCCCAAAACCGGGGCCCCAGATAAATTACCTTGCCCATTTTTTGACCCGTTTAAAAGCTGGGCAACCCCCCTTTATGTTTACCATTAATTTTGGGTGCGGGGGAACCCAAAAAGGGAAAAATGGCGGAAAAGGGATCCCAAAATTTAAAAATTTTCTTTCACGCCCTTTTTGGGATTTAAAAAGGGTTTACCAAAAGCCATTTTTTTACGAAAAGCACCGCAACCTTCCAAAAAGGGTTTTTTTGACAAGTTTTGTTCAGGATTAAACAATGTGCTAGCACGTCATATCTGGTTTATATCATAATATTGTTCCAACTTTCCAAAAAATCTTTCTGACCCCAGGGGCAAGTTTTTAAACGTCTTTCATTGTTTAAATTTAAATAGAGAGAAAACCCTTTTGTTGCAAAAATAAAAATACTTTGGAATTTCGTTACTAAGGGAAAGGGATCCCCGTTTACCCCAAAAAAAAGACCCGCTGCTATTGCAGATATGATGTCCCCAACCCTATTAAAAAAAGTGCAAAGTTTTTTACAAACCTGTTCCTGGTATCGGCGATACATCCCAAACTTTTTTTAAAAATTGGGAAAACCACTAACCCGACTTAACTAAGGAAAAAGCAAGTGGGGGGGGGCCCCTTTAACAAGAAGAAGCTTTCAGAGATCTAAAGTCAAAAATAACGTCTCCTCCTTGTCCCAAGCCAGCTGAGGTAAAAAGCCGTTTGCCATCCGAACAGATGCCCGTAGCGTGGCCCCCGGAGTGCCTTTTCCCAAAAGGGGAAAAAAATGAGGAAAAACCCAATAGAATACGCAAGGACTACTTTCCTCCCCTTTTTGGGGAAAATTTTTCCACCAAGGGAAAAAAAGTTTGCAGTTGTGTGGGCGCTTTAAAAAATTTTGAGGCTTAAGGGCAAACTATTAGACTCTCCCCTGAAACCCGCCTTTTAAAAAGGTTTTATCTTTTTAAATCTCCCACCGGGAAAACTTGAAGATGGGCAAATACAGACCAATCTTATAATCTAAAAAACCCATTACATTCCCCGGGAAAATCGAACTTTATTGGGGACTTATTGTCTAGACCCACAGCAGAGCAAAAAAGGGGGAGACTGTGATATTCTTTCCGTTTTTGTTTTTTTCCCCACGCTCACCTAAAGAAGTTCGCCAAGAACAATTGAAGGATGACGAGTTGGGAAAAAAAAATTTAAATTTAATGTTTTGAAAAAAAATGAGAAGGGGGAAATTTTGCCAACTGGTTAGAAAGAGGATACCCATGAAAAAAGGAAAACTTTTTTCCCCTTACTTTACCCACTTGAAAGTGAAAATGCCCAATTATTGTGCCAATTCACGAAAGACAAGACATTTTGAAAAATTTAAATGATGCCCCAAACCGGCATTATGGGGGCCGATGAAACGTTTGAAAGAATTTCCAAACGGAATTTTTGACAGGGATGCGTTCTTTCATCACTGATTATGTAAAGAAGACGGGGAAAGCAATCGCTACAAACCATCCAACCAAAAGCCTTCCGGGCTCTTTCGTACACCTTTTACTCAAAAGTTTTGAGACAATTTCCATTGATTTTTTGACCTTTTTCCGAAAACCATCCGGAAAGAAGTGGATATTTATTGTTTAGGACTGTTGCACAAGATGGGTTGAGCTTTTTGCTCTCCCTCGCTTCACCGCTAGAGAATGCTGCCAACTCTAAAGGGAAAAAGTTTTTTTTACGATACGGCTTACCCAGAAGATTAATTAGCAACCCTGGCTCTCAGTTTGTGGGGCCGCCATGCAACAACTTTGTTTTTATACTGAAATAGACAAAATTAAATTTCCCGCTTATCATCCCCGCAAATCCTTTTAAAGAAAAACCGTGACCTTTAAAAACCCAAAAATTGCTATCTTAGTTCAAAATCGACACGATGAATGGGAAGATAAGTTGGGGTCTATCCGTTTTGCTCGAACAGTGGGCCCAAATGTAAAACCGGTAAAACTGCTGCTTATCTGCAGTTTGGGCGAGAGAGAGAACATAGATGATGTAAACCCAAAGACTTTCGAGCCATCATAAAATACGAAAATTTCGTCCCCGAGATTACCCCAATTTGAAAAGATTAGCAAGAATCTCTTCTGAAGTCCGTGAAAGAATTGAAGAGAAACAAGATCAGCGAAAAAACCTTCTATGATAAAAAACACCGTCCTGGTCCCCTTTTTTTATCATCCAGGTGATAAAGTCTGGGGAAACCCTTTATCCCCCCAGCAATGCTGCCCACAAGAAGACATTTTTAAATTACGCCCAAAAAAGATGGGCCTTATATTATTGTGATCCCAAAGCCTTCCCACGACTTACGAAGTGGCAAACCAAACAATCAACTTGAGGTTCTCGGGCCTTTCCATTCATTCTGCTCTTTTTGTCCATGCATAGACAAGGAAGCCACTCCAGTGATGCCTCTCAGAAAAAAAGGAAGACCCAGAAAAGAACCTTTCTGGTTCCCCCACGAGGACGATACCCCAGGGAAACCCGAGGGGGAGGTAAAGAATGGGGAAAAAGCGCCCCCTCCGGCCGTTTAAAAAAGTGGGGGGGCCCGACTGCTACCTCGGTGAAGGAAGGACGCGGAAAACCCCCGCCTCCTCGGTGAAGAAAGGACATGCCAATGTCTAGGGCTCGCCAACCCCCTTTGTATTTGTTTTATAAATGTTAACTGGGTTTTATTTTTTGTATTTTGTAACTGTGTGCCCCAATTTGAAAAATATAACCAATTAAAAATTTTTAGCTTGGGGGCCGGTGTTATTTTGAGTACACGTTATAAGGGTAAGAAATGTAAACATTTTTATGATGAAAATCCCCCATATAAAAAATTTTTAATTTACAGCACTACTGCGCAATGTTGCACTTCGAAAAAACAAAAAAATGACTAAATTCAATTTAAATTTGCTTAATTTTTTTTCCAATTTTTCCTTTTATTATTACTTGAGAACAGCTGATATAATTTTTTCATAGAAATTTAAAAAATTGCGAAGTTGAGGGTTAATTAAAAAAGATTTTAAAATACGATTACTTTTAGAAAGCAAAATAGTTCGAATAAACGAATTTGGTACTTCTTTTGATCCGTAATAATTAAAAACACAACCCTCATGTTCTTTAAAAAATATCCTGGCAATCACTACTAATACCAGAAATATCCGTATTCGCGAATATAGCACAAAATAAAACAAAAAACTGGAGCTGTAGCTAGAAGAATGAGTGCAATGAAAAAGGTTGAATTTTTAAAGAAATCGAATTGTAATCGTCTGAAATTAAAAGTGCAGCGATAAAAACAATACAAATTATACATAAAATTGATTGATTTGACTGGTGTATTGTATCCAGGAGTCGAAAAATCCCATTCATAACGTTTGAAAACATTCCTCAATCAATAATTTTTTTTTTCTTGATAGTAATTATTTTTTTCCGGTGTGAAATCTCATGTTGTTTTTTTTAAAAAAAATTATTGTTTGAAAATAATACATTTTTAATATTTACTTACTTTTACTCCTTTCTCCGGCACATTTCTAAATTCTTCATATGTTTTTTTTTTAAAATTCTGGTATATAGAAATCAACCCAATTCCACCACTGGTTTTGCTTTTCCCCGCTCTCACCCTTTTTCAGGCCCACCACGATAGCATTACTCACACCATTGGATTTTTTCCTATGGGACAATCTCAAGGAATCGGTGTTTAAAGATGCAGGGACAACACAAACGAAAATAGTTGCTTGCATGAAGTGCTTCATTTCAATTTTAATGGGTTCTATTTGGGTCTTCTATGAATCATCTTGGGGAAATAAAATTTTAACCGAAATTTTTTAAAAAGCGCTTTCATAGAGTTTTTGGTTTTGCAAATGCAATTTATTTAAGTGGCAGCTTCGGAAGGGGGAAAATGGTTAAGAATTGGCCGTATGATGAAAATTTGGTTAATGACGGGTAGTTGCATCGTAAAAATAAAGAAAAGAACAAGGAATAGAAAAAGAGAAAAACAATGCAGGGAATTACCCTAGTAGGTTGAAGACTGATCATGTAAGAGATTTAAGCCAGAAAAGTACCGTATATAATTTAGTCATCTAAATTTGGATAAGATTTCTTAGTTTCCTTAGGTTTAGATATATAAAATTGCATTTCGTAAAAAGTTAAAAATTGACGAAAATTAGTTATTTTAATATCATGCCTGCTTTTCTCAACCCCCGGCACACAGCAACATCCCGGTCACGATGGAGGGACCATCTACCACAGCAAGCTCAAGCCTGCCTCGATATGCAAGCATACACTTTGGACATCTGCATTTTCAAATAGTTTCATATATTGTTGTTGATGTATCCAATACAGAATCAAGCTGTGCATATATACACATATATATCATTTTACTATATTATCAGGTTCATCATCCACGTTTAGAAATAGGCTTAACCTTTTTAACATGACTCTATTTTTTTTTCCCCATTATAGAAAATTTTTCTGTAGGGGAAGTTGACCCAAAACATTTCAACCCCCAAAACGTGACTTAATTCAGAGACAGCTTTAGAATCACAATAGGTTCCAGTTTAGTCCAAAAACTTTTTACCTTTCATTTGTTGTGTCATTTAATTCCAATTTTTTCCTTCTTAGACGTAGGCTGAAAATCTTTTACTTTTATTTTATTTAATAAATATATATATATATAATTATATATATATATACAAAGGTGGTACCATAAAGAAGCTTAACCCTAATTCGTTCCAATTTAATATTTGAAATCAAAAAGGTTTCCATTTTAGTCCAAAGACTTTTTTATTCCAATTGTTTTGTTTTTGGAATCCACCCTTTTCCTTTTTTGGCCCCGTGTTATACAATTTCCATTTTTTTGTTTTGTTTTTTTTTTATTTCATTTTTTAGATATAGTAATAAGCGAAAATCAAAGGAATAATGGTAGTTTTTAGATATCCTTCAAAAAAATAATAATTTCCATTAACAGCAAATTTAATTGTTTTCAAAAATTTTACTTTAAATATGTTACTTTTAAAATTCCAAGAACAAAATATTTATTTATTTATCTTTTTTCAATTTGCAAGCTCTAAACTAAAGACAGAGTTTTTCAATTAAACCATATTCCCCCTTTTGGGGAAAAAACACTGCATTTTGTATAACTCAGATTCCCCTTTTCTG
>BMAV01013617.1:0-14075 GCA_019973955.1 Trichonephila inaurata madagascariensis | reverse complement strand
CTGGAAAAAGCGCGCGCTTACGTCAATCCTGTTACACACTTTCGTCCTACGAAATCACTCCAAACAAATATCCAGAAAACCGAGAAAAAAAAATGTTACACATAAAAAAGAAAAAATCCTCCGAATACTGGAGATAAACTGCGGAATGAGATAAGTCATCAATGCAAGTCATTAGAATAGACGGCTTCAATTTTCTTAGACATGTGTTGGATATGGAAAATTTAGTATTCATCCCTTTCTAAAGGTAACATAGAGCGACTTAGATTCGAGTAAATATGGTATATATGTGAAAGTCTAACCAAAATTTCCCAGAAAAAGTTAGAATCTTCAGGTAGTGGTCTGTTGAGGAGTTTTTAGAATTTACGGGTTACGTTTGAATAAATCGAATCAAAATAACTCAAACGAAGAGGAACGAATTTATTACAAGTTACAGGGAAAATTTTACAAGGGTAGAGTATTTGGGAAATAGGAATTAAAGCATGTATATATCAAAGAAATAGAGAGTTAGATAATACCCTATAGGAGGACGCGCGCGCTAGAAATCTAGAACAAGCTCATTACGTGACTGAACTTACCGCCTGATTAGAGAGCGAGTGGGAATGTGCAAAAGCGCTACGTTTCTTTGGGTTTATTTGGGCCGCCGAATATTGTTTTGTGGGCGTTTCTAAGCCCACCAGAGGGCGTGATCTGGAATGCTATTATATTAAGTAAACGTCCTGGGGAAAAAGGATGTAATCTGAACTTTTACAAAGACAGTTAGAAGGAATATCCTGCATCTGTATATATAAAAATCCTCCTAAACAGGTGGACCGATTTTGATGAAATTTTTCGTGTGGGTTCAAGTGGATTCAAGAATGGTTTAGATTTACGATTCGGTCCAATATCGAGAGTTAAAAAGATAATATTTAAAAGCTTTAAAAATATTCAGCTCAATATTCAAATGGATTGTTGTAACAACGTTATTGTTATAAAAACGACGTAAGTTGGCTTCAAAAATCGATTTTCGCCAAACGGGCCCAAAAACCGGTCTTTATTGTTACAAAAATACAGATGAATCATGCTTTTTAGCTTTTTTAATTAATATCTTTTCAAATAATCTTTATATATGTAATTCTTCTGTGCGTGTGTATATGATTGACTTCTCCTAAGCGGCTGGACCGACTTTGATGACATTTTTTTTTGTGTGGGTTCAAAAGGATTCAAGAAATATTTAGATTCATAATTTGGTGCAATATCGCAATTAGTTAAAAAGATATTAATTAAAAACCTTAAGGCGCATAATTGTTTTACCCCTGTGTGCTGTTTATTTTCCTAATGCGCGGCTAACGGAAAAAAAGAAAGAAGAGGGGAGAATTTTTCGATATTTTCGCCGTTTTTAAAATTGCAATCTAATTTTTCTATCAAAATCAGATAAAAAAAAATTACAGTATCGGAAAGAGATTTCATTCCCGACAATACAGCATATATCTTTATATATATACTTTTTCTGTGCGTGTGTATGTGACTGAACTTCTCCAAAACGGCAGGACCGATTTGGATGATTTTTATTTTTGTTTATTCAAGTGGATTTGATAATGATTTAGATTCACAATTCGGTCCGATATCATAATTAGTTAAAAATGTGCCAAAATTATGTAAGGGCGCTCGATTGTTCATAAAAAAAAATCGTGGGCAATATTCTTGAGGCCACTGTTTTGAGCTACAAACTTCTAGGTGAAGTTGTACTTCTACCACAGATCCCAATGATTTTTCAGACTCACCTACCCCCTTCAAATGTTCGCAATTTCCATTTCACTTGGTATTTGCTATGACCATTAATAAGTCACAAGGTCAAACAATGATAATTTGTGTCTAAGATTTAGGAAACCCTTGTTTTTTACACGGCCAATTATATATTGCATGTCCGAGGTTTGGTAAACCATCGTATTTGTTTTTTTATACCCTCAAGGATTAACTAAAAACATTGTACATTCAATGGCATTAAGATAAATTTATTTTTCGTGCATTAAAAAATATACCTCTTATAAAAATAGCTCGAGTTTTATTTTTTTTTTACCCTTTAATCAAAACAAGTTTAAGTTTCTACTCAGAATAGGTTCTATATTCAACTTAGTTCATAGTAAATACATACTCACACACAATCGATAGGTCGAATTGTGGTAACTGTACATGTGATGATGTCAGGTATTGTATAATAACTTTCTTTATAAAAATTATAAAAAAATTCATATCAAAACGGTCCAGATTGTTACAACTTATTCAAAATTTTTTGTAATTTTCGGATTTAAGACGTGTGTACAGGACAACGTCTGTCGGGACCTCTAGTATATGTATAATTTTTAAGACATTCATTTTTCCAGTTATAAACAAATACAAAGAAAATAATAATTAAATCAGTAATATAATTGAGTTGCTTTATACACACTTTAAGCCTGACACTTTTGTACAAATTTAAACTTTTTTTTTGTAAGAAAGAACGTTTTACAACGTTTTAACTAAAGCAAAAATGTTCCATGTTTTTTTTCTTTCCCTTATTTTTTTCTTAATTTTTCTCATAATTGCGTATTTATCGCAATTATGAAAAGTTTAACTTTATTCACTAAATGATTAACATTTATATTGCTATTTAAAATATTTTATATGTTTTTTAAGGTACAAATAGAAAGAAAAATTACATTTCTATAATTTTGTAACAAGAAATAAAAAAAAAAACATGCATATATCTGACATATGCATAGCCCAAAATATAACCTTCAGTATATCCATTTTAAATCAATTATTTGAATATTTAATATAAATTGGAAATACGCTAACTGTGTCAATTATCAAATTTTTGTAAATTTTGATCTTTGTTGAAACGCTTCCATAAAATCTAAAAACAATCAAAGGCGGTTTTTTTCTTCCAATTTTACCCGAACCGTAATAAAAAGTTTTAAATTAAATTGTGGAAATGTATGATATAGTTAGTTATGTGGGTAATATATATTGACCAATAAATATTTCCTTGAGAAAATGAGTAAATAGTTTACATGATAATAATTTTAAAAGCACTCGAGGAGGTACCCCTTTCTGCCACACAACGAACTACCCTCCATTGTACAAATTATGCAACTGTTCACACTGTTATAATTTCAAAATTCTTCATTTCATTGGTCACTTAGACGATTATATGCATTATATTTTTATGTTATTCCAATAATTTAATCCATGTTTTGCACATTTTGGTACATTTTCTTAGATATCCCAAAAGACATGTATATGTTACCGTTAAAGAGTGAAATCCATTATTAAGACATGTATATGTTACCGTTAAAGAGTGAATTCCATTATTTCATAGAATAAATGGATATTTCATGAAATAAATAAACAAGTCAGTTAAAGTGTATAAAAATATAGAATTCTACGCTTTAACTAGGTATTCTACAGAAAACGCGATTACTTGATCGTTAAAATATGAAACACCGCATTCGGAAGTTCTTTGACCCGGTTCTAGCTGCTTTAAAAAGAATTTTCTGATTAGGAACTAGAGATGGTCGAATAAAAAAAAACAATTGTACTCTAGCTATCATTTCAGTATTTTTCAGCGAGAATTAATTTCCATTGAAGAAGTTCCAAATATTGACACAACGCTTTGATCTAACTGCAACATCTCAAAGTTGCGGTATTGGACACAAATTTAAAAAGTGCTCGTGTAATAATAAAAAAAAATATGTGTGATGGTAGAAAGTGGGTTTATTTAAAAAAAATTTGCAGTACAATCCCAAGTGTCATCACAGCAATCTTTGATATAATAAATAATGAAAAGTAAAATAAAGGTATCTCATAAAATTTAAATTAATATTCTCTTAAATTTTTGTTTTAAACGCAATATTTTTTATGAAGCAACGGTTTTTCTTCAAAGCATGTATTTTTGTTGATAATATTTAATTATAATCTATTTTTGTAAAATATTCTTTTTTCCAATTTCTGTTTAACTAGTCTTAGCAATATGAGCAATAATAAATCATATCATCTGCTTTCCCTTATTATTCAACCGCAAAAGAGATAAAATTTATTTTTCAAGAGAACTTAGCTATTTAGGATCAATTAATTTTTAAAATATCTTTGAAATTGTTTATTTTCCACTTTAACTGTCTTTAGATAGTTATTTCATAGAATAACTTGGTAAAGTATGAAATATTTCATCTATTATATATGTTACCGGCACTTATAGAATGCCTAAAACTAGCCGGCAATGTATGAAATGATTCTTATTTCACACATTGCCTAGGCATTCTATGGAATGCCTAATGAGAAACTGGCGAATCTCCGATTCATTTCCAATATTGTATGACAAGGCACAATACTTTTAACGCGTACTTCAGGCTCAGAATTTATCAGTTGCATATTGTAGTTTGTTCGGGAGTGTCAAAATACCAATTTACTTAAACTTATTCAGCAAAAAATTGGTTTTTTCCTATGCAACTCGTAGTGTTGGAGAAGGAGTCATTGTCTAAAGTAGGGTTGGCAACCTATAACCCACGATACAATTATCAGTGGCATTCAGCTCTACTCAACAAATTTGTCAATTTTTGCATGAACTTCATTAATTTGTAATAGATCTTATTTGACAAACATCTCCAGAATTTGATCAATTAAGGAATTATGAAAAAATTTGAACAATAACTAAAGGTAAATTTACAGCTTTTTTTGTAAATTATTGAATGCCATAGCTGGAGATATTTAATTATTGGAAGAAAGAAAATTGCATATGTATTTTGCTTTTCCGCTTTTAATTCTACGTATTTAACAAGGGAAGGACACGACTAAGGAAATTCATTTTGGATAGAGACTTGGTGTAATAGTAGTACTCCTTTAGGGTGTTCACCCCTCAATGTAATTCCGCCGAATAGCCAGTCAATGCGGAGAAAATAGCCTTCAAAATTCGTGCTTAGCTTTTATACTTTGAAGTTTTACTTTCCTGCAACGAGTTCGAAGCCTGATTGTTGAATCGTCTACTTATTACGCCCCTGGTTAGGGTGCGATTCCACGCGCGCGCGCGCAATAAACTTTTTTTTTCAATTTATTTAATTATTTTTTAAAATTAAATAAATTTATTTATGTAAGATTTATTAAATATTAAATGATATTTTATGTAATTATTTTGTATTTTATGAAGTAAAAAAAATTAAATAAATTCATTACTTAAATTATTTATTTGTAAAATTATTATTAATTAAAAATATTTGAAAATTATTACTTACTTTTGAAATTATTATCAATTATTGTTAAAATTAATTAAATAAAATTTTTAAAATTATTTAAATAATTTTATTAAAATTATTTAAATAAATTAGTAAATTTAAATAAATTTATTTGAAAAGGACTTATTAAATATTTTATAAAATTATAAAATAATTAAATTAATATATAAAAAAGACATTTTATTATATTAATTATAAAATAATTAATTTAATAATATATCTTATTATTTTTTTTATATTATATATATTTTATTTATAGTATATTGTATTTCACATTATAAAACTATTTGTTACTAATTTTTATGTAAAATATCATTTAATATTTATTATATATTTCATTATAAATAAAATTTATTAATATAAAATAAATTTATAAAATTTAATATAAATATTTATACATAATTACAGTAATTTTTTCTACTTAATAAAATACAAAATAATTACATAAAATATTTAATATTTAATAAACCTTTCATAAATAAATTTATTTAATATAGAAAATAATTATTTATTTAGAAATGTACATCATTAATATATTAATCTTATCGTGACCTTATTTCATACTTTGCCTAAACAGCTTTAGACATTCTATAGAATGCCTAGGCATTCTATACAATGCCTAGGCAAAATATGAAACAATTCTCTTATTTCATTCTTTGCCTAAAAACGTCCGGCATTCTATAGAATGCCGGCATTTCATACTTTGATGGTAATATATACTTTAATTGACTTGTCTAATTATTTCATGAAATAGCTATATATAGTTATTCTATGAAATAACTGAATTATACACTTTAATGGTAACATATACAACACGAAAAACATGACAAAACTGATTCTACAAGCTAAAAAAGTATAACTCTCAGATGGCTTGCTGCGCCATCACAATTCATTTTACATTTAATTTACAACATATACGAATCACTCAAATAGTAAAACTGTGATTTATCTAGTTCTACTTTTTTTCAATACATTGTAAACAGGAAAAATAAATAAATTTCAAGTATTCATCTTCGCATTTTATTTTGCAGTTCAATTTAGTGTGCATCTTAAAATATAATGTTCCTAATCACCTTTCTTCTAAATTGCTTGAATTTAATTCTGCACCTTGACACAGCCACATACAATAGTTCGTGCGAAAATATTGTTTCCTTCGTTATAACACACATACAAAAAAAATTAAGTTAAAAAAAGTGTTTAAACTCGAAGTCCATTTGCTTTTGCCAAAACGTATTTCTGACAGAAAAACGAATTGTAGAAAATTATATGAATATTCCAAGCTCCTGAAAAATGAAAATTTGTGGCAACACTCGATGAGGCATGGGTATATTTAAAGTAACTGTAATAAAAGAAGATCCATTTTAGATTGCTGAACTGACAGGAATAACCGTACGAAATACCTTCGTCAGTGAACAAAAAATATCTCAAAAGGGTTTATAATAGTTGCAGGATCTTGTTACAACGGCAAATTAAAAATCAAAAAAGTCTGAACTAAAACCAAAATTAATTCACTCTACCCCAGGAACAGAATATTTTAGAATTAATTTTTGAAGAAGAAATTCCAGCCTTTTATGGAAAGGACATTGACAAAGTTTGTAAAGGTCGCGCCTCTGCACCTAAAGGTGTGGTTCAATGGGAAGGAAGACTAGCAATAATCAAAATCACTCAATTTATTCACAGCAGAAAACCACAAAACAAATTCAGCCTACCAAAGTTAAGATATGCACCCGATTATTAAATACGAAAACAATTAACGAGGTACCCGAGATATGAGAAGACTTTAATCACTTTGAACACTTAAGTCAGTTCAGTCGCTCTGATTTCTTAGCTACCTAGTCTAGATTATATCTAAAGTGACAGATCGTCAACTTATATATAACAATTATCAATTATTAAATATCGGTTAATTACTTCGAATTGATTAATCATTCCCCCGCTAGCAATCTATCATAACCCCTCTTTTTCTAACTTGAAAGACTAGACTTTATATAGTAGTCTTAATTTGCATGCTCACGTTTTTTCTTCTTCGGGAAGAAGCTTTTTAATAAAATAATATTTCAAAGTCAAATTTTCCTAAGAGGACTATTGGTAAGAAGATCGGGGAGAGAGCCATCACAAGTTGAGCTTCATATGAACAAAGCCTCTAGTTACCCTTCTAAGTAATCTGTCACTGATTAAGCAAAGAAAGAATCAAAAACAGGATTAAAGTATATCCCATTTGATGAAATTCTTGCAAAGTCACCTAATGTTTCTTTAATGAACTTTTGTGTTCCCTATATTAAAACAAGCCTCAGAAACACGGCATCGAAGAACACTGAACGGACTTTGGAAAAAGGGTTCAAGAGGAAAGGAGTAAAACTGACGTGACAGTACTGAGAAAAAGTTCACTTTCATGGAAATAAGAGCTACAGCAGTGTTTCTCAAACTGTGGGGCGCGCTCCCCTAGAGGGCCATAATAACTCTACGAGGGGGGTGAGCATATTCAAAGTCGAAAACAAAAGATTATTTAAAAAATTATTTATTTCCTGAAAATAAACAAACAAAATACATTCTGGCGCAATAAAAGTAAAATACAGGTATAATACACTTATAAATGTATCAATACTCTGCACAATGAATTTTATAGTTAATTTAACTATACTGAATTAAGAACAGCTTTAATAAATATCAATGACCCCATGGGCTTGTCTGTACAAAATTAAACAAAAAGATTAACACTTACTTGATAATTTGTACGGTTTATAATTATTCCTTTAAATTGCAGAAAAGTTGCACGATTTGCTTCCCAACGCCTCCACACACATTCTCCAAGTAGCCGTGCGTATGTTACGTATTTGGGGACAGAAGAGAAAAGGAATAAATAAGCAAATCCTCTGAAATTAGTAAATCCTCCGTAAACACTGTAAAGAATTTTTTTTTTTGCATTCTAAAGCCTTTGGAGTAATTTTATGGATAGTAGTGCACAGAAAATATCATACTTCAGAAAGACGTATATATACGTCAAATGCAATTAACGCTTTCACTGAGTTTATATACAAGGGGGCACTTAAGAGGTAAATGTTGTATTGCAGGTTTAGCGTCAAAGTATAGTAATACTGAATAAAATGCATTGTAATTGCATGGAGGGGGAGACGATGAAAATTATGATTGAATATTGGGTTGCAAATATGGAAACTTTGAGAGGCACTGAGCTAGAGCTATTGTCAAGAATCATGGCTATCATAAATATGCAAATCGCCAAAGAAAAATGGCTTTTAAATAGTTTAATGTTGATTATAAAAATCATTTCCATGTGAAGTGTGAACGACTTTCTATATAAAAATGAATGTTTACATATAAATATATTGAGTGTTGTAAGAAAACCGTAGAATATTCGTAACGTCCTCACAATTTTAAGCCAACGTTAAGGAACGCGGATGACACTCTAACTGGTGACCTTACTTCAGACTACAATATCTCACTAATATAGGAGTGCTTTAACCCTGCGTTTCTCAAACGGTAGGCCTTGCCCTCCTAGGGGGAGTGATAACCTTACTAGAGCGGGTTGCGAGCATATTGAAAAGTTGTGAACAAAAAATTAGTTTAAAAAAATTATTAATTTAATAAAAGTAAACATAATACATTCTAACGTAATAAAAAAATAAAATAAACAATTACACTGATATTATACACCTATAAATGTATCAGTACTGCACAATGTGTATTTAATGATTAATTTTACAAGACTAAGTTGAGAACAAGTTAATAATAACTTGTGATCCCATGGGTTTGTCATACATAAAATTATATACAAAATTTAACACTTAACTTGGTAATTTGTACATTTATAATTAATCGCTTAAATGCCGATTAAAAGTTACATGATTCGCTCCCCAATGCCACCGTTTTCCTTGTAGACACGCGTATGTGGTGTATTGTGGGGCGGGGAGAGAGAAAATAAATAAAAAAGCAAATTCTATGAAATAAATAAATCATCATTCGTAAACACTGTCAAGGCCATTGTATTACGATCCAAAGCCTTAAGAATAATTTTACGGATAGCAGTGTTCAGAAATATTGTAATTCAGAAAGACGTATATATACGCTCAGGGCAATTAACGCATTTACTGCGTGATACATTTCTTTTCGCCGGTGACATTTAAGAGTTTGAAGTTGTATCGTAGCTTCATCATCAAAGTATAGTATTGTTGAATTCAAACATTGTTATAGTATAAGGAAAGTCCGATGAAAAATATGATTGAATATTGGGTCGCAAACATTAAAAGTTTGAGAAGCACTGCTTTAACCCAGTGTTTCTCAAACTGTGGGGCGCGCCCGGGTGCGATAACCCTTCAAGGGGGGCGCGATCATATCGAAAATAAAAGGTTAAAAAAAATTAATTTAATGGAATGAAAAAAAACAAAATACTTTCTGATATAATAAAAAAATACAGATTTACATTGATATGATTTATATATATCATCTAGTGAAAAAAGGTCATCAAAATAAAAGATTCTACTTTGAACGCTCATTAGCTGTCTTTGATCCTATAACTAAAAAAAAATATTTTGTTTGCTTTGCTGTAATGCTACGATAAGAGATTTTTTTATTACGTTTCTTTTAACTTAAAAATATTACTTTTTTGCTGGCTTTCGAACTTACTGGTATGGTTACCTGCATCCCTTTTCTTTTAGGGAAGTTGTAAATTATATAAGTCTGTTGCGCTTTTTTTTCACAATGTGAAAGAGTTTTTTGATACATTGATAAGCATATTGAGCACTTTGAAGGATTAATTGGCCAAGATTTATTTTTATGAGTGTACTGAAACATAAAATACAAAAATCGTTAATTCTGGGAAAACTGTTTATTTGTTACCAATGACCTTGACAGAGAATCCTCTAATATGACAGTCTTAATGGGAGCTAAAGTGAATTGATAACATATCACCTTTTTTGGGAGTGGCAAATGTTTTTTTAGAATCTTAAGGTACTTGCTTAGACCGAGTTCCCGGCACGACCACTATTTTTCAAAAATATTTTCTTGAACATGCTGCATTTCCCCCCTATGAATAACTTAGTGGTTTTAATTGTGATGTTGTACGACTGATCATGGTTTATAATTGTAAATGAGCAGAATCTAAAAAAAGAATTGGGCATCTGTGATCTCTCTGAAAGGAAATTGAAGCTGATCAAACAAAGGAAACACTTGCTGAAATAATGCATATTAAACATGTTAGCGAAAGTAAATTTGAGAAAAGAAATAAACATGAAACGAAAGGAAAATTTTCAATAGCTACATTAAGAACTTTATCAAGAAAATATGGAGCCATAACTGTACCGCAAAATGCACTTCACCCTGTCAAAAAGACACAAGCAAGGAAAAGTTCAACAGGATAAATGTCGCTCATCAAAGGATATTAAAATTACAAAAACGTGAACAAAATGTGACAGTTTTGCTTGCAAATAGCTTTCCTGTAATGTTAGCAAAAAGTGTCTGTGATTTGTGTCCTTTATTAAGGTCACGCACATTTGGAACAATTTAGTTCAGTTTTATTGGATATTTTCTCAAATTATGAAAGACAAATTCAAAAATCCTTGAAATAGGTAAGTATATTTTCTCTTAGTTAAATTATTCACTGAAATTGTGATTTTTATCTTGTATATTGAAAATAATTATAAAAAAAGAAATGGGGTGCATCACTCCCCGCGACCATTAACGTTAGTATCGAGTGTACACCTGATCCCGGGCTTTCTCGCTTTAAATATTAAAAAAATAACACAATTGTTATTCATTAGAATTTTATATCCTTTTTTATTACTTAACATTTATTCTAAATGCTAATTCTGCGAGGCTTAAAATTACAGTTCATTCAAAACGTTTATAATATGAGTATTCATTTCAATAAATCATTTTACATTTTTGTATACATTGTCATGCACTTGGTTTTACTCTCCTTACAATTAAGCTATTATATCAAGAATAATATATTATCATTTTTAAAAAAAAAAACTCGTGTTAAGAGTGGGTACTTCAGCCAGTATAAGAACAAGTTTAATAATTATCAGTGACTTCCATGGGCTTGTCTTGCAGAGCAAAGTTTTTCAAAGGAAGGCTAAAAATTAGAAATTGACACTCAGAGTTATTTTTTGATGTTTAGCTCAGATCTATATTTTGTCTTCAAAGTAGCCATCGCAGAAAATCCGGATTCACAAAGTATGATGTTAAAAATGGTAATAGTATACGAAATGCTTTTGTTTTCAGTGCAGAAAATTCAGCATACACCTCTATCCAGAATTCAAAACGTGATTTATGACAAAATTGTACTTTAGTTTGCGTCACTGGATGTGAAATCTATGAAGATCTCTTTTTCGGCAGTTGAAAGCCCTTCTGAAGTATTTTGAAATGGATCCCTAACCCATTCGTAACTTGCTATCAATTTGCCCTCGTCTGTGTACTTGTTGATGCTTAATTATCGTCGAATGCTCGCTGTGATTTAAAAATATATCTATGATTTTGTTTTAATCCACTGCCGTAAATACTTAATACCGTGAATTATAATTATCGCGTGAATTATGAAATGTACATTCAAGAGAGATTCGGTAGCTAATCGATTCGGCCAAGACTGACTAGAATTGTACGAAGTACAGCATTTTTACATGTTTTGTGCAGACGTCCGTTGGGTTGCCTAGACTCACGTTCACGTTCGCGAGAATGCCAGATGTAATGGATATGATAAAGAGCAACATAGATTAGGCTATTTTTTAATGACATTTGTAATTTTAGAAATGGATCTTGAAGGAAATAAATCTTTAATTAAATATTATTTCTCAATCTGTTTCAATTTAAAAATTAGAGAAAGAAAAATAACATAATTATAACCTATTACTTAAAAGTAATTTACTTAAAATATATATTATTTAAGTGTAACATATATAAAAAATTTAATACTTATCTTATTAATACTGAATTAAGAACAAGTTTAATAAGTATTAGCGACTTCCATCGGCTTGTCTTGCAGAGCAAAGTTTTACAAAGTTTTTTAGAAACTGACCCTCTGAGTTCTTTTTCTATATTTAGCTGATATCTATATTTTGTCTTCTAAGCAGCCACCGCATTTTGCAATATGTTCCAATTTAAAAATCAGAGAAAGGAAAAATAACATAATAATTATCCTATTACTTAATTTTTTTTGATTAAAAGTAACATATACAAAATTTAATACTTATGTTATTAATTTGTACGGTTTATAATTAAGATCGTGTATTGCAGCTTTAGCGTCAAAGGGCATTATTATTGCATTCAGCAATTTATTAATGTATAAGGGGGGCGCGATAAAAATTGTGATTGAAAAGGGGGACGCCAGTATTGAAAGTTTGAGAAACACTGCTTTAACCCACGAAAGGTTTCACTTGTATTAGCCCTCTACATGAGGGGACTTCAATGACACCAGTTCACGAAATCATGGCATGCGAATCATGAGCTCATGATCAGGATCACGTGGCCACTGCACCCTCGTACATTTATACCTTATTTCTGGATGTCAAACAGGCACTTTTAACAAAAAAAAATAAGGTCGAAACTTACGTATTGCTTTATATGGATGACATATAAAAGTGATTGCTATAAAAAATAAAGAGAAGATTAGCATATATATATATATATATATATATATAGTAATATAAAATAAAAGTGAAGAAGTACTAAAACCTACAGTGCTAAAGCAGAAGAAATTGGAATTCACCAGACACAACAAATGTAGATACAAAAAAGTCTTTGGACTAAACTGGAGACCTATTATGATTTCTAAAGCTGTCGCTGAATTAGGCCATCGAATTAGGGTTAGCAATGCTTTATGGATCCAACCTTCCCCGTAGAGCAGAAACTTTCGACATAATTATAAAAAAAAAAGTTGAAAAGTTAAGCCTAATACAACACGTGGAAGAAAAACTTGATAATATATTAAAATGAAGCTAAGAAAAGAGAATAATAATGAATGTCTCAAGGAGAGGAATGATAATAATAATAATAATAAAATAAATAAAAAAACTTACGTGTAAAATAATTACTGGATGTCGAAAATTCAACCTTCCACAGTAAATACCCAACGCGAAATGGCTTAAAAGAAATGAATCGACTATTCGAGAATGAAAAATCGTGGCACCACCTGGGTATTTATTTTGCAAATAAACAAACAACTAAGATTTTTTTAAAAATAAACTAAATAAAGAAGTTTTAAAAACGATAGTGAACAAAGTTAATAATAGATAAAATAAAATAGAAATATATTACAAAGTAAATGAACTTGGATGATTATATACTAATCGATATATTGCAATTAAAATAAACGCTTAAAATTTTTTGTTTTAAAATAAACTAAATAAAATAATGAACTAAGATAAAAATATATTTAATTAGAAATAGAAATATATCTATAAATAAATTTACTTGATAATTGTATTCTAAAACAATTATTGCAAAAATTCACAAAATTACTTTGTTTTAAAATGTTATCAGTAACTAAATCATTGTTTCTTTTTATAAAATTTAATATAATATTTCGAAATATTGATAGGTGTAGGTTACTACCCCAAAAAGACATTTTATAATGTTAAAATCAAATGAGTCTCTTTTATCAAAAATATTACTTAATAGCAAATTATTCTTAAGCTTTAATTGAAGGTCCAAAAAGTTAGCTGACTCATTTTATAATTAGTTTTAATAATTTCAAATAGTGGGATAATAATTAAAGCTAGAAAAAGTCTATTATATTACTAATATAATTATCTCTATGCTATTAAAAGTAACAAGTTTGTAGCTAATACTCATTTTCATAAAAATGCATAGTTTTTAATT
>BMAV01013616.1:0-181647 GCA_019973955.1 Trichonephila inaurata madagascariensis | reverse complement strand
AAAAAAATATATATATATATTTTCTTAAATAATTTTTTTTGTAATCTATTCTTAAAACGTTTTATACATTTTCTAATCAAAAGTGACATAAAATATCATAAAATTTTATTTTACCCCTTTTCAAATCAGTTCCCGAAACGATTGGATTAAAAGTTTAGTAAAAACGATTTTATGCTGTGCACAGAAAAAAAGTTTATTTTGAAAATCGTAAAGAAGCGATAATAATTTTGATAACGTACAAAGGAAGGGGTTTATAAACTCTCACAAAAGAAAAAAACATCCCCTATTTTTTTTCCCCCTGAAGTATCATCGATTCTAAGCTGCCCCCCAAATTCTCTAAAAATTTTAGAGAAAAATTTTTTAAAAATTTTAAAAAAGTTAAGATAAATTTATACAAAAAAATAAAAAAGAAAAAATAAAAAAAAATAATTAATTTTTTTTAAAGTATCAAAACTTTCAAATACATAATAAACTTATAATTTTTCAACCTCTGATATCATGTTTCGAAAATAATTCGTCTTTCCCCCTTTGCCCGGGCCGGAATGGGACAAACTCTTTTTCCCCACAATTCGTCACCCTCCATGGTTTGAGTTTGATTTTGGTGTTTTTGGCGAAGGGCCAGTTTTGGCTTACTCAAAAACATTCATGGGTCTGGGGTTGGAGGTGAAAGGAAAGGTGGATAAAGATGGGGGGGCCAAAAATAGAGACGGATCACTTGGGGTCGTGACCCCCGTTTTATCAAAATTAAACCCCTTGGGAAAAGGGAAAAAGATTAAGAGGGTACCTCGGTTGTGGACCCCCCCTAAAAAAGGTGACCCCCTGGTGGATAGCCCTCAATCATTTTTATGCACCATTTTTAAAAAAATGATTGAAAAAAGTAAAAGAACTTTAAGACTTTTGAACATTTAAAACAAAAATTATATTTTTGTTTAAACCCTCGGCAATTTTTTCATCGGGGGAAATTTTCAGTGGGCCCCTGCTTTATTTTCTTTTTCTGCATATAAAACTGCTCCCCTTTTCATACGCGTCAATGAAATCTCTTTATCTATTACCAATATCTTTGATGAAAACTTTAAAAGAACACTACAAAAAAAATTCCCCGATTGATTAATTTTAAAAAATTTGCACTGTTCCCGCTACACGAAAGCTTTTGGCGACGGACCAGGGAAGAACCATGGGCAAGTGACGTGCCCACCCTGAGCTGGCACCCCTAACTACCACCACCCAATGGGGGACGTTTCAGCTCTTGACGATTTAACGTGCATCGCTCCCTTACCGGGGGGTCTTCAGGGGGTACTGGGCAATCTCGTGACAAGAAAACCCCGATCCGATACCTATACCCTCGGCTACCCCCCCAAAAAAAATTCCCCTGAATACGGATGCAGGAAAAAACAAATTTTGGGAGATAAATTACAGTGGGATAGTCGTCGGCAAGTGAGAATGGACGATTCCCTTTTTCCTTTAAAAGGGGTAGAAAATCATTTTCCCCATTTAGAAAATTTTTTTGCCTTCGATTCTGGGCCGCACCCAATTTTTCGTCACATTTACAAGGGAAAAAAAAGTGCAGCAGATTCGGTAAATACGCATATAAAACAAAAAATTAAATTGATACAAGGAAATTTCCCTTTTTTCAGTGTATATCTACGTAAAATCTTAAGTTAAATTTAAAATTAATTCTTAGGTTTTTATCTTTTCAAACATAGTCTAAAGGAGGGGGAAATCCCCCTTTTTCAACCTTTTTTTGGGTGGGCCACATACCAAAAAATTTTCACGGGTCCAACGAGGAATTAGGGTGGGGGGTGGGGGGGGGGAGGACCCTTTTTAAGATCAAGGATATTTAAAATGGGGAAAAATTTTTATTTAAAATTAAAAAATCTTTTTTGGACTTTTTAGATTTACCTTAAAAATTTTTAACTTTTCAAACTCAACTCGAAAAAAAGCTTTGATTTTTTTTGCCCTTTATCGTAATTTTATTTCCTTTCCTCCATGATCCTCCCTAAAATTTTTTTTTTTTCTTTTCAAAATTTTTAAAAAAAAGAAAATTTTTTTCGAAAAAGATCCTGAAGAAAAAAATCTCTGAAATTTTTTTGTTTGTGGTAAGTGACAAGCAAAATTATGTTTTTTTAAAGACATTATTTTTACGACAAATCAAATAAATAGGTGATTAATGCTAGATCCAATAGCCAAGATCTCAATCGTCTTAAAACAACATATATTATCTAGGAATTCTTTGCTTGGAAAACATGGGGTTTAAGGAAAAATTAGTTCCACCCATAAATTGGTTGCTACTCCACTGTTATTTGTTACCACTAACCGTTAAAATTATACAAAGAAAAAAAAGTTACCTCGCAATTCGTACCAGCACGACATTGATAGCTAAATAACTATATGTGATTACTTGTTTAATTGAATTTCTAGCTAAATATTTTATGCATTGTTCTTAAATAATTGAATTTATTAGTTCAACGGGTCATGACCGGGCCATTCAGAAAAGTCTGCTGGGCCACAGGTTGTGTATCGCTAATCTGATGTATTTATTGAAATGAAAGAAAAAAAAGCGAATAGATATATTTTTAATAATGTCGCGCTCTAAAGCAACCCGAGAGCTATTGGGGGAT
Organism: Trichonephila inaurata madagascariensis; assembly: GCA_019973955.1. Classification (NCBI taxonomy): domain Eukaryota; kingdom Metazoa; phylum Arthropoda; class Arachnida; order Araneae; family Nephilidae; genus Trichonephila; species Trichonephila inaurata. Next base: position 179,029 of record BMAV01013616.1, on the reverse strand, counting down.
GTCTAAGCTAAGGGGACTGAAGTCACCCAAAGGAGTTTAGAACTCCAGCCCCTCCCCTCTCACCAAGAAATGACCACTTTCACATTTAGCAAAATTTACAGACAAATTTATGCCCAACTCGCCATCCCAAATGATCCCAGATATGCTAGATTGGAGACAAATCTGAGGGGTCGGGCCAGAAGGGGTTAACAGTGCGGAGACAGTCTCGTGACATCCTTGCCGTGTGAGACCGAGCATTATCTTGTTGAAAAATGGCTCCTGGGAGCCGTTGCATGAGTGACAACACATGTGGTTGCAGGATGTCATGGACATACCGCTGGGCTGTCATGGTGCCACGGATCAAAACTAGGGGTGACCGTGTATTGTAAGCAATGGCACCCCATACCATCACACCAGCTGTTGGAGTGGTGTGCCGCTGTAAAGCAAATGCAGGATTGAGGAGTTCTGCATGGGGTCTCCACACACGATTGTCATCACTGCTGAGATTGAATCTGGATTCGTCACTAAAGACGACCTGGTTCCATTCCACTGCAGTCCAGTTTCTTCGTGCGCGGCACCACTCCAAACGGAGGCGTCAATGAGTGGGTGTCAAAGGCAGCACACGTAATGGGCGCCTCGATCCCAAATTCCAGCCAGGCGTCATTTAGTTCGATAACCAAAGGCCCCTGTGAAGATGCTACCTGTGCTTCGATGGCTGCCGATGGCATTTGGGATGACGCATTTCTTACGATTTGGCGGTCTTTTCTTCGACGGTCTGTCGGGGGGCATCCTGAGCCGGGTTTTCGGTAAAGCCCCCTGGGATCCACTGGCCCCAATCCCTCCTCACAATATAATCAGAGCGCCTAATTGCCCCGGGTTACTCGCCAGCTGACCCCCAGCTTCCACCCGACATGATTCTCCCTTCAAACTGAAACAGCTGCTCTTTTGCCTTCGAAAAGGCGTAATGGCATATCTACCCAGCTTTTTCTTTTGCGATTCGCACACTCAAACAAACTTTGGTTACCTTTTTTATACCCATGGAGAACGACGTTAAAAAGCCCTTTGGCTAAATTGCAAAAACACTGCATATTCTCGCATGTACCTTTATGAAATTTTGTTACACAATCCCCTAATTATTTCTTGGTGCGGGAATTTTTTTCCATGAGTCATTGAAAAACAATAGGTAACTCGTAAAAAAGGAAAACTTACAGAATTTTAAAAAAATAGCGAGAAAAAGGTAAAATATATCAGATTAAAAATTTAATCTTCAAACAATTAGATAAATAATTTCTTCGTTAAAACTAATAAGTCTGTTACTGAGAAACAAAATAAATATGAACCAAATTGCACCATCAGTGGTTTAAAAAAATAGAGAACAGTAATAGGGGAAAAAGAATGTTGTTGGAGGGAGGTATCTGCTGCTATTTTGAAACAGAGGAATAATTTTAAATTACGATGCTGCCGGCAACCCCCAAAATTTTAAAAGCTTTTTTTAGATCAAAAAACCCTTAGCTCTAGTACCCTCTTCCCCTTCCCCCGCCAACGAAGGACTTGGCCTCTTTAGTTTAACGTACATCAGTTCCTCTACACAGCGGGTCTTCAGTGGTAACTAAAGGGGATGTACCTCAAACCCGGACTGGGGCGATCCAATTTTGTGACCCCATAACCATTCGGCTACTTAGTCATAGAATAATAAAAAATGAAGAAAAATTTTATTTGTACGTTGTTTTTCATTTTCAAGCGCCCTTGTATGTTTCTTTTGGTAACTTATCAATAAATATTCAAATTTTTAAAAAACTTTTATACAGTTTCATGCTGAAATTAGAAGAAATGTACAGAAAACAGAAATATTTCTGTCTCTATACTTTCATATACAGTGATAATCGGTTAACATGAAAATGAGGGGACTGAAATATTTTTTCGTGTTAAAAGAATTTTGCGTTAAAGGATATAGAAAAGAATAAAACAACCATATATTCAACAAAATTAATTATATTAAAAGAACTTTTAAAATTTAGATTTTATATATATTTAAAAAAAAATAAAAATGAAATAAAAACATTAACAAGAACTTAATGAAATTTAATACAAAATTTAGCAATACCAAAGTATACAATTGAGACTACAATTAGAATTTCAAAAAAAAAAAAAATGTCTTCTGAAACTTAAAACAGCCGATATGTGGGAAACTTCAAATGTAAATGCTTCATATTGTATTGCTTAATCAAAAGATAATATTAAATTAAAGTACATCTCGTTGTCAAAAAACAATAACCAAGAAATTTAATATTTAAAAAAGTCGCTAAGTGGTATAAATGGTTTTTATATGTAGAAATTGTATTAATTGCTTGCAACTCGAAATTTGGTACAATTTTTTTTGAGACAGATAAGGAAACATTTTCCTGAAACTAAAATGTTTCAAAAGCATTTGAGAATATTTTTAGATATCTTCTCATCTCATTACTCTAAACCCTTTTTTTGGAAAAAAAGAAAATTTCTAAAAAAAATGTTTTTGATATTTTCATATTATCTTAATGATGAGATACATATTTTGGCCCGAAGTCAATGTTTTGGGGTTTTGATTCCCCGATTCCCGGGAAACTTTGGGGTATAAAGTTCTTTTAAAAACATTTTATTTAGAAACGATTCATGATTTAAGAATGGATCAATGATATACTCGGTAATATTCTTCTAGTGCCCTTGTATAAGATATTAAATTCTCATGTTCGTGGAAGATTTCCTCATATACTGATTCTTGGAATTTCCTGTTAAATACTTTTATTTAGTTATTTCGGTCTAATGGCGCTTTCAACTATTTCTTTCGCTTTTGACTGTCGTCATAGGATATTAAAATAGACACAAACTCTCGAAATAATATTCACAGAATTACAAAGGCCTATGACATTTTTTTTTTCGGACAAAATATATGTATTTTAATGTTATTTTGTAACCTTTAATTCAAAGTATAGCGCTCATTGCTTGCTATCTGTTTGAAAATTTAAATTAATAGTATTTATAAATACGGTAGAACTTGTTTTTGTATGGTTCTTTTTTATGCGATTTTATTTTTGCACTTTTTTTTGTGCGATCTTTTTATATATGAATTTCAACGGCTTTGGCGCCACTGTAATGTTTTCTATCAACGTATATATTTACACTTCAAGATTCTCTCTCAATTCATTAATATAAACAGTCTCTCGACAATGCACGTTTCATTGCTTTCTCTTAACGCACGAGCAGTTCGCACTTGATTGAAGACAAAACTTTCAATGACAACGACATTATCAATAATTTGATAGATTGTGAAGACTGACAAGAAGAACCGGATTCTTTGAGAACGGATAAAATATATGCAGGGATCCAGCTTTTCAACAAATCGGAAAAGCATTTTCTTAAAATAGATACCAATTCCGAAAGGAGTTTGAAATTCCCAAAAGAGCTTTATTATACATATTTGGTTATCGTGACGTTCAACCACCACTAACCAACCTATCGTCGTCACAAAAACTTGTCACTTGCTTCATGGTGTAAAAAATAAATCAATTGAAAACGACGTTCCCTTTATATTAGTAGGATTCATAAGTTCCCGGACTGAGCCTATAACAGTGAAAAATTTTGCAGTACAGCGACTGCAATAACATGTATGTATTACTGCATTTCCCTTTTCTAAAAAAAAGTTTGTTCCAAATCACGTGGTCGGTGGATCGCCACTGCGTCTTATTTTGTAAGCAGATGTATTTAGTCGTCAGCGATTGAAAGAAATGACGTTTGTTGAGCGGATAATGGATATTAATTTTTTGTGTTCGTTTGGGAAAATGTGCTACGGAGACCTGCGAAATTTTGTAGCGGGTGTAAGGCTGCGATACATTATGGCGAACGCAAACTTTTGAGTGGCATCGATATTTCAGAGAAGGCAGGGAAAGTGTCGAAGACGACAAACGCACTGGATGTCTGTAGATTTCCCGCACCACTGAAAACATCGAAAAGATTTCTGTGACGGTACGTAAGAACAGGCTTCAAACACAATAGCAGAATCAGTGGGGATATCCTCGACCACATACCAATGGATACTGACCAAGTATCTTAACATGCACAGGGCGTGTCAGCATATCATTCCCCACATGTTAAACGAATACCAATCTACAGATGAAGTTTAAAGTGCATCGCAGGTTGAATTAAAATACCTGGCTAAAAATGGATTCCAGAAATGTTTCGATGATCTTTATAAGCCATGAGAGACAAAAGTGTGGTTTTACTCAAGGGTCTTATTTCGTAGGAGGATGTGTTTCAGCAGTTAAATTGGTAATATTTTTTAAGTTATAGACTCAATCCGGGAAGTTCTGAATCCTACTACGTAAAATACGCAATAAGTAAAAAACCAAGCTATACATATATATATTTCACTTCAGAAATAAATTTTATTCACATTTGGGGGGATTAATTTATGTTTATGAGCTTCTGCATATAATGGATATTATTTTTAAACTTCTAATTCGATGAAATTGCAAAAAGAGTATCAAATGCCTCAAAAATATGTCGCAGTAATTTATTAGCAGATGACATTAATGATCGTGCATGGGAAAAAATGAGATTGCTTTAATTGTTTCATCTATCAATGGCACGTAATAATCGTGAATTATGTTGGTAACTCAAAAAATGTGAATAATTAACTAAATAGTTATTCTAAGAACGCCATTTTCTTGTTTATAATAGTTGAGGAGATTCATTTACATATTGTTAAAATATGAATAAAAATTTCTCCTTCTTTGTATCATTTCTGCATTAAAGTATCCCGACTACTTGCGGCAACTTTTTTTTAAAAGGAAGATATGGAGATTTTTTGTGATTTTTAGATTCATTTAATATATTTTAAGAAAAAAATGCTAAAATTAGGAAGAGAAAAAGAGATTATGACTACTAAAATGGGTAAAAATTTACAAAAACTACATAAACGGGGCCTAATCTGTTCAAAAATATGTTGAACAAATTGATGTATTACTTTGCTATTCTTTTTTGAAATGACCTTCAGGATAAGAGACGTTTTAATTTTTTAAAAAATAGAGCACTTTATCTCAGTTATTATAAGAAATTGCTTAAAAAAAGTGATTATATTCATATAACAGACTGTAAATTTTGTAACAAAACAATGATTGGAAAATCTGAAGGGTAAAACACTTCTACTATTATACAGAATATACACAAAATAGTTCAATTCGCTGTCCCCGTTTGAGCATTTTCGAAAAAAACAAACAACACACATTTCGAATAAAACGCATTTTAAACTTTGACAGCTTGTTTCAAGTTATGGCATCTGCTTTTACTAAAACATTTGTAGTTCTTGTTCTAGTGAATGGAAAGTAAAAACCTTGGTAATTTATAAAGTTAATAAAGTGCTCTACACAATAAAATGAAAAAAAAAAAAAAAAATGTGAATTTTTGAAAAAACTCATGATGTTAGGGTAGTTGGATACCTTAAGCAAACACAGATTTTAAATTACCTATAAAATTATTTTTTTTATACTTTAATTCATATGCAATATTAAGGTATTCAATGACGAAAATAAATAAATTAAGGTGGAGCGAAAACTTTTTGTCAGAAATTCAAAGCCTACCTATGTGGGAAAGATGTTTTCTGGTATATAGATAAAGGGAAAAAAATAAAATAAAAAATTATAGTGCTTTTGTTAAGTCTTGCCACATGCGGAATGAAGTTTAGATGTTAGAGTTTTTAATAGCAGAAAGGCAAAAATAATTTCTATAAAGAAAAATAGTTATTTTATTATTTTTTAGTATTTATTGCAATGAGACGACACTTACTAAATAGTTACGAGAAAAGTAGACTTCAGGTACACATTTAACAGCTGCTTTAGTGTTAAATTAAAAAAAAAGTTCTACAATCAAAATTACAAGTAAATGTTAAAGAGAAAGACGGGAAAAAAAAAGCTTGGATCGGATTGATTCGACGATCGGAGTGAGTGCTGGGATTTTGAAATGTTACAATGTACATTATACTATTTATTCCCTGCTTAGCATTCATTTATCAATAATCCCATTTTTGGTAATTTATATTGCAGAAAAATAATTTTATTTTGAGTCTAAAATTACCCAACCAAAAACAACAATTTCTTCAATTTTTTTCGAAAGAATTCTACATTTTCGGGGCAATAATAAATTTTGAAATTATTTTTTTTAATTAATTTTTCTCCCAAACTCTATACCATAGAACAATTTTTCCGCATAGGTAGATTCTGATTAATAATAACTTCTTTTTCATAAAAACCACGTTCAACCCTAATATATATGTTGGAAAAAGGAATGTTCAGTTTTTTTGCCATATAATGGGTACACGAGTCAAGTCAGTTTAATAAATAAGTAGAAATATAATAGAAGTATAGAAAAATAATGAGCTCAATTCATGTGACGTTATAGTCACATGATGAAGATAACCACGTGGTTCTAGCCAATCAGTTCAAAAACTCTTACGACGTCATAGTCACACGATAAAAGCAATCATGAGTTTCCAGCTAATCAGTTCATGCGCTTCGTCGTTGTTGCCAACATTTGCTCTTTGCAGAAACTTTCTCTTAAAAAGTACATATGTATACAAAAGGCATTTTATTTAAAAATACATGCATAAAATTTTTTATTGATTTAAAAAAATCTTGTTGAAGAAATTTTTATAATATTTAAAATTTTTTAATTAAGATTAGTAAGTTAAGTAAGATTAAGATTAGATTTAATGCTGTAGATTAGTTTAATGCCTCTTTTGAATTCAATGAGAACGTGTGTTTGTCTTTATCATGGGATCGTCATGAATTGAGCCCATTGTTGATTTTTAAGATGAATTTTATAATTTTTTTTTTTTTGCACTTGTAATATACTGTTTTACATTTTAATGCAACTAACTGTATTCCTTTTTATAATTGTAAATATTACTTGTTAATATTTAAAATAATACTTCTAAATCTTTAAATAATTTATTCGTAACTTTTTTGCTTTGCCACAGTGGCAACAGTCCGGAATACTGACGGTACTTACTAGTTACGTTTCTACTTGAGCGGCAACTAAGCCTAACAAAAATAATAAGTGTTCTACAAATTTTCATGAGGGTTTTTTTTTCTGTATTTAAATGATAAAGTACCAAACATTTTCTTACAATGTATTGCACTTATTTATTAGAATTAAATTCTTCCTTGATGACAATGTATGTCAGGTATTGAATCCTAACGTGAACTAGAACTTTTTAGAAACAAAAAAAATTATTTTTCAAAAGTGTGAAAAAAAAGTTTAAATTAAAGTTTGGATGCATCTTGTATAAATAACACATATTTTGAATTAATTTTATCATTTTTAAATTCTTTTCCTAATTTTATTTGCTCGAAACTGTTATCTTGTTGTGTTCTCAACTCACAGGAATTTAAAGCAAGAATTGTGTCTATTTATAAAATTTTGCTTTTCGTTGCTTTGTGCATGACTGTAAACTCAGGTTCGACACAGTGAAGTAACAAACAAGATACTTATTGTTAAGTTGAGCTAGGAATTTTGCCAAAGAGCAGAGACTGCAAAACCACTTGCTTCAAGATTATATCACATTCAGACTAATTAGTCGCCCTTTTTTCTACTTCAGAACATAATACATAGCATTTCTCTTAAAATACAGAATTCTTATATAATAGAGTGGTAAAATTGTTTCTCTCAAATATCTAGAATTTAATTTTAATAGTAAAATTAATCCTATTTGTACTCCATTATAATTTTCATGTCTTCAGATTACGACCACCTATTGACTAACTAATTTTATAAATATTGCTTCAAATATACTTAAACCAAATAAAATTTCATTGCTTTCTTTTCATTTATTTATGATATATTGTTTAAATCTTTTTTTAATTACAGCTAATCTTAATAAGTAAGCATTTCATCAATAGATGGCGACACAGTATCTATGTGTATTTAATATTGGTAAAGTTTTTTTAATTAATATTTCTGAAGCAAAATACTAGTATATATATATATATATATATATATGAATATATGATAAGAAATATAAAATAAATATTCGGCTTACGCTAAATTGTACAATACAATTCCTTAGTATTTTAGCACAAAATTTTTTGTTCCAGTTTTACGGTATTTCTCTTCACAATTAGGTATTTTTTAAAATATATAATTGTAAATATTCTACATTATTTATTATTAAATAAAGAATTCATTTAATCTAAGATGTTTATTTGAAAGAGGTTTTTTTCAGATTCCGCGTATGCAAACGTAGAATATTCTTCAGCGATTTAAAAAAGAATGAAATATCTCGAATATTTTTAGCTAGCAAAAATTTATACTTATTTTCGACATGTAAAAGTATTAAAATAAATTGTTGGTTTGGATATTCGAAACGGTTATGACTCATATTATTCATGCTCTGCATATCTTATGTTCCCACGCTTCGAGATAGGTTCTTTATCAAACTTTTATTTAAGAAAATAAAATCGGGGTAAATGTATAGTTATAATTTGAAGTAGTGTCTATTATTTTATTTCTAACATGGCTCGATAAATTTCCGAATATAGTAAATAATAATAATCCTTTAATATATCAATACATAAGACAAAATATGATTTTTAAAGAAAAATTCATAATATTTTTGTACGAAGCAGGAATATTTACCATTTAAATGGTCACAAAATGCAAGCACATGGAACTCCGAAAATTAAGGAGCATGGGTTTCTTGGAGCTAACATTTGAAGCAATATTTTTAAACTCAAGAAAATCAAAACATATAATCATTATACATTTTTAAAGGTATATTGTTTTGGAAAATAAAAATTTAATTTTATATGTATTAAATAATAAAACATTTTAAAAAAAACAATTTATTTGGATGAGTGATAGGGAAAGGGGGTAATGCCAGCGCGTTCCGAAAACCCGGGAACCACTAGGCGCCCGGGGGCTCCCCTTATTTTTTGGATAATTTATTTTTTTGCAAAATAATTTTAGAAGAAAAAAATTGGAATTTTAATTTCGTTATATCAACGGTTCTTAAACTTTCGATCGCTGCCCCCTCCCCTTTATGTATCAGTTTCATCCGCGAACCCCCACGATTTTAAACCCAAAAACCTAACCCCCAAAAAAAAAGGGTTTGAGGTTTTAAAGGGGTTTCTCCATAGTCCTAAAACTACCATAGCTATTTAAACACTTTTTTCCTTTTAAAAAAAGGCCAAACTGTGGGGCGCCATCCTAGGGGGGCGGGTCCCCCAGGGGGTGCTCGGGAATATTAAAAAGTCAAAATCAAAAAATTTTTTAAGGGAAAAATTAATTTATGGAAAGTAAACAAAAAAAAAATACATTCTGACTTAAAAAAAATAAAATATACATTTACACTGTTTAAAAAATTTATATTGCAAAAAATTTTAGTAAGCACCCAATTTTTTTACAATTAAAAAAGGAATACAAAATAATATAATTAATTTAGCAAACTTTTGAAATAAGTAAATCCTTTTTGCAAACACCGCCAAGGTCCATTTATTGCATTTCAAAGCCTTTTGGGAAAAATTTTTTGGGTAAATTTGCAAGAAAAGACTTTTTCCCAAAAGGAATTTTTAATACTGAGGACAAATTTTTGAGCGAGACATTTACATACGTCGGTGGCACCAAGAAGGGTTAAAATCAAGGAAAATAAACTTTAAAGTCAAGTACAGTGTTTTGGGATTCAATCGGGAGCGCAAACAGGAATTTTTCAAGGGGGGGGGGTCAAAAGTTCACCAATCTTTTATCATGCCCTTTTTCTTTTTTCATTTTTGGGGGAAAAAAACAGAGTAAAAAATAATTAAATTTAATAAATAATTTGTATTTTAAATTAAAAAAATTAATTTATTAAAAAAATTTTGTTAAATTTTTAAACTTTTACTTAGGGGTTTATAAAACCAAAAAAACGGAAAATTTGGGGGGCCAAAACCCCCGGACCCCCCGTTTCCCACTTTATTCAATACATTTTGTATGGGAAGGGGGGGGGGAAAGAAAATTATGTTTTTAATATTGGGGGGTTAAAAAAAAAGGGAAAGTTTGAAAACACCGTTTTTAAAAAGGGGCAGCAAAAAATCTAATTTAATAAAGTTTAAAAAAAAAGTCGAATCCCCTATATAAGAACCTCTATATTGCAAATTTTTCTATATGTGAACTTTTTTCCCGGGAAACCCTTTAACATTTCAATTTTTTCTTGTAAAAAAATTTTCCCATAGGGAAATGCTTTTTCTATCAACGAATTTTTTTTTTTTTGGGATTCAATTTTTTTCCCTTTTTTTAAAAATATTTTGTTTTGTTATTTTCTTTAATTTAATTTTTTTAGGGGGGGTAAATCTTGGGAAATGGGGTTTTTTTAGATCCCAACTCACCCAGAGCAATAGAGTTCTGGATGTTTCTCCAAGGGGGGAACCTTTTTTAAACCCCCCTTGCCCAGTTTTAAATAGAAACATTTTTTTATCCTCTTTTCAACCCCCAGGGGGGGTGTCCCGTGTCCCCGTGTTCTAATTATAAAATAATCTATGTTAATATTACTTGTAAGTTTAAATTTTAAAAAAGTCCTTTTAAAAATTCCTTTTTTTTTTGTGTAAATTATTTTTTAATATTGGAAAAAATTGAATTCTTGAAATCCCCTTTTTTTTGTTTTTCCTTTTTTAGTTTTTTCCTTTTCCCTTTTTTTCTTTTTTTATGGGAAATATATAAAAAAACATATATTAATTTTAAAAGGGTGAATAACCCTTTTTTAAAATATTTTTGGGGAATTTTAAAAATTTTTTTATGGTGATTTTATATAAAAATATATTAAAAAATGAAAAACCTTCCTTTTATTTAAAGAATTCTCCATATAACGAACTTTTTCCGGGGTTTAGGATTCTTTTAAGGGCGGGCTGTATTACAAGACACAGTTTTCAAAAAAAATTAAAATAATGTATAAAAAACCCCTAATGTTGAAATTTAGGCCAAAAAAAAAATATAATACAAGGGGGAAAACGATTAAGGGGTGAATTCAACTTTGTATTATATTTATCGCACTATATGAATTCCCGTTCTTAATTCCCTTTTAAAATTTTGTGCTTCTACAATATATTTTTTTTAAATTTTGTTTTAGTAATGGCTATGGGGGGTGCAAAACTGTAAAAATAATTTAAAATGCAAACTGTAAAAAATGAATTAATATTCATGATCAAAATACATATTCTAGTAAATTTTTTTATGGGGAACAATTTAGTAATCTGGTCCGGGATCTTAACCTTTAGAAGGGGACCCCTTTGCAGACCCCGGGGAATCCCCGGGGGCCCCGGGCCGGTTAAAAAAAAACTGCGTTATATGTTTTCCCTTTGCGGTGGGAAAATGATCGGCTTAAAATTTTCAATTATTTTAAAAACAGTCAGACCTCTGTATAACGTTGGGCGTAAATCCCCCCAAAAGGGCGATAGGGAAAAAATTTTAAAACAGAGGTTCATCTTTCAATTTTTTTTCATTTAAAACCCCATAAATATTTTTAAATTCATCGAGGAAAAATTAAAAATTTTATTTACACCCTTTTTTGGTAGGGGTTTAAAATATATTTATTTTTCATTCCTTTTTTTACAAAAAAGGGGGGGAAAAAAAAAGAAAAACTCCCAAAGGGAAAATTTTTTGGGCGCCTTTTTCCACATATCCCCGAAGAATTAATTTTTTTTTTTGATGATCGCAACTTACGTTTTGGGAAATTTAAAAAACATGAAACGAAATTACCAAAATAAGGTTGATTTTACCACTACAAAAAGAAACCGGGAAAAAGGGTTAAAAAGGAAACAGGGAAAAAAAGACAACTGCACTGAGGGTGAAAAGGGAATATTGAAGATATTTCCAGTGAACTGGGCGATGGGGGGGTTCTTTAAAGCCCTTTTCTCTCGGCGAGTTAAACACTTAATAAAAAACCCGTTCAAGATTTTTTGACCACCATAAACGGGTTAAAAAAAGAGAATAGTTTTAAATGTCGAGAAAATACCAAAATAGGGAAAAAAAAAATTGAATCGAAGAGAAAAAAATTTTTATATAAAAAAAGCACCCTTGCTAAGAGGTTATTTTACAAGAACATTACAAAAAGTTTTTGGTTTCCCAAAAAGTTCGCTTTATAGAAAAAATTTTCAAAAATAGAGGTTCGTAATGAGGTTTTGACTTATTGTTGTCGGGGAAAATAGAAAACCCCGTGGCATCTTAAAACTTCTTGCACATTGAGCTTCCCTTTTTTGCAAAAGTACACCGCACCTGGAGGAGGCCCAAACTCCCAAATTGGGCCCCCGGCTTAAAAAGGGATCCGACCAAAAAAAATTGTTTATTGTTTTAGTACATAGGTTCATTAGTAGATATTTTATCCAAGAAGAAAATTTTAATTCAGAAAAATTGTGTTCTACGATCTTACAACATATTAATTATATTCTTCCTGCCAACAAAGTAACTACATACCGGATCACTTCGAGCTCGATTTAAAAACTTTTAATTCACCGAATTGTTAGATAAGAGAGAAGTAAAATCGATTATAATAATTGGATGTCCCGTTCGATATCCCTTTCGGAACTGTTTTATTTGTTGCCACTGAGAAATTAAAATAATTAATTGAGAAATATGATTTCATTCAAAAATGGTTTTAAATGGACTTTGAATTAAAAATATTTTTGAACAGTGCTTCTCAATCTTTCAATATTTGCGACCCAATTTCCTGTCATAATTTTCATCCCGCCCCCCTTTTACAATAACAATGAATTGAATGCAAAAATAATGTACTTTGATACAAAAGCTACAGTACGACTTTGATTATAAACCGTATAAGTTATCAAGATAAGTATTAAATTTTGTATATATAATTTTTGCATGACAGAATCACCGTGGGAATCACTAGTAATTACTAAACTTGTTTTAAATTTATTATTAATAAATTATCAAAAACTTTGCGCAGTACTGATACATTTATAAGTATATTATACCAATGTAAATGTATATATCATTTTTTTATTATGTCAAAATATATTTTTGTTTTGCTTTCTTTCAGTTAATTGGTAATTTTTTAAATCTTTTATTTTCGACTTTTCGATATGCCTGTGCGCCTCACGTAGGGTCATCACGCCCCCCCTAGGGCAGCACACCCCACAGTTTGAGAAAGGCTCTGCATTAATTATTATATTAACTATTTTTCTGACATAAACTATTACTGACATTTCTTAATAACCTTAACTTCTTAAAATAGACAATAGTAAAACTATTGACAAAACTGCATCGTAGATTTAATTTCTTTTTATTACAGCCGAAAATTCCGAAAATATACCCCAAATGGAAATTATTTTTGAATAGATTAAATTTGAGAAAGAACTTATAATCAAAATCAAGGCCAATTTTTGTTTTGAAAAACTATTTACCGAAAGAAATTTTGAAAATATATTTATTCTTACTAAAATCGAACACATTTTTAATTTCAGAACGGGGTTTCAAATTAACATTTAAGTCAATAGCTGAAATCAAATTGAATAACCAGTAAACAAAAAATATAGAGAGAGCTTATTCTTAGAAGCTATGGAAAAATTCTAATTAAACTGTTTTCGGTTAATGTTAAAGAATAAGACCAGAATTTGGAACATTTTTTCATATATAAAAGAAATGAAACATTATTATGATATTCTGACTTCACTATCCCTTAGAGAGCAGAATTTGTTTTTTGTTATACTTCCCGTTTTTAACTGAATTTATTCATTTTTTATGGTGTAAAATGTGTTTCGCGCTTTTTCTCCTATACCGTAATGTTAAATGGGCTATGCCTTCACGCATTATAACAAAAAAGAAATATTAATGGAATATTTTGGCATTTTTAAAAACACTATATTGTTAACAGAGGTATGAGTTATAATATTGCAAATTTCCATAGAAATTGAGGCATTTTTTTCTGTCTGAAAATGTGCTTTGCGTTTAGTTCAAGCTCTCATACTTTTACCGAAGACAGCCTTAACAATCGAAAAGGACTCATTTTCGCGAAAAGGGACATATTGTTGGAATTTGTGGAATATTGATATGCTAAATTCTTCTTCTTTTATAATGATCATAGAACTTGTAGTTTTTTACGTTTAATTTAGTTGACTATCGAAACAAAATGTTAATAAAAATATTTAGAGACGATAGGAAAACGTTTTCAGAAATAAATTTTTTCGTGTTTTTATTCAGATATATTGAAACATTCACACTCTCACATTTTCACATTCCTGTTCAGTAAAGTATGCTGATTTACGTAAAATTTCATTTTGAGAAAAATAACTCTCTAATATACGATATGAAGTTAGTTTTGAAGATCTTTGCTTGTTTTATCATTGGCGAGAAATATCTTTCTTCGTCGGCAATATTACAAATGAGAAATCAATGTCTCTTTTCTGGTTGAATAAGTTTTGAAAATTTTTGAAAGCGTCATTTAGCAAACAAACACATTCTATGGATAGTTCATGCTCAAAACATATTTGATGAATAGCTTAAAAGAGAAAAACATTACGATTAGTTCGTTTATTTACTTACTGAATCGGAAAAATTTCAAAAGCCTTGAAGTCTAGTTTGAAAAATATTCTTTCAAAATATGCTTTCTTCTTTTACTGTTTTTATAAAACGTGTTTTTTCCGCTTAAGAAAACAAATATTTATCGAAAACAGTTGATTTTCCATCTTTCATTAAAATATTGAAATGACAATTTGTTTTTTATCCGGAAATTTAAAACTAGTATTTCTTCTTAAGGTATCCGACTACCCTAAAATCATGATTTTTTTCAAAAATTGACAAAGTTTTTTTTATGGTTTTATTTTATAGACCATCTTATTAGCTTAATAAAAATATCAAGCTTTTCAATGTCCATTTACTAGAACAAAAACTACAAGTGTTTTAATAAAAGAAGATGCCATAACTTTACACAAGATGTCAAATTTTAAAATGCGTTTTAATCGAATGGGTTTTTTTCTAAAAACTCAAACGGGGACAGCGATTTCTCAAAAAGTTTTGAAAACAATTCGATGAAATTTTTTGTAAATGTTTCGTATAACAGTAGAAGTGTTTTGACCTTCAGATTTATCAATAACTGTTTTATTTCAAAATTTACAGTCCCTTATGTGAATATAATCACTGTTTTTTTAAGCAATTTAATATAGTCACTAAGATAGAGTGCTTTAGTTTTTGTAAAAATTAAACTATCTATTATACTGAAGATCATTTCAAACATGAATAACGAAGTAACATATTAAAACTGAAAAATTGTTCAAAACATTTTTGTATAGAGCGGTCCCCGTTTATGTAATTTTTTGTACATTTTCACCGGTTTTTCCCATTTTAATAATAATAAAAAAAAAATTTCTGTTTTTAATTTTACGATTTTCTTCTTAAAATATGCTAAATAAATCTAAAAATCACAAAAAATTCCCATATCTCCATTTTTTTTTTAAAAAAAAAAGTTGTCGCAAGTAGTCGGATACCTTAAAATAAGAAAAATATTTTACAGTATTATCAAAGTATCATTGTCGCAAACTTGTGACTAGTTTTTTAATATTATTTTAAAAATGTTCCTATTTATTATTAAATAGTTATCATCTGTATTACATTTCAAATTAAAAAATACGTTTTCTAGATACTTAAAATAAAATCTAATAGAATGGTGATAGATGTCTCCAGATTTTTGGTAAAATAATTTTTAAGATAAGGATCGTTCATTTGACTCATAAACTAGCGTTAGATAACTGCTTTACTGGAAAGTGAACTCTACTTTAACTTCTTCAATAGCTCGACAACCCTAAGTGGGCCATGGCCTACCCCAGAAATTTCTCCAGCATCTCTACTTTTGGCAACTTTTTTCTAATTTTTGACCTTAAGAATATTTATGTCTTTTTCGACTCAGTCAATCCATCTTAACGGGGTTCTGCCCCGAGATCTATTTCCCATGGGCTTTATCACATAGATTTTCTTGCAGCAAACGATCTTCATTCATTCTAGCCAGATGACCAGCCCATTAAAGTCTCTGTAATTTGACAAATTTTACAATATCAGGTTGTTTGTAAATTTTGTACTGAGTGAGTGAATATTAACGTTGCACTGTTCAGCTACACGAGGGCTTTTGGCAATGGACCACGTAATTTTAACCATGGTCAAGTGACGTGGACGACACCTGAGCTGGTAGTTCCCTCTCCTAACTGTAAATTCTGTAGGGTTCTGAGTTAGATCTTCTCCATGATCCATTAACTTGGATCTCACCAAGAATGCAGCGTACGATCTTTCTTCAAAAATTCCCAAAGCTTCCTCTTCACGTAAAGTCAATGGCCAAGTCTCAAATGCATAAGTCAGGACAGATCTTATAAGACTTTTGTAAAGAAGCAATTTATTTCTCAATTTATGAAAACTGGATTTTAAAAAAAACTCTTCAAGGCATAAAAACCATCTATTTGCAGCAATGATTCTTTTATAAATTTCTGAGGCCAGCTCAGTTTTATTATTCTAACAGAGAAGTATAATTGTGGG
The DNA here is from genome assembly GCA_019973955.1 of Trichonephila inaurata madagascariensis. Classification (NCBI taxonomy): domain Eukaryota; kingdom Metazoa; phylum Arthropoda; class Arachnida; order Araneae; family Nephilidae; genus Trichonephila; species Trichonephila inaurata. Next base: position 162,520 of record BMAV01013616.1, on the reverse strand, counting down.
ACTCCGAGAAAGCTTAAAAATAAATATTCCATCGATCATTCATTGTATTGTCCCAAGGAGGTACAAATTTCTCTGTACCTTCCTTAAAGTACGACGAAGACTGATGATGCAATCATTCTTCAATAGAATTATTACTGCTCGATGTCAAGTTTCTTAAAGATACAAAATATATAGTATTCGCAAGGTGATAGATCGGAACTGTAGGACAAGTGTTCCATCGCTTCCCAGTGGGAAAAACTCAGAATGCCCCTTGTTGACAGTGAGTTTCCTTGTGTTATCATGAAGCAAAATAATACCATATGAAAACTTGTCACTCCCTAACGTTTAATGTCCCTTTGAAGATTGGCAAAGTTATCACATAGTTCTGTTGCGACGCCGGTTACAACTGCTATGGTGCTTCTAAGGTATAGCGCTGTTGAGGTCGCTGTTAAGGCTGGATTATTTCTGAGAGGTGGCATTAAGACGATATTGCGATGATCGTAGATGTGAGCCTTCATATGTCACAGTAAGTGTGAGAGATTTCGAGTGAATCTGGAAATAGGCGGGAGTCCATTGGAGTTTGCTGGGGCATCGCACCATATCGAAGTCTGTATAAATGTCTCTCTAGCGTTTTTGAAGCTTCTTAGCGTCTCGAGAGTATCTGGGTTTCCATTTTTGGTGTCTCTTTAAAGGTGGAATACGTCACACCCACAAAAGTGACCCGTAATGCAGAGTCACTTCTGCTTGGACGTAGCCGGGACAACTTTTTCACTATTGGTCCAAGTCCCCCTCACGCGGTGGACTTTGAAACCAGTGGTTGGCGTAGGGATTTCGCCGGCCACCTTAGTGTCGGCTGGATCAAGGGAGATCAAAGGTTGATTTCCCTTAGAACATAAGCATTGGGGTGTCCAGTCTAGGATACTTTCCCACGTGAAACTCCTTGATCGTTGAGATGCCATTAGTTCCCTAACAGGAAATAGGTCTTTTGGTGAAGACCACTGCAATTCTTTGAACAAACTTTGAATAAAGCTACTATATTTATTAACAAGGAGAGGGCACGACTAAGGAAATTCATTTGGGGTCGAGACTTGGTGTAATAGTAGAACTCCTTTAGGGTGTTCAACCCTCAATGTAATTCCACCGAATGGCCAGTCAATTCGAAGAAATAAGCTTTCAAAATTCTTGCTTAGTTTTTATACAATTAAATTTCAACTTCCTCCAAAGATTTCGTACCTTGGCTGATATATCGTCTGCATACTATGCGCAAGGTCTGGGTTCGATTCATCGGTCAAATTTTTTTTCATTTCATTTAATTATTTTTATAATTAAATAAACTTATTTATGAAAGGTTTATTAAATATACTTGTAACATAAATTTACCACACATTTATATTATAAATGGTTGTTGTCTCTTTCTAAGTTGTCTCTGAAAATTCACACGTTCTACGCAGTTTTGACATATAGCCAAATTGACAATGCTACCACCTCTAAGCAAAATGATAAATATTATAGGTAGTATAAGCTAGGCTTCATCTATTTTTCCCTTGAACGGCCTTTATAATTTGGTGTTTTTATCAAGTTGTGAAGAAGAGATAAATTTACTAAAATAAATATGACCTGTCATGCATTGAAATTTAAGTTTCTGAATAAAAATACTACAAATTAAATTTTTGAAGTTTTGAAGCTATTACATTGACATAGATTGAATAAAAATTGTGTGGCCTTTAGAATCCTAGGTCATAACTTATTGATTTCATAGCATTAATTGTGATTTGATTTACTAATGTAAGAATTTAATTATTATTCTGGAACTGAATTGCAGTATAATTTGGTTTTTATCTAAAGTTTTTTAATGAAAATGCATTTAATTTTATTTAATTTGAACTCTAGTTTTTCTTCATAATCATAAAAAGGGTATAGCTTGCCTGTTATTCATTTAGAATTTTTTTTTAATTGTTTGCAGTAAGGAGATAAAACTTATTGTTTTTAATGCTGTATTATTTTATTTTTAGCCCTTTGTTAACTTTCCAATTTTAGCGGAAATAAAATTTATAGTAGGAAACATTACGTGTAGAGATTCCTTTAAGAAAAGCCCATTAAATTTATTCTAGGCAGTTTTTCCTGAATTATAATTACCAGAATTATTCTCTCAAAATTAAGCATTCACGTAATGTATTGTTTTAGCAGGTTTAAGTAAAAATTGCATTTGCCTCATTATTGATAATTTATGTAAAGACTTATATAATTTTTGTTGAAAATTGAATAAAAGGAAAAGTATTTATATTATAATCTCTCTTAAATAGTGTATGACTTCTACAAAAAGGTATTTCAATTTTTTTTTTTATTCAATTCCACTTTTTTTCCCCCTCTCCTATATATATATATATATATATATATATATATATATAATATATATATATATATATATATATATATATAAAATTATATTGTTAAAATTTTTAATCTTAATAAAGTACTTTTTATTCATTCACTCAAGTTCAAATACTTTTTTTTAAACTTGTACTGGATGGCATTTGATGTTAATACAGTTTTTTCAAACATTAATTCATTGTTTTTTAAGTTAATGAAAAAGTAGTAACAAACAAAAGTAAGTGTCCAACCCCATATATAAAAAGGAAAATTGCTCGTTGTGTCTCTGCAGCGCAATGGATAGCGCGTTGGATTTCTAATCCAAAGGCCATGAGTTCGAATCATACTTGGGATGGCCCATAATTTCTGAGAATGTGATATCTTTTTACTATACTATTTTATTGGAATAATTAAATTTAATGAATGAATGAATAGTAACAAAGAAAATAATAGCCCAACACTCTGTATAGAAAGGAAAAATGAAAATTGCAAGGGAAATCGCGTTTTCTATATTTTGCCACAATATTGTGATTCTGTCACATGTATATACATATTTATATTAATTGTAATTATTTAATAAAAGGTAACTAAAATAAAATTTTTCTTTGTTAATCTAAGTAGGAATTTACTTAATTTTTTTTTTTTGTTACTTGTTTTACTTCGAAAATCAGTTATAAAAGTAAATCTATCAATAAAATTTCTGAAGGAAATAAAAATAAAATTTTTTTTTTTTAACTACATATTTCACTTTCAAAATATAAATAATTCCTCCGTAGCTCCGTTTTGTATAATTTTTTTGAATTATAATTAGTATATGGAAGACATAAAAAAATCTTCATTTCTTCAACTTTTTAAATTTTTAAAAAATTTTGTTAATTAAAAATTAAATTTTAAAAAATTTTAAAAATTTTGAAAAATATAAACTAATTAATTAAATTGGTTAAAAGATAATTGTAAAAATTCGAAAATATAGATAAAATAAAATATTTTAACTCATTTTTTTGGGGGGAACTTTGAAGAAATGAGATATATGTGTATTAAAAAGTTTAGATTTAATGATGAGAATTAATATTTCTGAGATTTGCTCATCTCATACATCCAGTATGAAGATTATATGAGATTTTTAAATTGTATTTATGAGTTCAATGATTCACGTGCGTGAATATACGTTTTATTAAAAAGTCTAAAAATTTTAAGGTTTAAATTTAATATCTATGAGATTTTGCAAATCTCACAGATACAATATGAAGATTATATGAGATTTTTAAATTGTATTTATGAGTTTAATGATTCACGTGCGTGAATATACGTGTATTCAAAAGTCTAGATTTAAGACTAACATTTAATATCTATGAGATTTTGCAAATCTCACAGATACAATATGAAGATTATATGAGATTTTTAAATTGTATTTATGAGTTTAATGATTCACGTACGTGAATAAAAGGTATTAAAAAAGTCTAGAATTAAAAAATTTAATTAATATCTAGAAGGTTTTTACAATTTCACAGTTTTTTATAAATTTTTTTAAATTGCATTTATGTCCTGTATATTGCTCTGTCCTTTTCTAAACTTTTACAGAAGGTAATACTTATGTGTAGTATCTATTTTCGTGAGTGAAAAAGGAAAAACTGGGTGCGTGCAATCGAATTTAACCGAGTAAACAATGATCACGCCGAAAGACATCCCTGGAAAGAAACAATCCCATGTATCCAACTACAATAAACTAAAATAGCACCCACACGCTAAGAACAGTTTCTTTTTTCATTGACAAAAAAAAAGGTATGTCGAAGGGCAACAAGCATGAGTGTTTCATGGGTGTGAATTTTTCCCAATGCACTCTCAGGTACATTTTGCCGCATTGCAGTGGTTTTGCTTTTCATAATGGCAACAGGACTTCTGCCTACTCTATTTCTGTTACTATTTTGTGGCGTGTAGTTGGCAACGCTTGTACAGATAGAGGAAACAACGAATGTAAGGTGCATTAGTTCCAGGAATGCTGGCAGTAGAGATGCATCTTGTCTGTCTAAAATGAAAAACAAAGTAGAGGCTCCTAGAGGTTGATAATAGATCTTATATGAAATTATAAGGAATAACTTTTTTTTTTCGAATCTGAAATAAATGACATTTAATTTCTATTCGTGTTTTAGAATTCTGGTTTTTAGTTCACAAAATTTAGGTTATTTTTATTTGTTAATAAAATGCTCTTTAAGGTATCCGACTACGTTCGGAACCGTGATTTTAAAAAAGCGCATAAATGGATAATTTTCATGATATTTAGTGTCACATGTTTAGATTAGACACATGTATAAAATTATTTTAAGAACATTTTGACGAAAGAAAAATTATTTAAATACAATATATCGGCCAAAAATTAACTTAGAACAACCTTTTTCAAAATGTTCTCTTTTTGGGAAAAATGCTTCTATTATAATAATATTTTGCCTGTATATAGTTCAGACCTCTATACAGAGGCTCAACTATGATTTTTGAAAAATTCACATTATTTTCATAGTTACAACCCATTGAAATAATGATCGGTGTTTTTTCCTTAGAATTTCTCCCCTCTGTTGTCGTAAAACATGGATAACCCCACACTTCTAAGTTATATATTTCAAACATTCTAGTTGAGCCTCTGTACAGAGGTCTGAGCTATATACATGCAAAATAATATCATAATTGAAGCATTTTTCGCAAAAGGAGAAAATTTTGAAAATATGGATCATTCTATGTTCATTTTTTGTCGAAATATAGTACTTAAATAATTTTTTATTGTAATACTATTCTTAAAACAATTTTATATAAATTTTCAAATCTAAGTGACACTAAATATCATAAATATTATCCATTTATACGCTTTTGCAAAATCACGGTTCCGAACGTAGTCGGATACCTTAAGAATTTTATTACAATCCATCTGATTTTGTAAGAATTCTTTATAAATCAGGACATTTAATGTTGATCCAGTACCAAATTCCATGAAATGACGTTTTAAATATGGAAATTTGTAAGCAAATATTTTGTTTATTAAAATGTCATTATTCATTTCTGAATAAGAGTATATATATATATTTACTGATATAAATCTAAAGCAAGGATACTCAACCTGCTGCCCGCATGTGGCCCAGTGAGCCGTTTTAAGTGGCTCGGTCATGGGCCATTGCTCTGAAAAATTCATTTATTTATAAAAATTTGGTGAGAAATTCTTTGTTAAGAAATCAAATATATCAATTTTGATTTTTGATTTTGATGTTGTATAGGTGCGAATTGATATTTTTCTGATTAGTGATAATAGACAACAGTGGAGTAGCGACCATTTTATGGATGGAACTAATTCTTAACTATCTTTCATATTTTACCAGTGAAAAATATTCGAAGAAAATAGGTTGTTTCAAGACGATTGAAAAGTTGACTATTTTGTAGTGAAAAACAAGCATGGATCAGTAGTTGTTTCATTTGTCACAAAAGAGTTGTATTTAAAAATACCAATAAACAGGAATAGCATTCAATAACACTTTTCCTCGAAGAACTTTTTCAAGAGGTGATAAATAGGCTTTTTTTTAATAATATTTACAACAGAAAAAGGTTTTGTCTGTGGTAATGTCACAGTGGGGATGGCCCGTGGGCCCCATTTCTACGCGGTCTACGTGCCCTTTGTTTTTAAAGAAATAACGAAGAACCAGAATCCATACATTTTTAATATCTCTTTATTAAGATCTTAACTTATTCACTATACAAAAATATAAAAAAAATTTCAGAAAGGGATCTGGAGGAGAAGACAAAATTTGTATTACCAAATAACGGTAACTGACCACTATATTAATTTTACAGATTACGGCTAATTTTTTAATACACGTAGTTCCTTATATCTTAATTAAAGACGCTTACCCAAACCCCGGGTAACAGCTACTCTTTTTTGGTCAAATTGACGTGGCTTTTTTTTTTTTGTGGAATGGTATCCACCTTTATTTTGAAGGCACAGGTACGGGAAAGGTTAATTTTTTGAACTTGTAATTTCCCAACCCAAAATTAAGTTTTTCAAATTCCTTTAGACCCCTATATATCAACTTCTTAATAGCCACACCACGAACGCTAAATTTTACTTTTTTTTATAAGATTCCTAATTTACATACACACGTTCTTCTTTGAAGTTGGTTGAAAGGATTGCCATTCTGGCCCTAAAGAACCCCAAGAGGACATTAATGGTAATCGCGATGAAAGCCCGTCACAACAGTGGTAACAAAGGCAACGTATGAAATTTGTTATATTATTGGAAAATCATATGAAACCTTTTTTACACATGCAAAAATTTGTAAAGGAGGATTTTTAAATGCTTCCAATTTAAAAAAATTCGGGGACGTAAAAAAAAAAATATAAACAAAAAATTTAAAAAAGAAAAACAGGAGAATTTTAATATTTTGATAAATTCTCCAAATTTTAAATTTTCTATGCTATCTTTTTTAAAGCATTTCTCTGCCCCCCCATTTATCCCCCAAGAGGGCCCCCGTGAAATAGGGCCCTCATGGAAAAGTGGGAAACCCGGGAGAAAGAAAGGTTGAGTACCCCTTATCTAAAGCAAAGCAAAAATATTAGTACAACCAGACAGTATTGGTCAGGGAAAAAAGTTTGCCAAAATTAAAAAAAACTCTTAGCCTTAGGGGCTAAGACCAAAATTTCAAAAATTTTTGTTGGCCAGCGAACCCACCCGTAATTTTACCGATACTACTTTGTTTTTAAAAAAAAATAGGGGGCCCGTTTTTAAGTCATTATATATACCATTGGTTGATTAAAATGAAATATACAAGTGCTAATATTAAGAAAAATTAACAAGGAAAAATATAACTAAATATATTTATCTAATGTAGAAAATATTGAATTTATATGAAAATATAATGGTACTAAAACATTTAATATACCTACAACAAATCGCCATTTTAACTTTCTGCCAACTGGATCTATCGTAGAACAGCACCACATAAAAGTAAGTATGTATAAAATTTATTTTACTGTTTTACTGTGATTGTAATGATGAAAGAATGTGTCTAAGAATTAGCCCGCTTATAAATTTATGAAAGTTTTTATATTGTTGCGCTTTTCAATAATTTTGCATTGGTTTCTTTGGGCTTATGATTTTTTTGGTTGCAAAAATTTTTTAATCAGCTCTACTGAGATTTATGAGTACAATTTAATAATTTGAAAAAAAAAATTAATTAATCTTTTTAATTTTTAAAAATAGAACAAATGCTATTGTACTTAAATGGTTGGCGAAATGCAAAAAAAAAAAAAAGAATTATTTATAATTTTCTTGGTAAATGACAATATTTTTAAAAATATGACAAATTTTATAACAGTATATGATAATAATCTAATAGCATATTTGGGGAGATAAAAATTTAAAAAATTTACTTAACGATTTGTTACTATTAATTTTTTCATTGATTCGAACAAGAAAAGAAATTATTATTAAAAATAGTTACTAAAAAGAAATTTTAAAATAAAAAAAAAAGAAAGCAAAACAGGTTTTTATTTTTTCAAAATAACTTTAAGGGAATTTTTACTAGCCCCCGCCCCCTTTATTATATGATAAGTAAATCCTCTTTAAATTCTTGTTTGAATAGGGTTTAAAATTTTAAAATTTTGTAATTAAAAATTTTATTTTTTTTTTAAAATACAAATTAAAATATTTAATTATTTATTTATAAACATATAACTTTGTTTGAAATTATATATTTTCTTACAATCATACTTGAATTATTAGTCTGGGAATATATATAGATTAATTGATTTTTTTATTAACATCGAACTCAGAAACTCCGCGACTACTATCGAAGATGTAATTATAAATATGGTCAAATGAGGAGGATGAAACCTGAGCCGGTACATCCATTTTTCAAACCATAACACGCTATACCATCATGTGGATTTTGAAATTCGACAGATTTAAGGTATCCGACTACGTTCGAAACCATGATTTTAAAAGGCATAAATGGATTTTTCATGATATAGTGTCATTTTAGAATACATTATACATGGTTTTAGGACATTATGACAAAATTATTTAAATTTTTGGCATCCCGTAACCTTTATTCCAATGCTTCCTTTGTTTCCTTTATTAATATTTTTGCTCGTATTCAGACCTCTGTAAGGCGCAACTATGATTTTTGAAAAATTCAGATTATTTTCAGAGTTACGCCATTTGAAATAATTATAGGCGTATTTTCTTAAAATTTCTCCTTCTGTTGTCGTAAAACATGAATAAAACCCAATTTTCCCAAGTTATGTTTCAAAAACTCTAGTTGAGCCTCTGTACAGAGGTCTGAGCTGAATACAGGCAAAATATTAATACAATAGAAGCATTTTTTAAAAAAAGGAGAACATTTGAAAAAGGTTATTTAAGATTTTTGCCAAAATATTATTTAAATAATTTTTTGTCATAATGTCCTTATATAAAACAATTGTATACATGTATTCTAATCTAAGTGACACTAAATATCATAAATATTATCCATTTACACGCTTTTGCAAAATCACGGTTCCCAACGTAGTCGGATACCTTAACCGCTCTATAAGGTGAGTCGGAAGTGACACCAGAACCAATAAATGATAATTTAAAAAAACTAAAAACAAAACAAAAAAAAAAACACGCGTTTATTGTAGATCGTTTTTTGTTTGTTACACTTGTATTAACCATGAGCGTTTTCGCTTTAGGAGTGTAACTTAATCTTTTAGTCGTCAAATCTAGAAATGGGATCTGGAGTTAGTCGCCAGATGCGGGATGGGATCTGGAAATGGGAAATAGTTAATCCTGATGATCCTCATCAGGATAATGGAACAAAATTATTAAATTATTGTATTGTCATCGGTCCTTGACAAGAGTGAAAATTTCGAATCAAACTGACCTTTTAAAGTGGTTAAAAATCGAGTTCAAAGATTCCGTTACATACAGGTAAAACTAATAAAAAGCGTGGTAAGAAGAACGGTGGCAATAATTTCGTCATTGATCCCTCGCTTACAGTGACCATTATTTCAAATTAGAAAAAGCGATATCAGTAAAGCTTTTTTTCCCTCAGTGAGGCTATGGATTGGTATTTTTACCATTGCAGACCTAGTACATCCCCAGGAACTGGTATCACTTTTTAGTGGGGAACCAATTGCCGCAAGTAATTTTGACGCTCGGTTTCATTCCCAGAGGGAGGCATCTGAGCTCTGATGATGCGAACTTGTTCTAGGAATTTAATTTTGTCCACAGCACCCAAGCCAAACAGACACTCAAGGAATCTTATACCTATCGCATAATCATACGACTGGACGCTGTCGTATTTCTGCATCATGAAAATCCACCGACCTAGTGCCGGGGTCGAACCCACAATCTTAGGTGCAGAAGGCGAACTATGCCACCCAGCCGGCATATATCAGAAAAACCCACACTTATAAAAGTTTTCATGTTTTCAAAAGCTTTTGAAAATCTACTATAAATTTTTTCATAAAAATAATCCCCAAAACTTACTAATGTTCCCCAGCGTTCTAACGTCCTTCTTTTGGAATCAATATGAATTGTAATATAGTGTAGAGCAGGGGTGTCCAACACGCGGCCCGCCGACTCTTTTAGAAAATTTTTTAAATATCAGATTTTTAAAGTTTTTTCATTTTGAAATTTATTTGAGGGGAAATTTATATATACAATGTATTTGCCTGTTACCTGTTCTTGTTTTAAAATAAACCCTTTTTGATAATAGAAATGTACTTTAGATTATAAAATATATTTATATTTTATCAAACAGTTACATTTGATTTTACTATAGTAAGTTATTTTTTTAATAAATTTCGAATTGCACTATGCATATTCTTTACTATGAATGGTACATTATTCTCTGTGTGTGCGACTTTCGTTTCAAACTCCTCCTTTTCTGTTTGGAGTGCCCAAAAAGCAAGAAGCAGTCAGATACGTTTTTTAAAGTTTAAAAAAAATATTCAGGACGGTTAAGATAAAGAAAAATGTATACATAACTGTTTACGAATGACAGCGCTGTCAAATTTCAACAATGAGTAACGAAAGATCAATTCAATAGGAACACACCGTAATTTTCAAGAAAATGGCAATTGTAATATTTAAAACATTATTTGATCATTTCATTATTATATTATATAAACATTATTATATTATCTATGTCTGTATACATGAAAAATAAGGAAAAAAATAATATAATAATTCATTCTGTTTTAAATTTTCTCTCTAATAAATGTTTTTTTATTTCCAAATCTGCTATAAAGGTACATATTTTTATGTGCGACCCGCGAGATTATAATGTTTTTCTGAAGTGGCCCGCAAGGTCATTTGGGTTGGACACCCCTGGTGTAGAGCAACAGTCACCAACCGGAGGTCTGTGAAAAAAGAAAAGAAAAAATTTGGACATTATATTAAGAGTGCTTAATTTAAAATTTTCATTTTTTTAAAAAAAAATGACTACTCTATAGCTTTGTTACCATTAGCCGGCATATTTCTCATTAATTAAATAAAAGTTTTCAGATTATTACAGTCGAACCTCCATATTGTGAATTTTTCTATGTAGCAGACTTCTTCCTGGATCCAAAAAAATTTTGACGATTTCTTTCGTAAAATAACCTCCCAATAACGAACCTAATTGAAAACATATTCCTAATTTGGGTCCTTTTTTTTAAAAAAAACCTTAAGTGAAGTCAGCCTTAAGGATGAAACTAAATGTGGTATACTCCGGGTTGTGTTCAAGCAAGTCTCCTTTAAAGTGTAACAATTATTTATTCGATTAGGTTAGGTTACACAAATACAATAAATATCATTAATAAAAAAATGAGACACACAAAGAAAAAAAGTTGTTTTTCGTGATGACTACATTCTGCCCTCACTTTGCCTATACTGAAGTTTAGTGGCCGATAGAGGGCACTTCTACTGCTTGGGAAAGTCATTTACAGTTAATGATCACAAGAGTGGTGCTGATAGAGGTACACTGAAATATGAAAAATACATTTATGTATACTTCTGCAGAATACGCTTAATTAAATGTTTAGATACTTATATTTTATTTTTAAATACTAAAATCTTTGAAAACATTTTTTTTTGCAAAGAAAAAAGTTTTTCAAGCAACTTTAACTGTAATTTTAGCTAACTAATAAATGATTAACACGTTAATCTTTTTTTAATTTATGCAATAAAATGTACCTTCGCTTAGTAAAAAGTTTTTAAATACTTTAATTATGAACTTTTAACCGATATGTCGTCCAAAAGCGCGAAGAGTTTGTTCCAGATAAAATGCTAGTTTTAAATTAACGTTTCTTATCATACATTTCAAGTTTTTCTTCCTCTTTTCGTGTTTATCACTGAACGCTTATTCCAATGACGTGGGTTTCAAAGGAAAAAAATTCTTAATCATCCAAGTTTCCAAATGCCATTAATAGATAGTTGTGAAATCGATACGGCTCTAAGAAAAATGTTACATTCTGTTAGAATGTTGATATTGGTTTTAAAACTTTACCGAGTTTACACGAAGTAAGATTTTTTTGAAGCTTGAGTAATTTGCAGTTGTTCTTTTTTGAAAAATTTGATAACGTAATTGAGAAGGCGTAAAATTTTTTTCCAGTTTTTGTTGACTTTAAAATTATTATTATTATTAATTTGTAAAATTGGAGAGAGAGATCCGCAATTTTTCTGCTATCGCCAATGAGTTTTTTAAAAAATATTTGCAAATATTTTAAGTATGATGAGACACTAAATTTGTTTGATCCTAATTTTTTTTTAAAAAAACTTTATGATAGCAAGCTTAATTATTTATGTATGTCTTAAGATAAATTATTTTATTTATATATCTTTTTCTTAATAAATGTAATTACGAAATTTTAATAATTTTAATGTGTATTGAACATTCTGTTTTAATAAATAAACATCGGTTTGAATAAAAATACCGTAAAATCCGGCGCATAACGCGCACCTATACTTTTAAGCTGATTTTTTTAGTTTTTAGGTATACTCGCCGTATAACGCACACTCCCTTTTTTGCGAAGAAATTTAAAATGTACATACTCAATTCTCTTATGTTTTGAAGTCATTTGCTCGAGATTTTATTTCAAACTCTTTAGAAAAAATAGTATATTTCGAGAAATACAACATTTTAAGTTTTTAAATATGTCGTTTCTTTTATATAAATAGCATTTCGATGTATGTAGATGTCTAATTTTTTTTAAGATCATCGTTTTATTTATTTTTAAAGCTATTGTTTGTATATCCGGCGTATAACACACATCCGTGAATTTCGATCTTATTTTTTATGTTAAAAGTGCGCGTAATACGCCGGAATTTATGTGGTAAACAGAAGTCTAATTTATTTTTATGTTAGTCTCTTTTTTTTAATTTTTAGAGCATCATTTTATACCAGCGAGTATAACGCGCACCCGTAAATTTCGATTATATTTTTGGTGTTAAAAGTGCGCGTTGTGTACGTCGGTGAGTCAGTGAGTTGCTTTCCTCTTATTTATAAATAAAAAAAAAAACTAGTTTAATTATATGACACTAATAAAATTTCTGCTTTTTTTATAGATGTTTATTTTTTTTTTAATTTATATGATTTATTCATTAGTTAAGTTTAAATACTTTGCATTATCTGTGTTTTAATAAATTATTCTTTTCTCTTTTAGGTAAGTGAATTGCTGCATTTTTCGAAATTATAGCCTGTGTACTGAAATAATCATAGAACCGTAAGTAATTTCAAACTAGTCTTAAAGAATATTGAAAGGATTTGTACCAAACTCACTCAATGTAGACCTTTACTCAACAAAAGAAATATGATTGCCAAATTTCTTGTCTGAAGGTATAATAGTTCAAAAACGGAATTTTTATTTCATCTGTACCGCCCCTACAACCCCTAGTGAGTCGATTTTCTCAAAACCCGTTCTAAATGGATTTCTACTCATCAGAGGAAATATTCTTACAAAATTTAAAGTCTACTTGTTTAATAGATTCGGAAATCTTAAAATCTCGCGTATAGCGCTCACCTATACTTTCAGACAGTATTTTTAATTTTTAGGAATATTCGCCGTATAAAGAGCACCCCTTTTTACGAAGAAATCCGAAATGTATGTATGCAATGCTCTTATGTTTTGAATTCATTTATTCGATTTTTTATTCTAGAATTTTGAAAAAATTGTATATTTCTAGAACTATAACCCTTTTGAGTTCATTAGGTTTGTTATTTCTTTTAAATAAACTGCATTCCGATCTATGTAGAAGTCTAATTTTTTTTAAAGCTCATCTCTTTTTATTTTTGAAGCTATCATTTTTATACTCGGTGTATAATGAGTACCCGTAAATTTTGAGCGTATTTTTTGTGTTAAAAGTGCGCGTTATACGCCAGATTTTACGGTATCTATTTCATGGAATAACTAGGTAAAGTAGGAAATATTTCATATATTATATACTTTAAATGACTTGTCTAGTTATATTTTATGAAATACCTATAGATACTCCATAAAATAACTGAATTATGCACTTTAACGGTAACTACATAAAAAAAGTCTGTTGAAATTTCATAAATTCCGTTTCAGATAAATCGAAAAGAGAGCGAATCCTTTTCAAAAAATTGTATCACTTCGAATTTAAAAATAACTGAAGACTAGCTCTCGAGGAGGATTGGCACGAAACACTGTTTGGCAGTTGGTTGGAACAACGATTCCGTCAGGTCAAAAAGGAATTGTAAAAGAAAAATCTTCCGATGCAATTTCTTTTCCATCTTCGCCATAAATTTCCTTCAGACCGCGTTTTGCTACTTTATATTTCAAATTGTCGATTGTGTACGAGCTATTATGTAAAAAGAAGTTCGCTGAAGACATTAAACCGTAAAATCCCGCTTTTCACGTCAGGAAAGAAGTTTCCAAAATGAATTTTTTCCCCATTGCCTAGTTGAAGATTGAATTTCTCCACATGGGATGGCAACAAGTTAAAAAGTAAGCGGCGAAATCTATTTTTTTTTCTCCTTTTTCCCTCTGGGAATTTTATATCCATGCAGACTTATACAAAAAAGAGGCTTTTAAAAATAGATTTTTTGTTGTTGCTGTAATTTTTTAAGCGTAGCGAAGGAAACCTAAGTATTATCGTACCTGAGAATTTTCCTTGAAACTGTATTTTTTTCCCCCTTTTTTCTATTTTATATTTTGGAATTATATTCCCAAAGAAATGTTTCGATCGAAAAGAAAATCAATTTTAGAGCTGGAACTTTTTGAGAGTGAGAGAGAGAGAGAGAGATTGAGAGAGAGAGAGAGAAAGAGAGCACACAGAACATGGATGTGAAATCTGCTTTTTTCTCAAAACGTTTCCAGTAATGAAAATATCATCGGTTTCTATTGGAATGTCTTTTTATATATTAAATACCTTTATAGATTGATAGAAAAAAAATAATAGCTTACGCTTTCTATCCTTATTATTATTGGGAAATTTCCGCTAAGAATGTGAAAGAAAGACAAATAGAAAACTTGTGGAAAACTTAGGTTTTTATAAAAAAAAATAAATTCTCGTTCTCTTTAGAGAATACGTCGAAATTCTATTTGACGATTAATGTATCATGTAAAATGAATTCCCAGAAATAAGTTCCATGCTAAATAATATATATATATATATATATATATATATATATATATATATATATATATATATATATATATATATATATATATATATATATATATATGCATACTATATACTCTTTACATTTTAATCTTTCATTAATTACAGTATATTTCTGTATATAAGCTGAAAATTTTTCGAATATTTTTAAAATAAAAGCAAGGGGAATGGCAATCGGTTTTAAACATTTTGAACGCTCACGAACGGGTGTCAAAACAACACAATCCGACTGTAATAGCGCCACTTTACTGACAATAACTAGAGACACGTGTGCGCAAGCGTTGAGCTCCGATACTACCGCTGCGGTTGTGGTAGAACGAAACGGTACTTAGTTTCCGGACACGCCTCATATATTCTAATTTAACTGATACTAAATATCAAAAACTTATTCATTTATACTCTTTATAAAAATCACGGTTACGAATGTAGTCAGTTACCTACAGAATGGGTCCAATTCATGAAAGTCACATGATAAAGTCAAGCACGTGTTCTCCATTGAATTCATAACAGACATCAAACTGATTGTACTTGTTGTTCTATTTGTAGGTCTTGGATAAAATTTCAAATTGCATAATAAGATAAAGATGTTCAAATGATATAAAAAATTTTTTCAAAAGATTTAAAAATTTTTAAAAAATCTCATTTTATGCATGTATTTTTAAACAGAATACATTTTCTATACCTAAGTGCACTGTTACTGTAGACAAATATGTACTTTTTAAGGCGGTCCAGCACATGAATTTCGAAAAATTTTCGATTTTCACTTTTATGTATTTTCTAACAGTTCTAATATTTCTGTTTAAAATTATATATATGAAGAAATACGATAATTAGAAGTATTTTTAATAATTTTTTTAAATGATGCTACTCTTTGACGCGCATCAAATGAACTCTGCTTGGAGCAACTATGTTTCTCCTTGCGCAAGTTTCTAATAAGTGCGAATCCATATGATGTTCAAGTAGAGTGTATTGGGCTTATCCAAAAGTGTATGGGTACACGTCTTTTGGATTTCAAAAACGAAACAGAGGGGAAAAAGTGATGGAAAGTCTTAAGTTAAGGGATGGAAAAAGTCTAAGAGGTCGTAACCGACTCAACGACATTTTAATATAAAAAATTCAAAGATATTATGGTATGGCTATTAGAAATAATATCAATGATCTACACAATATGAAAACTACTGTTTGGGCTGTATATTTTCATCTTCTGTCTTCAAACGAGATTCCTGAAGATGGACTATGTCCTGTGATCCTGGTGCAATTTTCAAAAGACAGAACCTGAATGTAACGAAAGGCACTATGATTATAAACACATACACCATAATGAATTACATGAAGCCAATTTTTAGAGCTCTAAGTGATCCTGTGTTAAAAAAATGTTTATATGGAATCCACGGAGCATTACCCAGAATCCAAATGAGTCAGTTAATAACACCATATGGTCAGTGGTTCTAAGATCTACATTTATGGTGTGATATGGTCGTTCTAGGGTGACCATATCCTTGATTATCAGCGTGAATTAGAGGTGTGGGATTCTCGAAATGAATCGACATTTCAAAATTCTTAATATGACTTTATTAAGAGTTTAACTTAAATTTCTAATAAATTGGATAAACTTATATTAAGTGAGAATAAACCAAACACGCGCAGCTGTAGCTAAACCTGATCGCGTAACTTGGATCACTTATCTAAATAATTATATTATCCACCTACTTTCAATTCTGATAATATTACGAGTTCTAATATCAAATAATCAGTCCTACCTTGAATCACGCTAAGGGTCAATCACTTTCAGAGGGACTTTTAGACACGCGTGCAATAGTATGCACCTTGTAGTAATGGCTAGGAATCTGTAATCTTTGATAGGCCTTTGATAATTACACTTCTATCTCTTCCAAACATAACTTTCTCTAAATTACCATCCCGCTTACTAAAACTTCTGTTCTTTTAAAGGCTATCTTATTTGCATTTACAATTGCATTTCACTTCTTGGATTTGGGTTGGAAAAGATTTGCCATTAATCTTGGCCGTCAAAGAACCCAGAGGTTATGTTACAGAAAAGACGCGTGAGCCCGTCACAATGGAATAAAAAACTCTAAAATTTTAGGGGTAAATATGGCTATTGCACAGTTCAATATGAGACATGTAGCATTATTAATGGTCTTAAAACATAGTGATATTGAACCAAGTTATAACTGTGTGTTATGCTTCCAAAAACTAGATACACGTAAGATTCGTGTAGCCCAACGGAAGCATCTTGAGATCCCCCAAAAGGCAAAATTGTTAAAAATAACGAAAAAAAAAAGAAAAATAGAAGAGTCTTTTGTAAGAGCAGAGAGTGTAAAAGAGTGCTTTTAATGAGTGCTAAAAAAAACAGATGCTCAAAAAATTACAAATTTTTACTTTAAAGCTTGTTTTCTCAAAATGTAATATTTTTCACTTTATATGTACCTTTTTCTCAAAAATTACTAATCATATAATCCTCAAATTTTTAGTGAGCAGACTTTTAACAAGTTTACAAATTTTAATGGAAGGAATTAGATATATATTTAGTAAACCTTTTTAGATATGATTTTTTAAATCTAAATTTGAGGGAAAAATTTGGACAATTTTTAAGAAATTCATAATTAATTTAATTTCTAATAAAAAGACAAACCCCTTTGTTAAAGTTTTATTGATAGTACGCATAACTTATTGCAAAAATTTTATTTATGAGAAATTAGTAGTTTCTGCGAAAAGATTCATAAAGTTTCGCAATTTAACATGGGCTCCTATGGACGTGCCGGACCCTTTTAAGAGAAAGTTTCTATAAAGAGCAAAAATTGGCAGCAACAAAGTGCATGAACTGATTATCTGGATACACATGATTGTTTTTATCGTGAGACTATGACGTCACGTGCTTTTTGTGCTGATTGGCTAGAAACACGTGGCTCTCATTAATATGGGACGATGACGTCGCATGAATGGAGTCCATTTAATGCAGTGTTCCCCAACCTTTTTATCGCCGCAGACTGGTCAACATTTGTTAATTTTACCGCGGCCCGCTGAGGGGGGAGGATGTTGATTGTTTATATTTTAAACTGTTTAGAGTTATTAATTTTAACTTAATTGTATTTAATCGTGTCTTCTGAATAAAATATAGCTACACCAAAAAATGATAAATAAAGTGATTTAACAAGGGATATAAAGTGATTCTCATAAAAAGTAACCCAAACCCAAGAAAAATATACCGCAGTAAATAAAAGGGAAATAATTTAATGTTTCTTGTGCGGACCGGTAGTATTTGATTCACATGAACCGGGGGTTGAAGACCACTGATTTAATGAACACATTTCATCGACAGAAACGTGTAAAGTTTTCTTTGCCGTATTCCTTTTACTTAGATCAATTTTCATAGCGGTTTCGAGCACAAAAATCAGAGCTTCTTCACCGATTAATACTCCATACAAAAAAGAATATCCCAAATAACTTGAGAGAAACAAATTTTCGATTTTATTTTTACCTCTGCAGTGTCTTTCCACACATTTTTTCCAGACAAAAAAGGAACATTAAAGTATGACGAATCGCAAGAAACACAAACAAAAGAATTATCTCACAAAAACTCATTTCACACAAGCAGTGAAACAGACCGAATCTATCTCGTGAATTCTTCTACAAGTTTTCTTATTTCCCGAGAACGTACGTGATAAGGTCTCATTGTATTTCCAAAAGCGCTCATCACACAATGTGGAAGTTGTTTGTGCCTCCTCTCTGAGGGCTTAATTGACATCGCGGAGGAAATGAAACCTTATCTAACAGAGCTTCATTCACAAAATAAAAGAGACGATAAAAAAAAAGTAAGACTAAAATATAGAACCAATTTTCTCGCATCAATAAAAAGGCGTAGAATAGACGCTTGATAGACACAAGCGACGTGATCAAGAGAAATAGGACCTTGACCTTACTCAAAGGGAAAATTGATTACTTGTACCGAAA
This sequence comes from Trichonephila inaurata madagascariensis, assembly GCA_019973955.1. NCBI lineage: Eukaryota > Metazoa > Arthropoda > Arachnida > Araneae > Nephilidae > Trichonephila > Trichonephila inaurata. The sequence continues at coordinate 143,553 of BMAV01013616.1, read as the reverse complement.
GTACATTTATTACATACATTCTAACATAAAAAAATGTCGCGGGACAAAAAAGATGACCTTAACCCTTAGAATCGGTGCAATACGAAAGTTTGAACAATTGGCAAATAATTAATACTCCTTGAATAGTAGGGGAATTACGTTATAAGACTAAGAGAAGGTGAAATTAATTGAATTCCTACTATTAACTTACACTCTCCTTACATATATATATATATATATACAAATTAGATGCAATCTAATATTTGCATCTAATACCAAATAGATAAACTCTAGTGTGAGATTATGAATCATTTGGTTTGACATGGCATTAGTGGGAGTTATGAGCAAAATATAGGAGTGGTAATTGTTGTATTAAATATGAGAGAAAAATCGTTCAAAAATTGTGAATTGAATTATTGATAGGATGTTCATTGGTGAGTTTTTAATGATTTAAGCTGTTCATTTGTGAACATACTGAGTTTTTGATTTGAACTTTCGGATTTTAGACATTTTTTCCACCTATACAACTATTTTAAAGATGGGTGCGTCATCTTTGGTGTTCGATGGTTCCCTTATATTATGCACTTAATTGTCTTAGAATTTTAATATTTTAATGTTATATTTTTCAGAATACGAAGGCGAATAGTTTAATTTTTCAAGTTTAATGGTTTAATGGTTTAATTTTTTTAATTTTTTAATTTTTGAGAATTGGATATTTTCCGATTAACTTACCAAGTTGCAATAGGGGGAAGGTTGGTGCCATCAAACTAATTTAACCCCACTTATCGGTCCTAAGTCCGAGGTCGCACTTGGATATTTTATAAATTTTTATTTTATAATTTTTTAATTTTGTTTGAAAACGTTGAAATTTTATCTTCTATATTCGCCATTGATATTTTGAAATGGGATTTAATGTTATAAGAGTCATATAATTTCAATTTTTTAATTGATTATTAAGTTGTGATTAAATTATATATATTTAAATATATATATATATATATATTTAAATATATATATATATATAATATATATATATATATATATATATATATATATATATATATATATATATATATATATATATATATCTTCAAATTTTCAATCATTAATAAAATACTTTTTATTCATCCACTCAAGTTCAAATACATTTTTTTAAACTTGTAGTGGACGACACTTGATGTTAATACAGTTTTCTTAAACATTAATTCAATATTTAAATTTAATTAATGAATAAATCTTAATAAAAATAATAGTCCAACATCCTTTATAAAAAGGAAAATCGCTCGTTGTGTCCCTAGAGCGCAATGGATAGCGTATTGGACTTCTAATCCAAAGATCGTGGGTTCGAATCCTACCTGGGATGGTCTAATTTCTGAGAGTGTGATTACTTTTCACTGTACTAATTTATTAGAATAATTAAATTTAAAATTTAACAAAATTCGCCCAAAAGTTGCACTTAGATAGTCTTAATCTAAATTTTTCTTTCATAATTATCGTAAAGCTATTATTCTCATCCTCTACATTTGACTTTAAGTTGTTTGAATGTGAAATATTTTTTTATATAATTTATTGATAATTTTCTTGAAAAAAATGCGGTGTTCTTTAAATAAACTGAGTATTTTTTTTAAAAAAATAAAACGTTAATTCCTTAAAAAGAAATTGTTTCAGTTACACAGAAATGGGAGACGCCTAAGGTCAAGAGAAATCTTAAGATTTTCGAGGCTCAGGCCCAGAGAAATCTTAAGATCTTTTGAGGCCCTGGGCCCTATGCAAAAGTAAGTCCCACCTGAGATTTTAAAAAGTAAATAGTAGAGAGATAATGCATGCATTGTCAAATGCTTGTTCAAACGGCAATTTGAAACAAACAAATGTGTCCGATTCACAATCTCAAAAACCTCGGCACAAACCGGTTTGACCAATGGCCGCATGTCGACTAAATAAGTTGAATGATTGTTTATGGTATTTTGACTAGGCCTAGACATGGGCAACGGTCAACACATAATAATACAGTCTTACTACTTTTACTAGTTGACATGAAGTTTGAAATTCCCTGTTTTTCGGAGGATACGTACGAGACTAAAAATATATGACCTTTAAAATTATCTGAATCGTGATCTTATTAAGACAGAGTCGAGAACGAAACTAGGCCCCCACCGAGGTTGAGACCCTGGGCCCGGGCTCTGTTGGCCCATGCCTTAAGATGGCCCTAGCCGGAAGTATGTTCGTGCACTCATTGCCAAGGAAGCGAAAATAGCGACCGGATCTTACTCAAACTGACAATTGTTTATCGCATCTACAAATGACTAATAAAATATACAAACAGTAACATGTTTTAAGGACATTAAAATTTGTCAAAAGTTAATTTTAAAAAAATTATAATTTTTTTGCAGATTTAATTATTTATAAAAGTAATTTTGAAATAAAAAGTATAACAGTCCATAAGAACTGAAAGAAATTATAAGGTTCTTCCAATAGAATTCTGGAACACATACATCATGCACTCTTCTCATTGTATTATATACACCAAAGTTTTTATTTTTATTTTATAGTAGTTATCTGAAGTTCATGTTACATCTTACGACAAAACTATTTCAAACCACCGACTTGATCGAAGAAGCTTCAAAGTTATCCAATCTAATTCCAAAATAAAAGAATATGCCATTGTACCTCGAATTCAATTATTTTCCGACTTGAGACAAAATCACAGAATCTGTGGAGATCTAAGAAACCACTCAAGTATGTCGATGAAAGTATAAATCCGGCATATCTTTTGAAGTTTAAAGTGGGAAAGGAAAAAAAAAAATTGAAAACCCCATCACAGGAATCGAAGTGTTTCTACTATTTCGCTTCTATCAGCGTTTTTTCGAACAGAATGGCAACGGAGTGAAAGGCTATCCCTGTCTCGGAACTTTTATTTGATGTTGACTTAGTAAATACACGCAAAGAAGGAGGGGATGCCTACAAAAAGGGTCGGTTTCTTTCGGAAGTTGGCTTCTCCTTGGGCCACGCACTTCGGGTAAGACATCGAAAGTGATGGGCTTAAGTAACTCTGCTGGATGGAACTTACAATTTCGTTCGTTGGGTTTTGTTACACATGTGATATTGTAGTCTGAGTCTAACGGAAAATGGCATAGTAGGTTTAGAAGTTTTGAGTGAAATAGATCATGGGGTTTTCGGTTGGCTTGTATTTTAAATAGGTTTTGATTCTAATCCATCCCAAAATTAAAGTAATAAAAACATAAATAAAAATATGGGTGAATTCATAAACCGAATAGGAATTTCTTTTTTTGAAAATTTTTCTTACTTTAGAACAGGGGTGCTCAACCTTTTTTTTCTGCTGGGCCGCATACATATGTCAGTTATTTCACGCGGGCCGCAACATGAGAATAAATGGGGGAAAAGGAGGGGGATGCATTAAGGCCAAGATAACACTGGAAATTTAAAATGTGGAAAATTGATCAAAATATTAAAATTCCTGTTTTACTTTTTTTAATTATATTTTTTTATTTTGGTGACTAACACTAATTGGAAGTATTTAATTAAGAAACACTCCTTCACAATTTCTGTATCTCAGTAAACGATTTCATAGGATTACCAATAATATAACAAACTTCATAGGATGTCTTTGTTACTGTTGTGATATTACCACTGACAAAACACTTTGTTACTGTTGCAAAGATTATTCAAGAAAGCCTATTAATCACCTCTTGAAAGAGATCTTCGAGGAAAAGTGTCATTGAATGATTCCTGTTTATTGGTATTTTTTAAATACATTACTTTCGTGACAAATCAAACAATTACTGATTCATGCTTGTTTTTCTCTACAAAATAGTCAACCTCCTAATCGTCCCAATGATATATTTTCTTCGAATATTTTTCTCTTGCAAGATATGAAAAAGAGTTAAAAATTAGTTCCACCCATATAATTGTTGCTACTCCACTGTTGTCTGTTATCATTAACCGTAGCCGTTCCAAATAGAAAAAAAACATCAATTCGTACCCGTGTGACACCGACAGTAAAAAGCAAAATTAATATATTTGATTTCTTGACAAAAAATTTCCCACCAAATATTTAATACGGTGTTCTCAATTAAAAACGTTTTTCTCAGAGCAATTTATCATGGCCGAGCTACTTAAAAAGGCTCGTTGGGCAGCAGGTTGAGTATCGCTGCTTTAGAACATGGTTGGGCAAATAGCGGACTTCGGGCCCTATGAAACTCACGATGAGTTTCTTGCAACCTGCCAAAACAAAAAACTAAATATAAAGAAAATTTTTTGCGAGCGAAGTTTTTCATGGATGTAGATCACTCTCTCTCTCTCTATATATATATAATAAATTAAATTGATATCTACACTGGTGTGCAAAACTTAAGCAACAGGTGGGTTTATTGCCATAACTTCACGAAAAATCATCTGAGAGACATGAAATTCTGAAATGAGGGAGAGTATTATGTGCGTAAAGTATGACGAAAGCATCGGCGCTGAAAAAGGAATACAACGCATACGGTATGGAATCAAACAAAAACAAGCTTTATTGAACGCTTAGTATCGTGACTCATGATTGTCTATCCAACAGGAAGAACAACAAGCAGATGTTCCTTAATATGGTATATGCCCTCCCTTACTACAATGGTTGCTTTGCACCGTCTCCGCATACTCAGAACCAGCTGGTGCAACATTTCTTGAGGTAGGAGTGCCATTCCTCAATCAACATCTGTTTGAGTTGTTGGTTGTACTTCGGATGATGTGAGCGTGTGGCAATACATCTCCCCAAAGCATCCCCACATGTTCGATGGGATTTAAATCTGGGAGCACGCTGGCCAATCCATTCGAGTGATATCTTCACTTTCCAGCAGCCTCAACAGCAAGAGTGCGATGTGGCAGTGTATTGTCATCCATAAAGATGAAGTCTGGGTCAGTGCACCTCGGAAAAGATGCAGATGGGGAAGAAGTACCTCCTCACAATAGCGATCCCCGGTTACAGACCCTCTGTCGAAAATGTGAAGCTCAGTTCCGCCGTTCAGCATAATGCCAACCCAGACAAGACCAGGACCACCGTAACGATGTCTCTTTCCTGATGTTACTGGGATAAAACCGGGTCCCGATCTCTCCAAATCAAAACGCGTGAGAATCGCTTCTGGTACTGAACCGACTCTCATCCGTAAAGAGAACACGACTCCATTGATCAGTTGTCCAGTTTTTGTGCTCTCTGTCCCACTGTAAACGGTGGCTTCGGTGGCCATCTTTCAACGGGAGGCAGCGTTCAGGACGACGGGCGAACAGGCCCCTTTGTGAAGGCGTTCTGGCCATAAGTAAACCGCTACACTTGTCGACCTGTTGCTGTACAGTTTCTGAGCAATGGCGCTTGTTGACTGCTGTTGAACTTTTTTCACCTGCAGGATGATATATCGGTCATCCCCTGCAGTTGTCGTCCTCGGGCGGCCACACCAACCTTTCTAACAGCTGTACCTGTGGTTTGGAACGCTTTCCAAGCGCGCGAAACGACACTTTGTTGATTCCGAACTCTGCAGCTACACTGGTGACAGTACGCCCCTCCTCCAGCTTTCCGATCATTCTTCCACGTGTGAAGTCATCCAGGTGATTTCTTCTAGCCATATTTCACGAACTGACTCACTGGCACTTGCAGAGAATATGGTGAATTGCGTCTCCGTCCTTCATTTCATTCTACTGTTGAGCAACGCGCGCCGACATCACGCGTTTTGCGTACGCTCACATCGCTTCTGACGTTTTGTTCCTGATATTTGCATACGCATGACGTTTCTACTGACTTACGTGTTCCCTCTACTGATCTCCAGACCTCCTTTTCTGCAATTTCATGGCTATCTGCTAAATTTTTACATTGTTGCTTAAGTTTTGCACACCAGTGTACTCATAATTCGAATTTCCTTTATTTATGAAATCTAATTCATAAATACTAAAAAATTAATTGATTGAAAATAATTATTTAAAGAATTACAAATAGAGCCACGTTGGCGACTTAGCGACCCTTTTGTGACTTGTGTCAAAACTTGAAAAGGTTTTTTTTCTCTCGTTTTAAAGCATTCAGTTGAAATGAAATTTTATATACACGATTGTTTTGTATGGTAATACGATACTTTAATGATAATTAATAAAAACTAATGACCCCTTAATGTTGTGATTCTATGTCCTATGTATATATATATTTATATTAATTGTAACTATTTAATAAAAAGTACTAAAATAAAATTTTCCTTTGTTGATCTAAGTAGGAATTGACTTACATTTTTTATATAACTTGCTATGCTGGATGTTTTCTATGTCCTGCTTAGGATATTTATGTTCGTGCGTCTCGGCATGTTTAATAAAACAGATTTCTTGCAGTCTTCTTCAGTCAATGCAAGTTCATTTCTTCAGTCAATGCAACATCGCCATCATGTTTACAGCACTCGCCAGGATTACTATGTATATATATATCTTTCTTTTCAGGATTTTCAAAAAAGCTACACATAGAAAAGAAATTATTTTTACCAAAATAGAAAAAAAATAACTTTTTCTTTCAAAAATTTCAAATTCTGTTAATGAAACCTTTTATCCATAGAAAACTTAAAAATTCTTACATGAACTTAAAAAATTATTATTTTTATTATTTTTAGGGATTTCACCAATACAACAAAACATTTATACTTACAAAAAAAATCACCATCCAAGTTCATTTCTAAATTTAAATATTTTCATGGTTTTTTGAGGTGAAAAAAAATGGTATTTACACAATCAATAAAAAATAAATGAATTTCCACACTTGATTAATCGAATAAAAATAATTGTGTTTGTCTTGAAAGAAACAACCTTATTTCATATAAATAACTCGAAGCAAGCAAACAGGCGCAGCATCGATAATCGATTTTGTAAACAGAAAAATCGGAACGAAAAGAAAACGTAATATTCTGTAAGTTTTTCACTCGGGGGAAAAAGACGCGAAACAGAGCGAAGCGAAGTGAAGAAACGAACACACGCAACAATGCAGAAAGAAGAGGGGGATGAAGTTATAAAAACGTTGCTTACAGGAATTTTTATTCGTTTAACGAATTCGAATTCGATGAAGACTTCCTCACAAAAGGCAAAGTTCTTCGATTGAAAAAACCGACGCGGTTTTTTATATTGTGAGCAATGCATTTTTTTCCCTCTGTTCTTTTGCGAAGGATTAATTATTGCTTTCGTTTTGATTGTTATATGGGATTAAATAAAAAGTTATTAATGATGTCTTTGAAGTTTTTTCGCTTTAGTGTCGTTGGATTGTTGTCCTTTTCGATGGGAATACATACAATCGAAGAAAATTGATAATAAACAAGTAATATAATTTTTTTTAAAGTCAATTCTTACTTAGGTCAACAAAGAAATTTTTTTATTTTAGTTACTTTTTATTAAATAGTTACAATTAGTATAAATATGAATATACATATGCCAGAATCATACTATTAAGTGGGAATTAATTTTTATTAATTATAATTAAATTACCGCATTGTCATCCAAAAAAATCGTGTATATTAAATTTCAGCTCAAATGAGCGCTTTAAAATGTATTTTATTAACGATTGAACATTTGAACAAGATATATATAGGAAGATTGTGAACTAATAGTAGGGATTGAAAAACACACAAAGTAAGAAACAGAAATTAATTTATTAAAGAAACTGAATTCCAATTCAATATGAAACTCATTTCGTCTGTGACCCAAAAATTCTGCATCGGACATTTCATAAAAATTTTAGAGAGTAATATCTAGAGCAGGGGTCGGCAACTTATGGCACGCGTGCCACATATGGTACGGGGTACCATTCTGCCCTTCTCTATACATTTGTCAATTTTTGAGTGGATGGAAGTTGATTAATTTGTAATGGACCTTATTTGACAAACACTTTCAGAATTATAGACATTTACGGAATGACAGAAAAATCTAAAAGGTAACTCTATAAAGATAATTTACAGCTATTTTGTAAATTACTGAATGTCATTTCTGGAGAGATTGAATTGTTTTAAGAGAGAAAATTGTATGTGCTCAGCTTTCCGCTTTTGGTTCTAAATATCTAAATAAAATATCTTTCCTCATATGAAAAAGATTTCGAGTCCACAAAGAATTTGTTTAAAAACTGAATCCCTAAAATCGTGTCAAATTGAAAGTCACAAATGATACCCTGATTTTGCGATATGAAAGTAAAGCGGAGAAAGCACTAGCTCGCATTAAAGTTTTTATTTATCTAATATAGGTAATTTCTTATATTTCATGTTGTCTGTTTCTTATCTTAATAAAAATGTTTAAAAATATTTAATAAATGCACAATTTAAATTTTTTAAAATTTTCGTTGAAGGAATAGTTATATTTTATGCTGTTTATATTTTTATGTTAAGAAATATCTTTAAATGATGCAAAATTAAAATGTATAACACAACTGTAAATATCTATATTAAAAACCTCTATTCCCTATCACTGCATGCATTATCGCAGGAATCATTTGTTTCAAATATTTCCCACTATGTGGCACGCGGAATCCTATGGGTAGATTGCTTTGGCAAGCCACAGCTAAAAGGTTGCCAAAATCTGATCTAGAAGAAACTATAAAATTATGATTAGTTATTAAATATTTACCATTAATATTCACATTACTCAATAAAATTCCTTAATGAGTTTCATTAACTCATTTAATTAAATGTATTCAACCTTTAAGGTATCCGAATACGTTCGGAACCGTGATTTTGCAAAAGCACACAAATGGATAATTTTCAGGATATTTAGTGTCACTTAGATTAGAATACATGCATAAAATTATTTTAAGGACATTTTAACGAAAAAAATTATTTAAATACAATATTTTGCCAAAAAATGAACTTAGAATTATTTTTTCAAAATACCTTTTGTGAAAATGCTTATTATAATAATATTTTCCCGTATATAGGAAACCTCTGTACAGAGGCTCAACTATGATTTTGAAAAATTCACATTATTTTCAGAGTTACAACCCATTGAAATAGTTATCGGCGTTTTTTTCTTAAAATTTCTCCCCTCTGTTGTCGAAAAACATGGACAAACCCACTTCTAAGTTATATATTTCAAAAATTCTAGTCGAGCCTCTGTGCAGAGGTCTCAGCTATAGACAGGCAAAATATTATTATAATAGAAGCATTTTTCACAAAAAGAGAACATTTTGAAAAAAAATTATTCTAAGTTCATTTTTTAGCAAAATATTGTACTTAAATAATTTTTTATTGCAATACTATTCTTAAAACAATTTTATATACATTTTCTAATCTAAGTGATACTAAATATCATAAATATTATCCATTTACGCTCTTGCAAAATCACGGTTCCGAACGTAGTCGGATACCTTAAGTAACCTTTCTTAATCACGCACTTCAATTAAACTTCTTTAGGATTTTACAGCTAATACTATTCTTACATTTTTCCGTAGTATTTCATATCAGATTATATACTTCTTTGTGGTATCAAACACTAAACGTGTACTTAAATGCATTCAAGTCAAAAGCAAAGCCAGAAAGGAAACCCCACCCCGGCACCTGAAAGAAAACAACCTATTGTAATAATTAAATCAACATAATCCTCTCCACTCAGATACTGGTATTAAATATTAAGTTTATTAATACTCTCTTCTTAGGTAATGATGGTTCCCCGAGCAGTTATTTCCTATTGCATAATCAGATGAACTTGTTTGAATGTAGCTCTTGCAGAAAGTAATCCGAATAAGATATTGGTATCGATGGATGTTATTAATTCCACGGAACATCCGATTATATTAATCAACTCGCATTTAGTAACGATGCTGTTAATGAATAATAAAAAAAAGAAACGTTGATATGTGCACTGATAGTGTGTTCTTTATGCATAAAATTGAAAAAAAAAAAAGATAAGAGAATGATAAGATTCATCATAATGTTGTCTAGACCGATTTTAGTCCTAAATAAGGTCATAATTTCTTTCCTTAATATAGATTATTTAGTTTCTCTCAGGTCGCAGAAAATTGATAGGATAATAATTACATTAATAATCCATTTCAGAAACCACAATCCTTAATGTAATTCAGTGCAATAATTTAATTAGAAAAAGAGAGAGTATCACCTGCCAAAAATAAGAAAGTGCTAGGTGTGGAAACGTTATCCAATATTTATACCACTGAATTCATAATAAATCCCGCTATCGAGTTACAATTGAATGATTTATTTGTTTCTTTAACTTTTTGTGACATCTTGCATGTAAGGAAGGTATAAGTTACGGGGAATAATAATAAAAACGGATTTATTCACACACACACACACATGGATTAAATTAACCGTAAACTAAACAGAAAACAAATAAAATTTTCGTAAAATTCATTAAACCAATAATCGTTCTTAAAAATCAATAAACGAAAACCATAGGTTTCATTTATTAGTTTTATATAAAATCTTGTTACCTACTTGAATAAGTATAAAACTATTTCGTTGATTACATAGTCATAATGCATTGAATGGCTGTTATTAAAAATATTAATAAGCATTATAATTTATCAGAATTTAAGACTAAGACTGGTTTTATTGAAGCAACTCTGTGTCAGACATCGCATTTTCTATTACCTCATCTCTAGTGTGAAGAGAAGAAAATTTTTTTTTCGCACGCGGAAATGAAGTTGACTGAAAATGGAGTGCCGAACTCATTGATACAATGATTGAGTTCAAAGAAACAAGGTCTTTTTTTCCACCCCCAAAACAAGTAGCTGCTTTTGGAGCCTAGTTCCATAATATCCTTCGTATTAACCCCAAAAAGGGGGGAGGGGAAGGTGGTTTAAGAACCCAAGTAGTTTCGAAAGACCAGCTTTAAAATCCCTTTGTAGTTAACCAAAGTAGGGGGAAGGGGGAAGATGGTTTACAGTACACAAGTAGCTGCGTGTGAAGAGCCTAGCTTCCATAATATCCAACTTAGAGAAAGAGAGTGGCACAGCAGGGAGAGCCAGTTAATCACCTATAAAGGGAACCAAGGTGATTTTTCTCCTTTTTACTGCACAAGTTGACTCGTGTGAAAGGGCTCTTAATGTTGGTATTTGAAGAATATATATTAAGTTATATAATTTTAAATCTAAATAATGGAATGAATTTTTTTTTTATTGGAGGCCTATATTAAAAACCTTACCAATTATTTGTTATTCAATAATATCTCATTCAAGAAACTTTAGATGGATATTACCCAAACTGAGCATTGCTGTCAGAAAATCTTACCAACAAGTTCACAGGCTGAAAAGAGTTTTTATAAAATTTATTTACAGTTGTAAAATGATAATAGTTCTACAGAAGCTACTTAATCTGTAACCTGAAAAAAACCCCGAGAAAATGTTTAAATTTTTTATTTTTTGGGATGAGCTGAAAAATTAATACATATAACTCACCGCATTTTATCTGTCATTGACAATCTAATGATACAGATTTGTTACTGTACAGATAAATATAAGAAAAAGCAAGAAATATTCTATGATATGTAAATTGTCCTAAAAGCCTCGTCTGATTCCTCAAAGAAGGTTAGGTTCCTGACCTTAGGATATAATCTTTATGTTTTTCTTTAAATCAAGAATTTAATTAAATAAGCTCTACAATTTTTTTTGTTTCCAAAATTTGTTAAAATTTTTAATTTATCATCCAAGATTTATGTTTAAAGTTTTTAAAAAATTTATTTTTTAAAAACCTATTAAAGTGCCATACTTTAGCGTCTACGAATTTGTAAAAGTGTGGATCTTAAGTGATTTCATGAAATGATTTTTTTTGCTTCCTTTGCATTGGTATTTTAGTCCTTCTTTTCGTATGAGGTGCATTTTTCATTTTGATATTTACTAGGCTGAACAAATTTTCAAAGTAATGGAATGTCAAAAGAGTAACACCTAAGAGCACCAAATCTGTGCTCCAACGAGTGCTGTACGACATAAATATGAATAAACTTCGAATGCTTGCTCATATTTCGCTATTCGGCACGTAAGAGAACTGCATAGATTTTCTAGATTCCTCAGGAATACCGATTAGATGGACGCGTTGGAAATATTCCAATTTTTGGATGAAGGGTCAGCATACTTAAATAGACCTGCTAGACTGCGTTCGAAAAACCTTCGGTTACATAAAAATCCAATAGCATTCAAAAACTTTTGTAACAGAAGTTGCTCAGAAACTTATTTGGAGTGTTGCCAACTTTTTTTTACTCCTATAAAATACTGAAAAAAAATGTTAAAATATCGGTGAGCAGGTGAAAAAAATAATAATTAGGCTTTCCGCCACGATTTTGATTTCCTAAACACCTGCACATTAGTCTAAGTGAAAATGAGTTATTAATGTCGATACAGAAAGGGAAAAATCATTAATATCAACGTTTTCTAAAAAAATCTGCATAATATAGCGGAAACCGAATTGAGGTTATAGGAATATTCAAATGGCGCCTTTGGCATGGAATTTGAATCACAAGTCAAGGCATTTCGAAGCTTTTGTGTCGTAATGCACTCTTTTCCCGCCAAAAAGTTTTCGAAGATTCGTATTAGCATGATAAAAGAAGAACCTAGACAATGAATATTTTTGCGCTTCATTATGCCGCTTTCTATTTACCGATTCGTTTCATAATGGATAGGATACGAATAAGGCCGAAATCACTGAAGTAATAAATGCGTCGGTAGAAATTCCGAAGTATAATGTATCTTCTTCAAATGAGTATAGCTTTGTTATATATAAGTAAATGAGATAAGTTTTATTTTCGTAAAGAGCGAGACGCACAATCGATGGAAATAAAATTTACCAAATCTTATATTTCGTCAGATTTATGGTATGAAAATACTCAACTGTGTCTGAGAGTTTCTCAATCTCAGTTTCCAGACAGACAACATGATACAAAAAAAAAGCAATTTTCAGTAATCGAAAAAATTCTCAAGATTACTTTCCTTACAGTACAGCTTATTAAGGCAATAAATTCTAATAATTTGAGCTAATAATCTAAATTTTTCAAAGTTTTAATAGTTTTTTAAAAAAATTCTATAGGCTTAAAGAAATAATTGAAAAACTGAAAATATAGCAGCAGTTGTTTTTCAATTCCTACTATTAGTTCACACTCTCCCTATATTATATATATATATATATCTTGTTTAAATTTGAATCATTAATAAAATCCATTAATAATTTATCCATTCAAGTTCAAATACATTTTTTAAACTTGTAGTGGATGACACTTGATGTTAATACACTTTTCAAAAATGTTCATTAATTAAATTAAAAAATGAATAAGTAGTAACAAATAAAAATAATAGCTTAACAGCATATATAGGAAGGAAAATTGGTTTGTTGTGTCCCTGAAGCGCAATGGATAGCGCGTTGGATTTCTAATCCAAAGGTCACGAGTTCGAATCCCACCAGGGATGACCTAATTTCTGAGAATGTGATTTTCTTTTTACTATACTATTTTATTGGAATAATTAAATTTAAAGAATGAATAAATAATACTAAATAAAAATAATACTTTATATCAGGGGTGGCGAACCCTTATGGATCAACGTGCCATTTTTCAAAAGAAGTTTCTAATGACGTATAGACGTGCCGTCAAATAATATTGATTTATGATTATTGGGAAAATAATAAAAATAAATACGAATAACACACAAAATTCTATTTACTACGAAAAAATACTTTTTGTGCACTGTATAACTATAAATGTTTTAGTTATTCATGTAATTCAAAGTAACATTAGTGTAACTTCTATTGTTGCAGATTGTGTGTGAATGACAAATAACTTATTTTAGAATTGTAAGGTGTTGCTTTTTCTAGAATACATGTTGAAATTGAGTCATCTGCCAAACGGTTTCTTAGCAATTAATTACTTTTGTTGTGGTTCACTTTTTTTGACAAGAGGGGTGATTTGTTTCAAAATACCATTTTACAGACGATGTTCTGCATACTACTTTTCCAGAACATAAAACACATACTGCTTTGTCGCCTTTACTAATAATGCCATGTTTCTCTGTCCGCCATACTTGAAATTCTCTGTTACACTTACTAACTTGTACTTTTTGTTCTTTTGCTAAACTAGCCATGTTAAACAAGTTAAAAATCATAAATATAACACAGATAAACTTTAAAATACAGTTGTGTCAATGAAATTGACTCTGCTATGCGTAGACAAACTTTACATCATAAGCAATATTGTAGTCTACAACGTAACTAAGGCGAGAATAATAAATGAGTGTGCTCCCCGATCGATCGCGTTTATTCGTAATACTTTATAGCGAACTTTGAAATTTTGAAAAATAAAATGCAAATCATTTTGATCACTGACGTGCCATCAATGGCACGCGTGTCACTGGTTCGCCATCCCTGCCCTATATAGAAAGGAAAATAGAAAATTGGGAGGAAAATCGCTTTCTATTTTGTCACTTAATGCTGTCATTCTGTCATATGTATATATATATTTATATTAATTGTAACTATTTAATAAAAAATAACCAAAACAAAATTTTTCTTTGTTGACCTACGTAGGAATTGATTTTACATTTTTTTTATATTACTTGTTTATATTCCAAACGTGCTTCAATATTTAAAGACTAATTGGAAATTAAATCTAGTTGTCTAATTGGATTATCAATACCAGTTAATACAATGAAAGAACTCTCAACTAATGGGGTCAAGTAGTATGGAGTGATAGGGTTACGATTTCCATAACATCATGTTGATAGCAAGCTGAAAATGCAGCGTCAGCTTCTTGGGGTGGAAAAATTCTTCAAGTCCACAACCACCGGTTTTCTTGACAGATATATAGAACATTCTAGTACAGAGGTCGACAACCTATGGCCCGCGGTACAATTTTTATGGTACTCTACATCACTCTACAAATATGTCAGTTTTTGAGTAAGGGTGATAATTTTGAAATGAGGCTTATTGAAATAACAATTTCAGGATCATGGAAAGGAAAATTTACGAACTATTAAAAAATCTGGAAGGTAACCAATGATAAACCGACTGCTATTTTAAAGTAATTGATGTCCCTTCTGGAGATATTTAATTGCTTGAATATACAATTACATATGCTCAGCTTTCCACTATTGGTTCTACATATCTATGTGAACAAATTTTTTCTCATACGAAATCTATTTTGAGTCTGCAAAAAAGTTGTTTAAGAACTTTTTTGAGGGCTCAAGTATTGTGGCCGCGATAGCCGAGTGGTATAGGTATCGGACCGTGGCTTGCCTTGTCACGAGTTCCAGCCCAGTACCACTTAAGACCCGCCGTGTAGGGCAGCGATGCACGTTAAATCTGTTGAGAGCTGAAACGTCCTCCCGTTGGTGTGGTGTGGTAATTAGGAGAGGGGTGCCAGTTCAGGTGTCGTCCACGTCACTTGACCATGGTTCAAAATTAAGTGGTCCGTCGCCAAAAGCCTTCGTGTAGCTGAACAGTGCGACGTTAATATTCAATCAATCGAGGGCTCAAGTGGACATTCAGTATGAAGTGAAGTATAAAGTCACAAAAATTATACCTCTGTCAATGTGATATAAAATAGAGTTGTAGGACAAAAGGCTCGTAAAAAATATTTAACTATATTGAAGGAATACTTGTATTTTGTTGTTTATTTCTTTATTTAATAATTAAGTTTAAAAGATACATAATACAAAATATATGTACAATTTTAATTTTTTATTTATGTTGAAGGAATAGTTATATTTTATGTTGTTTATTTTTATGCTCATAAATACCATTATATAAATATAAAACTAGCTGCATGGCCCGGCGTTTTATAGGCTTTTCTCCTTTTATAAATTTTCCCTTCCTTTCCCAAAATCAGCACTTAATAATATTCTTTTTCAAAATTACTTTGTTTTTCCTCCCTCCGCTTAGCCCGGCGTTGCACGGGCTTTTACCAAGTGTATAACTTAAAATTACCTTTTTCGAAATTTTTTCACTTCTTTTCATTGTCAGACAGGTTTCTTTCCCCTCCATTTACCTCCGGCATTGCACGAACATTTTTGAATGCATAACATATTGTCATGGAAATTCCCCTTCCCCTCTCGCTGTCAGCCCTTCCTGGTGTGTGGGATTTCTATATTAACGTTATTACAAAATTCTCGTGGTAGTTTCCCACAATTATTTGTTACTGCCCTTTTAAAATTAATATAAAATAAAACTTTGAATCTGCATTATTTGCCTCTATCCCCTAACTCTGCAAGCATTTCCGAGAGAACCGAATTATTTCAAATAATTAATTTTTGAGTCACGCTTATAGACTCGTTTCGCACAAAACAGCTAGAAAGTTGCCGGACCCCTGTTTTAGTAAGTGTGTGGCATGCCATGCAGTGGCGTAGCTAGTTCTGAGTGGGCCTAGTATCCAAATTCCTTTGGGGCCCTTTTATAGATATGAGAACCCTGTTAGAGGGACTGCAATTACACATGTTGGGGCCGCTCCAGCTTGGGGGCCCCGTATCATTGATACGGTGGTAGCTAAGTCCCTGATGCCATACCACCGAAAGATTTCTGCAGACTTCTGAATTCGTACTTTATCGTGCAACAACTGTTATCTAGACCGGAGGAGAAGTAATTCGTTACTCATCAAAAATCCATTATTCAGTGCACACACCGTTAATCTGCAGATTAACTGATTTGCTCCATGAAAGCGCAGAATCACGAGTTTTTCCCGCATTTTAACAAGGGAATCTTCATATTAATGGTTTCCATATCGTTAAAGTTCGAAAGTTTGTTTCTCTCATTTACTTTCCGTTTGGAGTTTGATTGAACGTTGAATCATCCCAGAATAGTTTATCCTAAACATTTAGAAACAGAAAGGCAGAGACAATAAATGTATTCAAAAAAAGGCTTCTTCAATTAATCCTTGGTATGGGGAAGAGTTTTAAAAAATGTGACTGAAAATCTAAATGTAGTATAAATAGGTTAACTGTCGCAAAAACCAATTGCTATGCAACTCAAAGTGTCACCAATCTTCAGATTGCATTAATAAGTAAGTTTAATTTTAGCATGTTTCGCAAATACATTTCCTTAATTGTAATATGCTAAACCGTTTGATTCTGTGTATTATAATTTTTCAATTTTTGATGATTTATTCTATTCACTAATTTGTTATTTACTTGATTACATTAACGCGATTCTTTAGATGTAGAAAAATAAATAACATTATGTCTATTTCCTTAATTCCCTTATTTTAAAATGTTTCATTCTTTATATTGAAGTTTTTCAGTTGATTGATAATTGATCCTATCAACTAATATGTTGATTTTTTTTTTATTGTATTAACTTGATTATTTAGACATAAAAAAATAAAAGAACATTAAATTTAAGCGTATAGAAATGGCTCTGTTGTCCACCAAACATCTTTTATTTTCCTTTTAACGAGGTTCCAGTATATATATAGGTAATGTGTAGGTAATCTATAAGTAATTCGCAGATTACTTAGGTAACTTGAGAAATGAAACAATTTTCCTCACTTAAACGGATCACCCTAGTTAATATGTAGATTACCTTGCTAATTTGAAAGTTAACTCATTTCTGCCCATTGACGGTAACATCCATATAGGCAAAAGACAGGACTGTGAGAAGCAAAGAACTCAAAATTAGTCTTCCAAAGAATTCTTCCTTTCACAAAAAAATTCTTTTAAAAAACAGAATTCGTAGCCTTAATTTAGCAATTAGTGGAGTACGTAAATAAAGAAAAAGAATAGTGATATAAACTTTAAGAAATTTAAATCCTGAAATGTGATGAAAAAAACTAGAATTTGAAAAGCAAATACAATACAATTGTAGATTGTAATTTTATGGTTTAAAATGTTATGGGATATATTACTATGGTTATCTCTGTGATAAACCTTACAATGATAGTAAATAATGGAGATCTGTCCATTATACATGATTCCATTCAGTTCTACAGTGATTTTTTTAAAAATTTCGAATGGGGCTGTGGATTGGTAATTACCATTGCAGACCAAATACATTTCCGGTGGTATCATATTTTAGTGTTGCACCATATAGGAGGATATCGATTGCTACAAAGTAATTTTGATACACTGTTTCTTCCAAGAGGGAGGCATCCGAGCTCTAACGACGAGAAAATGAAGAGAGCATCCAAGCCAAGCAGGCACTTCAGGGATTTTTAACAAGCCACATAATTGTACGACATACACGCTGCCGATTTTTTACATTCAGAAAATCCACAGACTTGGGACGGGGTCGAACCCGCAAATTTGTGCGTTCAAGGCCACCTATTACACTACCCAGTCTACGGTGAAGTAAATCAGATACAAAATTAAGCTTGATTTGTTTACTAACTATTTCATACTGGCCGTTACCCTCTACTTTCCTATGTATTTCATGATGATGTATGACTATATATTGTTTATAAGTTATTGAGATATATAATTTCTAACATTAAGCTTTCAACTGTATTGAAAAGCATTCTTTTAGCCCTCGCCTTTCGATAAAACAACAACAACAAAAATTTGTTTTGAATTTTTAAAACGAAAGTACAATGATCTTTTACGTACGTGAAATCCCTCTCATAAGTGATTTACGGAATCCCCCTTTCCACCGCATCCCTACTCAACAAAATATGCAGACTTGCCAAATTTCAAGTCTCTATGTCTAAAAGTTTAAAAACAAGAATTTTTAATCTATAATATGGCCTCACAAATCCCCTTGGGAATCGATTTCTGTTAAACCTATTCTTCGCTGATCTCTACTCAACAAATGAAACATGTCTGTCATATTTCAACTCTTAAATCTAATATTTCAGGAGATATAGTGATGAGTGAGGGAATGAGTGAGAGTCGTTTTTCTCCTATATATGGAGAGAAAAATGAGTGAGTGAGTCGTTTTTCTCCTACATATGGAGAGAAAGATTAATGTTCTGCCTCCCCAATATATTTTAAATTGTACTTAATAAGATTTATATCTGATTATATCTAACGGGCATTAAATGGGATTTAAAACACGTTTAGCTACATCAGGGTGTCAAACTCAAAGGCTAACAAGGGCCATATAAACAAGGTTTAACTCAAAGTGGGCCGTAAAGAAAATCAAAATTCATAGAAACGTAGGTTTATTTCGAATAATACATTATAATAAACACATGTAAAAGAACAAGAAAAAGTGTGTGTGTGGGTACTTATGTACGCACGTAAGAAGTTATACTTCTTTGGCGTAACAAGATTATAATCTTTCTAAAAATCTTTAGCAGGGCAAGCTGGGCCTAGGACGAAAGGCGGTCATGAGCAGAGTTGAACGATAGTAACCTTCAGTCAATCGGACAAGCCAAACCTGAGATAATCACGATTTAAATAAATTTAAACACCCCCGCTCAGGAACAATAGTACCAATAATATGGGGAGGGGGCCGAAGGCGGGAATGATCTGCCCCGTTCTGCATATTTCTAGACAAAGCATTTTCGTATCCGTTCGTACGGAACACAAAACACACACAAAGATTCACTGACGCGGGTGTATAGCTCAGTGGTAGAGCATTCGACTGCAGATCGGGAGGTCCCCGGTTCAAACCTGGATGCTCCCTTCTTCAAGAAGTGAAAAGAAATATTTTTCTGAGAATTTCGAAGGCGGGAATGATTTGTACCGTTCTGTATATTTCTTGACAAAGGATTTTCGCATCCGTGACGGGGTACGCGCGCATTGTAAAAATTTACCCTCATCCTATTTCTCTAATGCCCCAAAAGAATTATAACTTCAAAATTTTATATGTACGTCCTGAGACTCTAGGTATCTCTTCTGTGCTACTATCTTTCCCATTTCGGGAGAAATTTTGATATTTTATTGCATATTATTGTGTGCCAATATAATGGCCGGGCCACAAAAATGCTTGACCCTTGAGTTACATGTTGTCCTTTAAAACTCAAATGTAAAAACAAGAATGATAAATTCATCAATATAAAGAAGTAAAACACAAAAAATTTGCTTGAAATAGACTGATTTAGGTACAAAATATAAGCAAGACATTTTGAAATACTATTTAAATACTAAAAGGCGGAAGTGATATTAGGGCTCAATGGCAGATTCAAATGTCATATTATACCGGTTCTATTTTAAGAAATCTTAGTAAGAGGTTCAATTTCTGAAACATCCACTGTACCTGGAAGTCTCCCAAATGCGTCCGTACCCATTACGAATGGAAACAAAATCTGTTTAAGGGAAAGAACTGATTGAGTTACGTTTGAGAACGGACTGAAATTAGATGTGTAATTCTATTTTGCAAAGTTTTAAAGTTCAAATTCTCGGAATCGGTAAATGCATTTGTTAAAGTGGAAAGATGCGCGATCACTTTGTGAACGCTTAAAGACGCCATTAGCTTTTAAAGTTGAGTTGGGTGATGTTGTGAAAGTTTATAATCCTTTTCGTATGCTTGAAGCAGAAGCCCCCCCACATCCTTTATTTTAAATACTTTTACAAGTTGTGTGGGATTTAGTGGTACCACATTTAGAATTCGCAATTACTTGGAGATAACAACTAAAAAAAAAACCGATTCGAATTGAATTAAACAAGGGCAAAATACAGAATATGAATAATAACTATAAAATTAAAATGTTACTAATATTATTCTAGATCATGCTTTCTTTGTATAAAAAGAACTGTTTAAATTTAAAATATTCTTAAACATTGCATAGTTTAAAAATAACTTCTTGACGAGTACAGGAATAAAAGATAGAATAATTTGAAAGTAAATTTAAAACAATACGCAATTTAAGTTTCCTGATTCCAGATACCTAATCGTACATTAGAAATAGACATTTGCATCTTTTAATTCAATTTTCGATGATTACTAAACTTGTTGGTTAAGTTTTAAGATTTGGCTAGTAAAACCTTATAATAACCTAGTTCATATATCTTAGAATTGGTTCCACATCCAGATTAGTAGGCTTTAGGATTATAAGGAATAATAGAACATAGAATGAGGACACAATAGGATTCAACATAAAAATTGAGGACACAATGAGATTCAAATTTGAAATATTGAGAAACAATAGGACTCAACATAAAAATGGAGGACACAATAGGATTCAACATAAAAATTGAGGACACAATAGATTCCAACACATAAAATTGAGGACACAAGATTCAACATAAAAATTGAGGACACAATAGGATTCAACATAAAAATTGAGGACACAATAGGATTCAACATAAAAATTGAGGACATAATAGGATTCAACATAAAAATTGAGGACACAATAGGATTCAAAATAGAATTGATCTCAAGTTATAAGAGATGGAAAGTTGCTGTCTTAAGAATAAAAGGTATCAATACAATTTATAACAACAGAAAAAATAATCGTCGGAATATTCTGAAATCTAGATTTACGTAGCTAAAGTTGAAAGATTGTATATTTTGAATTTGATTAGGGATGAAGATGGAGTTCATTACAAGGAGCCATATTATTGTTCAGATTGACAATATTACACTAACCTTAAAGCCCAAGAGCCTTCTTAAATGTGAAACCTCTACAATTTCTTACTTTCTTACTTTTCTTACTACTTTCTTGATTGTTGTTTGAAATGTGACTACTAGAAGCCAGAAAAGAATTAATATGTGTAATAATTAAAAAATTAAATAAAGGATTACCTTGCTGCAAGTATGATCTAGTAGGGCCACGGAATCTTTTGGGGATCTGATACAGAAGCTTGCTAAGTGAGATATTTATATTGTTATACTAAAGTCTATTGTTCACTTTCTATTGAGATTCGTATAGTGCCACGCATAAATCTGGTGAAATTATTCATTGGTAGATCAGCCAACTTTACACATCTCGATGGTATGAATACTTTCGAAGCCGTCGAATAAGATGTAAGATCGACAGCTTCAAATTTACAATATTGGTTGTGTCTCCAGAACTACAACGCCGAAAACAAGCCAAGATGAACCGTCCACAACCGTTAGGTGTTGTATTCGATGCTAGTTCCGCAAAAGGAATGTGTATCCCGACCAAAGTTAATATTTATTGGTATTGAAAAGGGAATAATTTGTATGTTTAGTATGAAACAATTTTTTTGTATGAGAAATTTCGAAATGATCGAACTATTTTTAGGGAAGTTTCATTATTACAATTATTATTTGCAAAACAGTCCATATTGGCGACTCTTTACACATAAGTCTCATATTACTAAATATTAAAATTAAATAAATAAATATATTTTTTTTTTATAAATAGATAATTTTGGTTCTTTTTTTCTGCTGCGTGACATACTTTGCGTTTCTATAATTTGAATATATTACTTGTTAAATTTATTTTCTTTTAAAGCTATTTTCTGTTGTATTAAATCGGTTGGATTTTTAACAGAATCTCATTAAAAAATATATGAAACACAAGCTAGAAAGATATATATCTGGACATATAAAATTTACCTTCTTAATTTTGAAATTATAACAGATTTGTACCTTATAAGAAATTCTATCACGATTATATACAGTTACTATAAACAAATTCTGTCGCTATAAATGCGAACTATTTTTCTGAGTATAAAGAAAAACTAAAAATTTGTTAATTCCTCTTTATACAGTAAATAAGATAATTACCTTTGAAAAGGTTTTAATGACTTATCAATTATAGATTTATTTCCTTGTATTAAATTTCATCGATAATTTTAATGATAAATTATTCTCAAACAACATTTATACCTATCAGAGCTTCTATATACACCGTTATAAAAATTTTAATGGACGTTAAGTCATAAATAAAACGAAACGAAAGTGCAATTAAATTTTTATTCTCCCCTCAATTATAATCAGAGCGGAATTAATTAGTCAAATTATTTACGTCATCACGCATTTGAGCATAGAACGGAAAGATTTTATCGGTGTTTCCGTCGATACCTTGTCTTAAGAAATTAATGGGAAACGATTACTCTAAATTATTTGGGGGTGTTACCGAAATGCGTAAATTGAAAATAGCAAAATTATTCTGCTTGAAGTCAAAAAGATGCTCTAATATTTTGACTAATGATGAAGTTATAATAATATCTGTAACTTCAGAATTTAAAGTGATACGATCTTATTTAGTATTTAATGTAACGTACAATGCATTTTAACTCTATAGTTGTTGTTTTTCAATTCCTACTATTAGCTCGCACTGTCTATATATTTATTTATTTATATATTTGTATATTTATTTATTTATCTTGGTGGAATTTTCAATCGTTAATAAAATACATTTTAAAGCGCTGAATTAAGCTGAAATTTTACGTACAGGATCATTTTGGATGACAATACAATAATTTAATTATAATTAATAAAAATTAATTGATTAAAACTAATTATGTAAAAAATTACAAATACAGCCACGTTGGCGACTTAGCGACCCTTTTGGTGACTTGTATCAAACTTGAAACGGTTTTTTTTCTCACGTGTTAAAGCATTCAGTTGGACTGAAATTAAAAGGACACACACACAATACGATACTTTAATGATAATTAAAAAACTAATGACCACTTAATGCTGTGATTCTGTCCTATGTATATACATATTTATATTAATTGTAACTATTTAATAAAAAGTAGCTAAAATAAAATTTTTCGTTGTTGATCTAAGTAGGAATTGACTTAAAAACTATTTTTTTATATGACTTGTTTTTAAATTTTTTTGTAGAAACTGAGAAAAATTACAGTGCTAAATAAAAAAGTATTAGAAAGAGAGAGAGAACTGATGAATATGCGTAATATTTGTACACTTTTAAGTCAAAATTTTGTATGAAAATCAAGGAGAGGGTGAGTGAGTGAATATTAACGTCGTACTGTTCAGCTACACGAGGGCGTTTGGAGACGAATCACTTAATTTTGAACCATGGTCAAGTAACGTGGACAACACCTGAGCTAGCAACCCCCTATCCTGACTACCACACCACACCAACGGGAGGACGTTTCAACTCTCGACAGATTTAACGTCATCGCTGCCTTACATGGCAGGTCTTTAGTGGTACTGGAATCGAACTCATGACATGCCTGATCCGATACCTTGACCACTGGGCTACCGCGGCCCTTATCAAGGAGAGGGAATGTTTTTCAAAAACTTCAGTTGAATATCACTAGAAGGAAAAAATTAATTCGTAGAGCAATGGACAAAGATGAAAAACTAAATGTAGTAAATTAGGGGTTCAGTTCAACAAAATATCCTTTGCTGTAACAATTATCGTAAAATCCGGTGTATTACGCGCACCTATACCTTCAGGAAGAAATTTTTAATTTTAGGTATATTCACCGTTTAACACCCCCTCCTCTTTTTTTACGAAGAAAACTAAAGTGTACGTGCGCAATGCTGTTATGTTTTGAAGTCATTTATTCTAGGCATTATTCCAAACTTTATAAAAAAAAATAGTATACTTCGAGAACTGCAACTCTTTAAGTTCATGAAGAATGTCATTTTTTTTAAATAGACAGTATTTCGATACGTATAGAAGTCTAATTTTTTTATGGTCATCTTTTTTTATTTTTAAAACTCTCATTTTTATACCCGGCGTATGACGCGCACCCTTAAATTTCGACGTTAGTTTTTGTGTTCAAAGTGCGCTTAATAAGTCGGATTTTACGGTATTTGTTAATTTAAGCTCATAAAACAATACATATCATTAACAAAAATATTGGAAAAAGAACATGAATGGTTTTCCATAGCGACCACTTTCTTTCTTCACCTAGCTTCTACTGAAGATGTGTGGTCGCTAAAGGACGCTTCTGCGCGCCGCTTAGTAATATTAATAACAGTTATTATAACAAGAACGGTTACAAATTTAAATATTGTGGAATTTAAGAAGTATATTGTGGATTATTAAATAAGAAATAAATAGTATAAAGGAAAATTAACGAAATAAAATTATTCTTATTAGGAAATGATTTTAAATTGTTTAAAATTTATTGATATGATACATTTTCTTAAGGCTATACGACATATTGAATGAAATTTTTATTATGCTTCACAAAGTGATTTTATATCGAGCTGAAATTCCTCGTTAAACAGAGGAATGAAAAAAAATTTATAACGAATTGATAATAAAGAGTTAATTACATAGTAGATGTAAAAAATCATTTATAGCTCTATAAAATTTTTCTCTCTCTGTCAGTTACTATTATTCCTATTTACGATTTAAGGATGAATCTAAAATTCACTGTTCATTAAGAAACTATGAAATTCATAGTTTTGCTCCATTTAAATTTTCATGTTACTTAAAATTAACGATTGTAGGTTTAATGATATTACTTTTGTACAGCAAATTTAAATTCATAAATTTTTTAATTCTACAAAATGAATACGCTGCTAAAACAAAATCAACAAAATGGCGTGCTCTAATTTATGTTGCCACTTATACATTTATTAACGGAAATTAAATTCTAATGTATAACATTTAAAGAGTTAAAATCAATATCGTTTGCTTAGAAAACAAATAATAATAATAAAAACAACACTCCATATTCAGCTGCTCATGTTCGATTGTACTCTGATATTTGATTTAATCTGAAATAAATAAGTTTTTCAACCACGCAAAAAAAGAAAACATTCCAAGAAAAATATTTATTATTAATATTATATTTAATGATGTTTCAGATCATTTTATATTAGACATTTTTTTTACTACGATTTCACATTCGTCTGCTCTTTCTACCCGAATTTTATTTCATGTTATTCTCCAATTTTATTTTGTTTTTAAACTTAATATGAAACCATCTTCAGGATTTAAGGAAGCTTTTGCTATATTCCACAAAAAATTATTTCTTTAACATTTTGTACTAGTTAGCATAAGGAAACAATGTAATTTCTGCTTCTTTTTTATGTTATTTAAATGGAAATAAGTATAATTCGCTTCTGGAAAACATTTTTGTGAAAGCTTGTTTTTAGATAACAGGAAGTACAATTTTCTTAAGTTGAAAAATTTAAAGAAAAATTTAATCCAAAACTGTTTTTCAAAGAAATTCTCGATTAAAAAAAAGTCACTATGAGGGTTTTAGAAAAAAGTTTATAAATTTTGGAAAATTATAAATTTTTAAGTTAACGGTGAAAAAAATTTTTTTTGGTGGAGTATTTTTTTTCATAAAATGAAATAATCTAACAATATCATTATACTTTTAGGGTATTTTTTAAAAAATAAAACATTAAAAAAAAAAAGAACTATGTAAAAAAATTTTTTCCTTTTTTCAAATACAGTGAACCACAAAAAGTTCTACCTTGTAGTTTCCCAAAAAATGAATTTTAAACAATAAAAAATTAATATATTGGATTTGTAATATCCAACTTGTGTTCTTTAATGACATAATCAATTTTTTTATATAAAAATAGTATAACTATTTTTTAAAATTTAATAATCAAAAAATACTAAAAAATTACGCCACAAAAGTCTTCTACACTTAACAAAAAACTCCAACATAGCTTTAAATATTGTATTTCTTTCTTTAAAATTGTACTTAGGGAAAACTTTTAGTGTCCACAACAACTTATAAGCGTCTTGGTATAGATTTAATCAATTTTTTGTAATTTATGCATCGATTTTCCTCCATTTTTCTGTGATTATTGTTTTTACTTCACGTTTTGTGTTTATTTGTCATGTTTTCTCTTTTTTTTAAAAATCAAGTTCTCACCGAATATGTTGTACTAGGCTAAATAAAGTGATTGAGGAAGTATTTTCATAGTTTGGGGACAGTTAGAGAGACACCAGTGGCGTACATTGAGAGCAGTACGCTTGGAGTCATTACCCTGTTAAAAATGAAGTCGTCTCCAATATCCAAATTTTGAGCGGATAATTGAAAATTTCTCTTTGAAATATTTAAATAGAGCTCATGATTCACAATACCATAAAAAAATACCAAATTATCTAATTCTGAAGCCGACTTACACCCTCACGCAAGAACACCTCCACCTCCATGCTGAAGCATGGATGTGAAGTTCTTGTTCCACATAAATTCATAGGATTAAATTCCTCGTTTTTTCATTTACATGCTATTATATGCCCATCAGAACCAAAAATGTTAAATTTTTTGTCATCTCGATCAATTTACTGTCAATGTTGAATTTTCTGAAACTTAATCCCAAGAATCTAGTTGGATCAATGAACCGTGGAGGTGTAAATCGGTCTCAGAATTAGATAATTTGGTATTTTTTGATGGTATTGTGAATCAAGAGCTCTATTTAAATATTTTAAAGAGAAATTTTCAATTATCCTCCCAAAATTTGGATATTGGAAGCGACTTCATTTTTCAAATAATGACGCCAAGCACCTTTCTCAATATACCCACTGGTGTCTATATAACTGCCCCCAAAATTCTAAAAACACCCCCCCTCAATCCATTTAGCCCAGTAGAACATATTCTGTGAGAATTGGATTGTAAATAAAGAAAACATGACATATAAACACATAACGTTAAGTAAAAACAATAATCACAGAAGCATGGAGGAAAATCGATGCAAATACAAAAAATAATAAATCTATACCAAGACGCAAAATTTGTGGGCCAAAGTATCCCAATAAGTTCAATAAGAAAGGATACAATATTGAAAACATGTTGAGTTTTGTAGTGTCAAACTTTTAATGGACATTTTAAATAATTTTGATTATTTACAAAAATAATAGTTATATATTTTAAAAATTGATTATGTCATTTCAAAAAAAATTACGAATATCATAAAATTACAAATTCAATATATTAATTTTTTTTATTTAACATTATATTTTATTAAACCTATGTACACACTTTTGGCCCATTATATACAAAGGCATTCAAAGTTTTCGTACTCTTACAATTTTCTATAAAATTTAATGTTTTCGACTAATAAAAATTAACGTATAGGAATTTTAATCTTTTATAATATCTGCAATTTGTTTCTATTCGAATAACATAATCCATTTTTTAAAACATAGTATAAATATTATTTTAAAAAACTAATAATAAGAAAAAGTACTAAAAAATTATACGACAAAAATCTTCGAAGAAAATTCTCTACATAGCTTTAAATACTGTATTTTTTCTTAATTTATTACGATATCTTTTAGCTCCCCCAGCAACTTTTAAATGTCTTGGTTTAGATTTCATCAGTTTTTTGCAATTTCTGCATCCCTATTCCTCCATTCTTTTCTTTTTTTCTTCACGCAGTTTTAAGTTCTTTTTTAAAATACAAATTCTCATCAGTTATGTTCTACTAGGCTTAAATCAGGTGATTTAGAATGGGGTGACATTTATAGAAAGACAGCAGTGGCCTACGGTGAGAACAATGCGCTTGCCATCATTATCACGTTAAAAAATGAAGTCGCCTCGAATATCCAAATTTTGGGCGTTTAATTTCAATTTGTTCTTTAAAATATTTAAATGGAGCTCATGATTCACCAAAACATTCCAAGTAACCCAATCCTGAAGCCGATTTACACATCAACACACTTTCACCTTCATGCCTCACTGTTCCAACTGTATTCCTGGAATTAAGTTTAAAAAAATTCAACATTGACAGAAAATTAATTGCAATATTAGAAATTTCAAAATTTTTGGTTTCAAAGAGCGTATAATAGTTTGGAGAAGAAAAAACGAGGAACTTAAATCGAAAAATTTTGTTGGAATAAGAACACCTCCACATGCATACTTCAGCATGGAGATAGAGGTGTTCTTGTGTGGGAGTGTATGTCAATATCAGGATTAGGTAATTTA
Source organism: Trichonephila inaurata madagascariensis (assembly GCA_019973955.1). Classification (NCBI taxonomy): domain Eukaryota; kingdom Metazoa; phylum Arthropoda; class Arachnida; order Araneae; family Nephilidae; genus Trichonephila; species Trichonephila inaurata. Next base: position 114,920 of record BMAV01013616.1, on the reverse strand, counting down.
GTATTTTTTGAGGGTATTGTGAATCATTAACTTTATTTAAAGATTTTAAAGAAAAAATCTGAAATTACCCACCCCAAAGTTTGGTTATTTGAGGCGACTTCATCTTTTGATGAGACAATGCCACCAAGCGTACTGTTTTCAATGTACGCTTTGGTGTCTCTGTAACTAGCCCCAAATTCTGAAAACAGTGGTCATATTTGGTGAGAATGAGAATTAAAAGAAAAAAAAAAAGAAAACTTGACATATGAAAACAAAACGTGAAATAAAAACAATAATCACTGAAGAAATGGAGGAATATTGATGCAGAAATTGCAAAAAACTGATGAAATCTGTTCCAAGACATTTGAAAGTTGCTGTGGACGCTAAAAGATATCCTACTGAGTACTAAATTAAACAAGTAATATAAAAAAAAAATTAAAGACATTTCCTGCTTAGGTCAACAAAGAAAAATTTTATTTTAGTTAATTAAATTAAATTAATTAATGAATATTTGAAGTGTCATCAAAAAGTGTCATGAATATTTTTAAACGTCATCACTATAAAATTTAAAAAAGCCTAGAAAAAATTCGTTAAAAAAACGTACTGTCGTCATCTGTTGAGGATAGTTTTAAAACTTCGTCAGAAATAACGCAGAATAAATTTAAAATTAAAAAAAAAATTAATTAATATTTGAAAAAAACTGTATTAACATCAAGTGTCATCCACGATGAGTTTAAATAAATGCATTTGAACTTGAATGGATGAATAAAAAGTTTTTTTATTAATGACTGAAAATTTGAACCAGATATATACATAAATAAATAGATATATTTAGGGAGAGAGTGAGCTAATAGTAGGAATTGTAAAAAGAAACACAACATTTAAAGCTATGTTGAGGTTTTTTAAAGTGTGCAAAAACTTCTGTCTTGCAATTTTTTTTAAAGTTTTTTGATTAATAATTTTTTAAAATAATAGTTTAAGAATGTTTTGAAAATTTATAATGTTATTCGAATTAGATCAAGTTGTAGGTATATTATACAAAAGAAATGCAATTCCGATATATTAGTTTTCATAGGTTGAAAACATTAAATTTTATAGAAAACTGCAAGCTACGAACACTTTTGTGGCCCACTGTGTATGCAGAATCATCCAAAAAATCGCACAACCTTAATAATTTTCGCAGTTTTCAACACGTAAGCTGGTTAGAATTTATATCTCTCTCTACGACTTAAGAGTTCAAAGGAAAATAAATTATAACATAATGGATTTATTGATTAACATAATTGACTTCTAGAAACTTTTTTTTTTATAGTAATTCAAATTTTTGTTGAATGGAGTAGATATTGATCCATTAAATTTCGTTCCATTACACTCATTACTTCCAGAGATTTCGAGTAGAGATTTAGATTGAGGGACTATTAACAAGAGTAATTAATATTTGCTGTGCTCTTTCTTTAATACCATATTATTAGTAGATCGATAGTGAAAAAGTTTTAAAATAGTCTATATAATTCAAGAAAAAATATATTCCGCGGATTCTATTTGTGATATTTGACCATGAATTTTTCTGAAATACTGAAGGAAATTAAATGAAGTTTAACATTAGGAGGAATACAAATATACTATACTATTTTGGTGTGATACAGCGGAATAAGACTAATTTTAACCATCCCGTACACAGATAACATAGATAAAATGTGTACAGTGAAATGCGTATAACGCGAAAACCCTTAAGAATGAAATGTCGGTTAACCCGAAATAATAAAACAGTCCCGACAAGTTACTATGCATTTTCATGCATTTTTTTTCTCTTAAAACGAAACGAAAATCACTTAACACGAAAAGATTTCCCTTCTGGAAATGAAGAAAATACCGAAAACACCAAACACTTAAGGCTATTTTTGCCGTATGCACAAGGACGTGAACCTAAGGTATCCGACTACGTTCGGAACCGTGATTTTAAAAAAGCGCACAAATGGATACTTTTCATGATACTTACTGTGACTTAGATTAGAATACATGTATAAAATTTTATTAAGGCATCCGACTACGTTCGGAACCGTGATTTAAAAAAAGCACATAAATGGATACTTTTCATGATATTTAGTGTCACTTAGATTAGAATACATGTAAAATTGTTTTAAGGAAATTTTGAGAAAAAAAAATTATTTAAATGTAATATTTTGGCAAAAAAATAACTTAGAATAATCTTTTTTCAAAATCTCCTTTTGTAAAAAAGGCTTCTTTTATAATAATACTTTGCCTGTATATAGCTCAGACCTCTCTACAGAGGCTCCACTAGAATTTTTGAAATATATAACTTAGAAGTGGGTTTATCCATATTTTACGACAACAGAAGGGAGCAATTTTATGAAAAAAACACCGATAATTATTTGAATTGGTGGTAACTCTGAAAATGATGTGAATTTTTCAAAACTTCTAGTTTAACCTCTGTACAGAGGTCTGAGCAATATCAGGGAAAAATATTATAATAAGAAACATTTTCACAAAAGGAGAACATTTTGAAAAAGATTATTCTAAAGTTAAACTCAAAATTTTATTTAAATCATTTTTGTCAAAATTAACTTTAAAAAAATTTTTACATGTATTCTATCTAAATGACACTAAAATCATGAAAATATCCATAATGCTTTGCAAAATCACGGTTCCGAACGTAGTCTATAACTCAGACTTCTGTGCAGAGGCTCAACAATGATTTTTGAAAAATTCTCCTTATTTTTAGAGTTATAACCCATTGAAATAATTATCGGCATTTTTTTTCTTAAAATTTCTCCCTTCTGTTGTCGTAGAACATGGATAAACCCACTTCTAGGTTATATATTTCAAAACTTCTATTTCAGCCTTTGTACAGAGGTCTGAGCTATAGACAGGCAAAATATTATTATAATAGAAGCATTTTTCACAAAAGGAGAATGTTTTGAAATTGGTCATTCTATGTTCATTTTTTGTCAAAATATTGCACTTAAATAATTTTTTATTGTAATACTTATTTTTAAAACAATTTTATATACATCTACATACTAAGTGACACTAAATATCATAAATATTATCCATTTATACGCTTTTGCAAAATCACGGTTCCGAACGTAGTCGGATACCTTAACGCGAAGGACATTTTCGGATAGAAAAAATGCCTAAATTTTTCTAAAAAATTGTGACATTGTAACTCATGCATTTGTTTATAATATAGGTTTTTTAAAATTTCAAAATATTTCATAAGTAATTAGTTTTTCCTTTTAACATGTAAAGGAATAGCTCATTTAACATTATGGTATATGAGAAAAAATGCGAAACACATTTTATAAAAAAAATATGTGTCAACTCGGATAAAAATGAGTAGTATGATAAAATAGGTCATTCTGTACAGGATAATGAAGCCAGACTATAGTATTAATGTTTGAGTACTTTTATATTTGAAAAATACTCCGGATTTAGGTCCTATTCTTTAACATTAGTCGAAAACAGCCTTAAGGTAATGTTTTAGAAAGTTTTTGTATTATTGTATTCTTATACTGTATCTTCGGATGAATTCGTTACAGTAGATGATGATAATGAGTATACAGCTCCAATAATATGGCAGAAAAAGACATTTTAGAGTTTGTTTAAAACTCAAAAAAATATCACATTGATACAGATTCTGGTGATAAAAATGAAATGAATAATGTAGCTCCTATTCTTACGTCACCCAAAATGAAGAACATCATGAAAAGCATTCGCGGTTATTTAGACGCACATTCCAATGGCGAAAGGAATATCAAAGTGGGCGGTATCGAGCAATTTATTGACAATTAGATGCTAAAAAAGAAAATTCAAATAAAAATATCAGATTATTTTTCAATAACTCAAAAAATGTCATTTTTTCAAAAACCCTGAAAAATTTGGTGTTAAATTTCATTAAATTCATATGAATGTTTTTGTTTCATTGATTTTTATTAAATGCACGTATATATACATATCTACGCAAATAAAATGTCTACTCTAATAAACATAATTTTGTTGAATAAATATATGTTTTTGTTACAATATCCCTTAACACGAAAAAATATTTCAATCTCCATAGTTTCGTGTTAAACGATTTTCACTGTATTTTTCAATTAAAACATTTCCTTTTATTTCTTGTAATGGATACTTTTGGATTGTTTTCATATTTTTTTAAAATTCATATTTTTTTTTAAAAAGAAGTGCTTAAAATGTATTGAATCATTTTTCAAAATTCTTAATTTCTAAAAAATGCCTTTTTCAACCTTTATCTGATCTTCTTTATGATAAGAAAGTAATTATACTTATTGATCCGATTTTACTCTTGCGTGACAAACCCAATTAATTTACTTTAAAGCATTGAGGAGCTGCATATTGTGTTTGAATTGATGACTACATTATCAAAATGTCTATTTCTTATAATTTAACACCAGCTTAAACAATTTTTCACGCGTTCAATTTAGAATATAATAATAACATTAGTCACGCTTTCACATAGTGATGTTTATTATGCTTTTTTTCAAAGTTTAAAAATAAAATGTAAATGGTGTTTGTTTTTTCCTTACTACTTATTTGTTACTATGGTAACATTTTAGTAGATTTAAGTTTTAATTTAATTAAATATATACGATTCCATGAGGTGGAGTATTAAAATACTTATGGTACCTGATGACAAAATACTATCTACATGGCCAGGTAGTCAAAGGATCGAGAAAGATGATATATCAAAAGTCTGAAAAATGAGTCTTTTGCATTTAAACACAACCAGATTTTGAAGTCCTTTCACAGCGTAGTGTGGAAGAACGGTGAGTAAGATACGTCATTTGTGTCATTCTAATAAATTGGTTCAATTCATGACGATCGCATGGTAAAGACCAACACATGTTATCCATTGAATAGTTCAAAACATATACCAAACTAATTGTACTTGTTTGTAAAACTTAGATAAAATTTCAAATTTCATAATTGGGTAATTACGTTTAAATGTTATGAAAAAGAAAAATTTCTACGAAAGATTTTAAAATTAAAAACAAATCTTATTTTATGCATGTACTTTTAAATAAAATGCATTTTGTCTACCTATGTGCCTTATTGTCGTTGACAAATTTGTATTTTTTAAGAGAAAGTTTCTGAAAAGATCAAAAGTTGGCAACAACTAAGAGCATGAACTGATTAGCTAGAAACACATGGCTTCTTTTATCGTGTGACTATGACGTCACATGAGATTTTGAACTGATTGGATAAAAACACGCGGTCATCATTATCATGTGACTAAGGCGTCACATGAATTGACCCCATTCGATTTTACATTAGATTTGTACTTCTTGTACTACTTGTAAGAAATTTATATATAATTTTAAATCTGATAATTGGGTAAAGATGTCCATAAATTAAAATTCTTCAAAAAGACTTTGGAAATTAAAAAAAAAAAAGCTCCCGTTGTTTATAAATTAAAAGAAACAAATACAAATTTAGTGCATTTTGTTTATTTATGTGCATTATTATTCTTGACAAGTGTGTTCTTTTTTTGAAAGAAAGTTTCTGCAAAAGCGAATGTTGGCAAAATAAAAGCGTATAAACTGACTGGTTAGAAGCATGTGATGGTAGTTATCATGTGATTATGACATCACATGAACTTAGTTCAATGGAATTGCTTATACCAAACATGATTTTACGCAGTGAAATAATTTCTAATTTCAAAATTTGAATTGTTTTCTTTTCTTAAACTTTATTAATAGATAGAATATTTTTAATGAAATACATTTTAATACTTAAAATTTTTTTACAACTATCTGTGAAATAACCTTCTACATAAACATAAATTAGTAACATGTATCTATGTCAAAATTATTAAGTTCTACAGGTAAATTACGTTTGCTGAGTCGACCATCCGGTATAGTGGTTCGCGACGCTGACTGCTATGCCGTGGGGCCTGTGTTCGAATCCCGGAAGACAAAAAAGGTTTTACACACGAGGGCGTTTTTGGAGACGAATCACTTAATTTTGAACCATGTCAAGTAACGACAACACCTTAGCCAGCAACCCCTATCCTGACTACCACACCACACCAACGGGAGGACGTTCAACCTCGACAGATTTAACGTCATCGCTGCCTTACATGGCAGGTTCAGTGGTACTTGAATCGAACTCATGACATGCCTGATCCGATACCTGGACCCACTCGGGCTACCAAGGCTCTTATCAAGAGAGGGAATGTTTTTCAAAAACTTCGCTGAATATCACTAGAAGGAAAAATTACCGTGTATGTTTTGACAAAGATGAAAACTAAATGTAGTAAATTAGGGGCTCAGTTCCCAACAAAATATCCTTGCTGTAACAATTATCACCAGTAAAACTATGTATTACGCACACCTATACCTTCAGGAAGAAATTTTAATTTTAGGTATATTCACCAAGTTTAACACCCTCCTCTTTTTTTACGAAGAAAAACTAAAGTGTACGTAAAAGTGCGTCGCTGTTATGTTTTTGAAGTCATTTATTCTAGGCATTATTCCAAAACTCTTTATAAAAATAGTATACTTCGGAGAACTGCAACTCTTTAAGTCTTGAAGAATGTCATTTTTTAAATAAAGGTATTTCGATACGTATAGAAGTCTAATTTTTATGGTCATCTTTTTATTTTTAAACTCTCATTTTTATACCTGGCGTATGACGCGCACCCTACCACTAGTTTTTGTGTTCAAAGTGCGCTTAATAAGTCGGATTTACGGTATTTGTTAATTTAAGCTCATAAAACAATAAGGCTATCATTAACAAAAATATTAAAAAGAACATGAATGAGTTTTCCATAGCTTATCTTTCACTTTCTTCACCCAGCTTCTACTGAAGCATGTGGTCGCTAAAGGACGCTTCTTCAAGCGCCGCTTAGTAATATTACTGTAAACAGTTATTATAACAAGAACGGTTACAAAATTTAAATGTCAGTACTCAAGAAGTATATTGTGATTACAAATAAGAAATAAATAGTATAAAGGAAAATTAACGAAATAAAATTATTCTTATTAGGAAATGATTTTGTAAATTGCTTTAAAATTTTGATTGATATGATACATTTTCTTAAGGCTATACGACATATTTGAAATGAAATTTTATTATGCTTCACAAAGTGATTTTATATCGAGCTGAAATTCTCGTTAAATAAGAGGAGGAATGAAAAAAAAATTTATAACGAATTGATAATAAAGAGTTAATTACATAGTAGATGTAAAAATCATTTACAGTCACAAAATTTTTCTCTGTCAGTTACTATTATTCCTCATTTACGATTTAAGGATGAATCTCAAAATTACTGTTCATTAAGAAACTAAGAAATTCATAGTTTTTGCTCCATTTAAATTCTCATGTTACTTAAAATTAACGATTGTAGGTTAATTTTATTGCTTTCATTTTCTTTTTGGTAGCCGAAAGCAAATTTAAATTCATAAATTTTTAATTCTACAAAACAAATACGCTTGCTAAAACAAAATCAACAAAATGGCGTGCTCTAATTTATGTTGCCACTTATACATTTATTAACGGAAATTAAATTCTAATGTATAACATTTAAAGAGTTAAAAATCAATATCGTTTTGCTTAGAAAACAAATAATAATAATAAAAACTCCATATTCAGCTGCTCATGTTCGATTGTACTCTGATATTTGATTTAATTCAGGGCCAAATAAGTTTTTCAACCACGCAAAAATAGAAAACATTCCAAGAAATATTTATTATTAATATTATATTTAAAACATGTTTCAGATCATTTTATATTAGATATTTTATTTTACCAATGAGATTTCGCAATCGTCTTCGCTCTTCTACCCGAATTTATTTCATGTTATTCTCCAATTTTATTTTGTTTTTAAACAATATGAAACCACATCTTCAGGATTTAAGGAAGCTTTTGCTATATTCCACAAAAAATTATTTCTTTAACATTTTGTACTAGTTAGCATAAGGAAACAATGTAATTTTTGCTTCTTTTTTATGTTATTTAAATGGAAAAAAGTATAATTCGCTTCTGGAAAACATTTTTGTGAAAACTTGTTTTTAGATAACAGGAAGTAAAATTTTCTTAAATTGAAAAATTTAAAGAAAAATTTAATCCAAAACTGTTTTTCAAAGAAATACTCGATTAAATAAAAGTCACTATGAGTTTGAAAAAAATAGTTTATACATTTTGTTTAAAATTATAAAGTTTTTAAGTGTAACTCAACGGTGAAAAATTGTTTATCGGTGAAGAGTAGTTTATTTTTTTGCATAAAATGAAATAATGTAACATTATCCGAGTTTTATTTTTATGGCAGAATTTTTTTAAAACTGAAAACAGTCTAAAAATAAAACAGAGCTGTCGTAAACTAATTTTTCTTTTTTCACAAACCTATACAATAGGCGTCAAAAGTTTTCATACTCTTACAATTTTCTATAAAATTTAATGTTTTCGACTAATAAAAACTAACGTATAGGAAGTTTAGTCTTTTATAATATCTGCGATTTGTTCCTATTCGAATAACATAATCAATTTTTAAAACATAGTATAAATATTAGTTTGAAAAATTAATAATAAAAAAAGTACTAAAATATTATACGACAAAAATCTTCGTAGACTTAAAAAAATTCTAAACATAGCTTTAAATACTGTATTTTTTTTTCTGAATTTAGTACGATATCTTTTAGCTCCTACAGAAACTTTTAAATGTTTTAGTATAGATTTAATCAGTTTTTTACAATTTCTGCATCCATTTTCCTCCATTCTTTTTTTTTTTTACTTCACGGTTTTAAGTTCTTATTTAAAATACAAATTCTCACCAAATATGTTCTACTAGGCTTAAATCAGGTGATTTAGAATTTAGGGACATTTATAGAAATACACCAGTGGGGTATACGGTGAGAACAACGCACTTGCCATAATTATCACGTTAAAAAATGAAGTCGCCTCCAATATCCAAATTTTAAGCATTTAATTTCAAATTGTTCTTTAAAATATTTAAATAGAGCTCATGATTCACCAAAACATTCCAAGTAATCCAATCCTGAAGCCGATTTACACACACACCTCCACCTTCATGCCTCACTGTTCCAACTGTATTCCTGGAATTAAGTTTCAAAAATCTCACCACATGGATATGAAAATTAGGTAGCATGACAGAAAACGTAAAATTTTGGGTTCCGAAGAGCGTATAATAGTTTGGAGAAGAAAAAACGAGGAACTTATATTCAAGAATTTAGTTGGATTAAGAACACCTCGACATGCATGCTTCAGCATGGAGATAGAGGTGTTCTTATATGGGGGTATATGTCTAATTCAGGATTAGGTAATTTAGTATTTTTTGATGGTATTGTGAATCATTATCTCTATTTAAATACTTAATATATTAATTTTAAAGGGCCGTGGGTAGTTTAGCGGTTGTGAACATTCTGACCCAGACCGGAAGCGCTCCGTCTGATATCCGATGCCACCAAATTCCCTCCGAGTACAATACAGAGTACGTGTCATTAAATCAGTGGGTCCAAAAGTCTGGGCGATCGCAGCTGAAATCACGAGTGCAAGCGGACTGAGAATATTTCCTCCTTCAGATCCATGCCTAATTTGTGGAGATCGGTGGTGTCGCCATCTATCGTCCTTCGGGAACGAAATCGTCACACTGTATGGTGCTCAAGGCTAAGGCCTACGACAAGCGTACATGTAGCCCCTTGCCACGATGAATTTCGTGGGCTTCAATCTGACTACGTGAGGCAGGTGGCATTAGAAACAAAAGATATTTTAAGGAAACAATTTGAAATGATCCACCCAAAGTTTGGATATTCGAGGTAATTTCATTTTTAATGAGACACGCCACCAAGCGTACTGTTTTCAGTGTACGCTTTGGTGTTCCTGTAACTGTCCCCAAATTCTGAAAACATCTTCTAAATCACCTGATTTAAGTCCACAGTAGGTATATTTGGTGTGAGAATGATAATTAAAAGAAAAGAAAACATGACATAAAACAAAACGCGAAGTAAAAAACGATAATAACAGAAGAACAGAAGAATATCGATGCATAAAAAATTTAAAAAGAAAAAGAAATGTTTAAGTTCATGCCAAGACGTTTGAAAGTTGCTGCGGACGCTAAAAGATATCCTACTGAGTTTTAAAAAAAAGAAACACAAAATTTAAAGCTTTGTTGAGATTTATTTTAAGTGTACGAAGACTCTTTTGTGACGTCATTTTTTAGTAGGTTTTGATTAATAATTTTCAAAATAATAGTCAACTATGTTTTAAAAATTTGAATATGTTATTCGAATAAGAACAAGGTGCAGATAATATAAAAATTAATTACGATATATTAGTTGAAAAATATTAAATTTAATAGTAACTGAAGCTACGAACACTTTTAGGCTCCTGCCGTATTTGTAGAGAATCATCCAAAAATCGCACAACTTTAATAACTTTCGCAATTTCAACGTAGCTGATTAGAATGTATATATCTCTTCTATGATTTAAAAGTTCAAAGGAAAAAATAAATTACAATATTAATGGTTGTATTGATTAACATAATTGACTTCTAAAAACTTTTTTATAATAAAAATCCAAACTTTTGTTGAATGGAGTAGATATTGATCCATTAAATTTCGTTCCATTCCAATTATTACTTCCAGAGATATCCGAGGACAGATTCAGATTGAGGGACTATTAACAAGAGTAATTAATATTTTCTCGTTCTTTAATACCATATTATTAGTAGACCGAAAGTGAAAAGTTATAAAATAGTCTACAGTGGACCACAAAAGTGTTCGTACAATTGCAATTTCCAATAAATTTTAATTTTTTATACTAATAAAAATTAATATATTGGAATTAGAATTTGTTTTATGATATCTGCAACTTGTTCGTAATGCAATAACATGATCAAATTTTTAAGAATCGAATAATTATTTTTTAAAAATATTAATAAAAAAATCTATTAAAAAATTGCGCCACGAAAGTCTTTGCACACTTAAAAAAAACTCTACAAAGCTTTAAATATTGCATTTCTTTCTTAATTTAGTTCTTAGTAGGATATCTTTTAGTGTCCGCAACAACTTTTAAACGTCTTGGTATAGATTTAATCAATTTTTTATAACTTCTGCTTCGAATTTCCTCCATTCATCTGTGATTATTGTTTTTACTACACATTATGTGTTTATATGTCAAGTTTCCTTCTTTTTTAAATCAAATTCTCATTAAATATGTTCTACAGGACTAAGTAAAGTGATTTAGGAGGTGTTTTCAGAATTTGGGGACAGTTATAGAGACACCAGTGGCGTACAATGAGAGCAGTGCGCTTGGGGTCATTAACCTATTGCAAAATGAAGTCGTATCCAAAATCAAACTTTGGACGAATAATTTAAAATTTGTCTATAAAATATTTAAATAGAGCTCATGATTCACAATACCATAAAAAATACAAAATTACCTAATTCTGAGGCCGATTTACACCCCCACGCAAGAACACTTCCACCTCCATGGTTCATTGATCCAACTAGATTCTTGGGATAAGTTTCAGAAAAATCAAAAATGGACAGCAAATTGATTGGGATGACAGACAATTCAACATTTTTGGTTCCGATGGGCATATATATTAGCTTGTAAATGAAAAAAAGGAGGAATTTAATTCCATGACCTTATGTGGTGCACAAGAGCTCTTTCACCTCCATGCTGAAGCATGGAGGTGGGAGGTGGTGGGGTTCCCCTGTGTGGGGTGTAAATTGGCTTCAGGATTAGGTAATTTGGTATTTTTTGATGGTATTGAGAATCATGAGCTCTATTTAAATATTTTAAAGACGTAAATTTTAAGTTATCCGCCCAAAATTTAGATATTGGATACGACTTCATTTTTCAACAGGATACAACGCCGCGTAGCTCCTTAACTGATGTCGCTGATGTCTCTATAACTGTCCCGGAAATTATAAAACACCTCCTTAATCACTTTATTTTTAACCCAGTAGAATATATTTGGTGAGAATTTGATAAAAAGAAAGAAAACACGACATATAAACACATAATGTGAAGTAAAACACTAATTACAGAAGCATGGTGTGGAATATCGATGCAGAAATAACAAAAACTGATTAAATCTTATACCAACACGTTTAAAGTTGTTGTGAACACTAAAAAGGTAATCCTACTAAGTACTAAATTAAAAAGAAATAATATAATATTTAAAGCTATATTGAGATTTTGTTAAGGTACGAAGACTTTGTAGCATATTTTTAGTAGTTTTGATTATTAATTTTTAAAAAAATAGTTGTACTATTTTTAAAAAATTAATTATGTCATCCCATTAAGAGCAAGTTGTATTATCATAAAAAATTATACCAATATATTAATTTTTATTAGTCGAAAACATTAAATTTTATTGGCACTTGCAAATGTAGGAACACTTTTGTGGTCCACTGTGTATAACTACAAAATATATTTATATATATATTCTACGGTTGCTATTTGTGATATTTGACCATGAATTTTTCCGAAATACTGAAGGAAATAAATGAAGTTTCATGTTAGGAGGAATACAAATATACAACTATTTTGGTGTGATACAGGTGGATAAGACTAATTTTAACCATCCCGTACACAGATAAAATGTGTACAGTGAGATACGTATAACGCGAAGACACTTAAGACGAAATATCGGTTAACACGAAATAATACAACAGTCCCGACAAGCTACTATGCATTTTCATGCATTTTTTTTCTCTTAAGACGAACCGAAAATCCCTTAACACGAAAAGAACATCCCTTTTGGGAATGTAAAAAATACCCAAAACACCAAATACTTAAGGAAATGTTTCAGAAAATTTCTGTATTATTGTACTCTCCTACTGTATCTTCGGATGAATCCGTTACAGTAGATGATGATAATGAGTATACAGCCCCAATAATATAGCATTAAAAGACATTTTAGAGTTTGTTTAAAACTCAAAAAATATCACATTGATGCAGATTCTGGTGATAAAAATGAAATGAATAATGTAGCTCCTATTCCTACGTCACCTCGAAATGAGGAACATCGCGGTTATTTAGACGCACATTCCAATGGCGAAAGGAATATCAAAGCGCGGCGGTATCGAGCAATTTATTGACAATTAGATGCTAAAAAAGAAAATTCAAATAAAAATATCAGATTATTTTTCCATAACTCAAAAAATGTAATTTTTTCAAAAACCCTGAAAAATTCGGTGTTAAATTTCACAATTCCCATATGAATGTTTTTGTTTCATTGATTTTTATTAAATGCACGTATATATACATATCTACGTAAATAAAGTGTACTCTAATAAACTTAATTTTGTTGAATAAATATATGTTTATTTTAAAATATCCTTTAATACGAAAAAATATTTGGGTTCCCTCAGTTTCGTGTTAAACGATTTTCACTGTATTTTTCAATTAAAACATTTCCTTTTATTTCTTGTAATGGATACTTTTGGATTGTTTTCATGTTTTTTTTAAAATTCAGATTTTTTTTTTTTAAAAAAAAGTGCTTAAAATATATTGAATAATTTTTCAAACTTCTTAACTTCTAAAAAACGTCTTTTCACAACCTTTGTCTGATCTTCTTTATAAGAAAGTAATTATACTTATAATGATCCGATTTTACTCTTGCGTGACAAACCCAATTAATATACTTTAAAGCATTGAGGAGCTGCATATTGTGTGTGTGTTTGAATTGATGACTACATTATCAAAATGTCTATTTCTTATAATTTAACACCAGCTTAAACAATTTTTCACGCGTTCAATTTAGAATATAATAATGACATTAGTCACGCTTTCAAATAGTGATGTTTATTATGATTTTTTTTCTCAAAGTTTAAAAATAAAATGTAAATGTGGTGTTTGTTTTTCCTTACAACTTATTTGTTACTATGGTAACATTTTAGTAGATTTAAGTTTTAATTTAATTAAATATACACGGTTCCACGAAGTAGAGTATTAAAATACTTATGGCACCTGATGATAAAATATTATCTACATGACCAGATAGTCAAAGGATCGAAAAAGATGATATCAAAAGTCTGAAAAATGAGTCTTTTTCATTTAAACACAACCAGATTTCGAAGTCCTTTCACAGCGTAGTGTGGAAGAACGGTGAGTAAGATACGTCATTTGTCATTCTTATAAATGGGCTCAATTCATGACGATCGCATGGTAAAGACCAACACATGTTATCCATTGAATAATTCAAAACATACATCAAACATCTTGTTGTTCTTATTTGTAAAACTTAAATAAAATTTCAAATTTCATAATTGGGTAATTAGGTTTAAATGTTATGAAAAAGAAAAGTTTCTTCGAAAGATTTTAAAATTAAAAACAAATCTTATTTTATGCATGTACTTTTAAATAAAATGCATTTTGTCTACCTATGTGCCTTGTAAAGTCCCTCCCCCCTCGGGTGCCCTCCTCCTTGATTATCTCCTTGATTACCTAGTTAAGATTCCATAATCTTAACTTGGCTTTATTAAGATTTTACAACTTAAACATCTAACAGATTAGATAATAATAATATATGTGAAAGAATTTACGATGACAAAACACACAATATATACAATACCGAATTTGTTTAACCTGTATCACTATCAATAACTAACACGCCTAAACTCAATTCCAATAATATCTCAATAGTCAATCCTACCTTAACTTCGATCGTCGATCCAATCTTAATGGAAGTTGCGTATTTACTCGAGTGCAATGGTATGCACCTTGACCTAATGGCTCTATCTCCGGAATAACTTCGGTTGTCTGTCACTTCACAATTGTATCACTCTCTATCATAACATTCCCTAAATTGCCACACCACTTTACTCTAACTCTCTGATATTTAAAAGTTTTCTTAATTTTGCATCTTTTATTCACGCTTCACTTCTTGGGTTTTGGTTGGAAAAGAGTTGCCATTAATTCTGGCTCCAAAGAACCCAAATGATACGTTAATGAAAAGACGCGTAAGCCCATCACAGCCTTATTGTTGTTGACAAATTTGTATTTTTTAAGAGAAAGTTTCTGAAAAGATCAAAAGTTGGCAACAACGAAGCGCATAAATTGATTAGCTAGAAACACATGGCTTCTTTTATCGTGCGACTATGACGTCACATGAATTTACCCCATTCAAATTTGACATTAGATTTGTACTTCTTGTAAGCAATTTATATACAATTTCAAATTTGATAATTGGGTAAAGACGTTCAAAAATTAAAATTCTTCAAAAAGGCTTTGAAAATTAAAAAAAAAAGCTCGTTATTCGTAAATTAAAAGAAACAAATACAAATCTAGTGCATTTTGTTTATTAATGCGCATTATTATTCTTGACAAATTTGTTCTTTTTTGAAAGAAAGTTTCTGCAAAAGCAAATGTTGGCAAAAGAAAAGCGTATAAACTCACTGGTTAGAAACATGTGATGGTAGTTATCATGTGATTATGACATCACATGAACTTAGTTCAATGGAATTGCTTATACCAAACATGATCTTACGCAGTGAAATAATATCTAATTTTAAAATTTGAATTGTTTTCTTTTCTTAAATTTTATTAATAGATAGAATATTTTTAATGAAATACATTTTATAACTTAACTTCAAATTTTTTTACAACTATCTGAAATAACTTTCTATATAAACACAAATTAGTAACATGTATCTATGTCAAAATTATTATATAAGTTCTACTGGTAAATTACGTTTGCTGAGTCGCTCATCCGATATAGTGGTTAGCGAAGCTGACTGCTATGCCGTTGGGCCTGGGTTCGAATCCCGGAGAAAACATGGATGTGTATAAATGTATAGTGCCTTCGCGGCATGGGGTTCTTTAAATAGCCGTGGACCCGCAAGTCCTCTCGTGAGGTTGGTAGAATTGGAAGAGAGTTGGGAGGCCCCTGACCCCACCCCAGGGTGTTCTCCCTCAAAATTGTGGTGAAACCGAGCTAAATCGTTCTGCCACCTGTATGGTGCCAAAAGCTACGACTAACGACAAGCGTCACCTAGTCCTTTACCATGATGAATTTCACAGGCTTTGATCTGGCCTTTGCCGATTAGGTGACATTAGGTAACAACAACGTTTGCTGAACTAAGTATTGCTGGATACGAAGTTTTGACCGTAAAATGTTTTCGTTGATTTTATTTTATAATTTAGAATACAAAAATTACAAAAAAAATTTTTCGGATTTTTCCTTGCTTACTAATTGTTTAGAGAGGAGAAATAATATTTAAAAATAAATTATAAATATACAAATTTAAAAAAAATTACCTTTATATAAAAAGTTTTAAAAAGGCTTATATTTTCATTCAAGGTATTCATACAAATTATAGTATAATTCTGGAACTCATACAGATTTATATTTTATGAAGCATTTCTATTATTTGAAGTATTTCTCAAAATTACGAAATAGAGGTGACACCGTATTAGACACAATGCTCCAACAAACATTTTTATATTAGAAACATGACTTAAAGTATTGGTATAGACATACATTTTCACGCATGTCTCTAAAATAAAATTCTAACGTGACAAAAATGCATTGAAGGTGACGAAATACCTTATAAAAGTAATTACATCATTCAACAGGTGGCCCTGACTCTATTGTTATTTTTAGAAGCCTGAACAAATATTCACATTTACAGATGAATAATAAGTGCACGGAGTACTGTTGCCTTCGTTGTA
The DNA here is from genome assembly GCA_019973955.1 of Trichonephila inaurata madagascariensis. Lineage (NCBI taxonomy): Eukaryota > Metazoa > Arthropoda > Arachnida > Araneae > Nephilidae > Trichonephila > Trichonephila inaurata. Next base: position 98,261 of record BMAV01013616.1, on the reverse strand, counting down.
CTGTGAATAGGAATACGATCTTACGTAGTTTAATTACAATCTATCAAAGAATATATATATTTGTTACTTTAAGGGGTCTCAGGGGTGTGTCAAACATTTTTCAAATAGATATAATTCTTTGAAATTAAAATTAAATAATTCTCTTTCACATTATTCGCGCAAAGGAATAAAGCTCAAAAATCATAACTTCTAAAATATAATCATAATTTTAAAAGTTATAAGCATATGAAAATAAGAAACATTTCTGTAAAAAATATTAATTAAGTTTATGTTGCGCAGGATATTTTCTAAAATAGATTCACAGCAGCTATTTTTAAATAAATTGAATAATAAATTATATTTCATTAAAAATAAAAAAAATTATATTTGTAAAATGTCAATATTTTTCAAATATTTTGAAGTACACAAAAGATATATAATACTAAAACTAGGAAGGGTTTAAAAAGTATGATATATTTTATAATTCTTTTAAGTTTCATACATTAAAGGCTACTATTTTCGAAAATAGCATGCGCAACGTAAAAATTACTTAATATTTATAACAGAAATGTTTCTTATTTTCATATGCTTATAATTTTTAAAATTATGATTATATTTTAAGCATTTTGCACTTTTTTGAAACCTTATTCTTTTATAAATAATATATAAGAGATTCGAATTAGTTAATTTTTATTTCAAAGTATTATATCTATTTCAAAATTGTTTATATTTTCTCCCCTCGAGACAAAATTAAAACCCCTGAGATCTCTTAACAAGATTAAAGTACATTGAAACTATAATTTACTTTATTGTTTGTTTTAGTAAATCATTTATTTTTTTATTCAATAAAGCATTTAAGGTTACTGTTTCAAAAGAGCTTATATTTCGTAAAATAATTGTGTTCAATACTTCGTTTGAAGAGTAGTCGATTGCAAATAATTTGAATGCTAGTTTTTGATCAGAAGTCTTCAGAAATTAAAAAAAATGGTTATTCGGTCTAAAAAAACCTTATCCTGTTTATTTTTTAATTTCATATCCGTCCAGTAATCACATTAATTTTCCATGGCTAGCGTTTTCTTAATATCAGTTACCAATGACTAGTAATCTAAGTTTATAAATAAAATATATTTCCTTGATTCATACAATAAACATCATAACTTTTTTAAAATATAGTGAACAGTTAGAATGCCCTAATTTCGAAAACATTGATGAGCTTCGAAAATACTCAAAAACTTATTTATGAGAAGTTGTTTCATGTTTGAAAACATTTATCAGTGAAAGCAGTTATTTATACAACCTATCGAAGTAAACAGGTCATAAAATCCAAAATTACTACTATTCACCTTGAGTCAGTGTTTAGAAAAGAATTCAAATATATAAATATATATCTTCGGAGGCGCAAGAAAGGCATTAACTAAGTAGAAAGGTAGAAAGGGGGGAGGGGAAGAAACATTATTTCTTTCGATATATCTTTTAATATTGATTTTAAAAACATTTATTTGAAGTCCCCCCATTGCAGTGAGTTCGACTTTAGACTTGACTCCATGCAGGTCTTAGACGGGTTTGTTCTACATATAGACTTACGTTAAAAATTATATTACATAATAATGTAATGGGGCTTTACGCGACTTTCAACAACTAATCCTCTTGGGCAATCTTTGGGCTAGCATTCGCGTTTATATCACAGCCATCCCTCTTAAGAAGAACACATGAGATGCAAATTAGTTAGTTTATATAAAGTTAGAGTTTAATAATCATAGATGAGTAGGAGCGGAGCAGCTGAACACAGTGTTACTATGGTAAGAATTAGAATCAGGCATCGTGACTAAAGGACGAATTTTAGCTACTAAATTAGTGAATCTAGGATTGATAAAAGGATTGATTAAAGTTAATCTATTCGGATTTAGTGCGCTTACGCGTATAGTCGTTGCTTTTATTATATCACTCCAAGGGTTCCCTTTATAGATGACTTGTTCTGGAATATTATCTTTGATAATAATAAATTAGATTTATCATTGATAGTCTTGGTCATTCATCGTTACCTCCCACAGCTTTAGGTAAACAAGATGACGAGGAGAGGGCCGTGGGTAGCCTAGGTTAGAGCATCGGACTCCAGACCGGAAGGCCTGGGTTCGACGCCCTCGATGCTACCAACACCTCCGAGTACACACGGAGTACGTGCTCGTTAAATCAGTGGGCCCGAAAGTCTTGTGGGCTGAATCACGAGTGCAGGAGACTGGAGAATATTTCCCTCCCCTTCAGTTCCATGCCAAAATTGTGGAGTTGGAGATAGGTGGTGTCGACATCTATCGTCCCCTTAGGGAATTTCGCCGTGCTAATTCGTAATGTCTCCTGTATGGTGCTCAAGGCCTAGGCCAACGACAGGCGTACTTCTAGCTCCTTGCCACGATGAATTTCGTGGGCCTCGTTCTGACTACGTCAGACAGGTGGCATTAGCCACAACAGCACAACAACAACAGATGACGAGGAAGTGACTTCAGGGGTAAGATCATTACAATAAAAATGAATACAATTTCAAATCTTGAGGGAAAACATAATTTAAAAGAAAAAACATATATGCTTATACTTATTAGAAATACGTTAAGTATTGTAAATCGGACTAGATGCAAAGTATTCGAAATACTGTGTACTCTTAACGACTTTGCATAACACACTTTGTTATTTAAAATATATAGTAATAATGTACTACATAATCTTTCTTTTTCTTTCTCTAATGGGGCAGAAGATTGGTATTTTTTACCTTTGCAGACTTAGTACATCCCCCAGGAGATGGTATCGCTCTTTAGTATGGCACCATATAGGCGATACTAATTGTCACAAGTAATTTTGACACCCAATTTCCTCCCCAGAGGGAGGGACTTGAGCTCTGATGATGCAAAATTGTACTCAGGAATTTAATTTTGGAGAGAGCACCCCCGCCAAACGGGCACTCAAGAGATTTTTTACATGCCGCATAATCCTACGGCATGAACGCTATCGATTTTCTGCATCATGAAAATCCACCGACTTGGGACGGTGTCGAACCCGTAACCTTTGGTGCAGAAGGCCAGCGACAAACCAACTACGCCATCCAGCCGGCACTATATAATCAGGAGAAATTATACTTACTCTTTATATTATAACAAAACGTTGAGAAAATTTTGAAATCGTAACGATATATATCCCAATATTTTTTAATATTATTAATATATTATATTATCATTGTAACTTCTCATCTAACAATGAACAATTAAATATTCTAATCGATCCTAAAGTACCAATGATTTAAATTACAGGAAATTGTCGAATTTATCTGCGTTTCGAGAAAACTATTATACTCTATGCTTATTTTTAAGGTTTGCGTATTGCCCAGAGCTAAAGAATATAGTCAAAAAATACTAAAAATAATAAGCGTTCATGTGAAATTTTTTAAACAACGAAAAAGTGTTTAAAAACACATTTCATGTTCTTACAAAAACTAAAAACACATCTTTGGTAAAAATGGTTCCTCAATTGTGGCTTTTAGGAATTCGTAGAAAGGTAAAAGATGTAAGTAAAAAATAAAAACTGCTGACACAAGCGAAACTCGTCTCAAACATTCGGAATATTTTGATCTTTTCCAGCGAATAACCTCACATAGCCGCTAAAAAATTCCTCAAATAAAAGAAAATATGAATTATGTATTTTCTCCCTGTTAAACTTGGTTATCTTAAAATGTAAGGTAAATAAAATAAGGTATTCTCTTATGTGTTGTTTTCTTTGAGAAGAAGCAGAAATATTTACTTTTCGACCGTGTAAAACAATAATAAAAACATGCCATAAAATAAGTAGCGGGGAAATTTTTGATTTTTTGTTTATCAGAATTTATTTCGTATCGTATGAAGTAGTTGAGAACGTATTTAATTCTGTGACGTGGAAGATCGATTTTTTTTGTTATTAATGACAGATGAATTAAAACTTTTGTTACATTTTCAACATTGACTTAAAATCAATGAATGGCTCTACAAATATTAGTTAACTATAAAATATTGTAAATTAATAAAATTTTTAAGGGGTTTATTAAAAATAACTTTCAAAAGTTTATAATTCAAAATGTTTACAGAAAACATTTTCACAACCAATTTATATGCCATTACATTTGTTTAGTGAGGAAACGGAGAATATTGCCTTCCCCCCCACCTCTGCAATGTCAGGTTTTGCCTTTAATATTTTATAAATAGGTTAAATACGTACTTGACATAGTCGGGATTAGGGCCTCCTAGAATCCTAACCTTTCCCCGCCCCGTGATGCGGGGGTTGCAAGGGGTGTACGTCACTGCATTTATCGTAAGTAGAAAATAAAATTCACGAGCTTTTGTTAGTTCCTTCTGATTATTATTTGAAACACTCGGAAAACTATTCCTAAAAACTGTTCTTAGCGTAAAACAAATCATTTCACAATGTATGATTTATATTTTTATTTGAAACTTCTGATGTGGCCACTCATTTAGCATTACGGAAGAGGAGAAAAAAAATGCGAAACACATTTTATAAAAGAAAAAATGTAGCAATCTGGATAAAATTGAGTAGTATGATAAAAAAGGGATTTTATACAGGATAGCACAAAGTCAGAATATAATATTAATGTTTGAATAGTTTAAGGTATCCGACTACGTTCGGAATCGTTATTTTGCAAAAGCGTATAAATAGATAATATTTATGATATTCAGTTTCACTTAGATTAGAAAAAGTGTATAAAATTGTTTTAAGAATATTATTACAATAGAAAATTATTTAAGTACAATATTTTGACAAAAAATGAACATAGAATGACCCATTTTTAAAACTTTCTCCTTTATGAAAAATGCTTCTATTATAATATTTTTTCCAAAATATAGCTCAAACCTCTGTACAGAGGCTCCACTGGGGAAAAAAATATACCTTGGGGTGGATTTATCCATTTTTTTACTACAAAAAGGGGGAAAAATCTTGAAAAAACACGTAATTATTTCAATGGGTGATAACTCTAAAATAATGTGAACAAAAATCAGCTAAGACTCTGGAGAATTTTACTTTATCACAAAGAGAAAAGAGAAATATTACATCGAAGCATTTTTTATAAAAGGGGGAACGTTTTGAATAAATTTCTCAAGTTATTTTAAAAAAATATCGTATTTAAATAATTTTTTTTATAATTCCCTTTAAAAACAGTTAATACTGTATAAAACTAAGGTACACTAAATATTGAAAATTTCCAAAATTTTTAAAAATCATGGTTGAACGTAGTCGGAAAACTTTATATCTAAAAAAATTTAAATTTTTTCTTTTCATTAGCCGAAGACAGCCTTTAAAATCCCCTTAAAAACTTTTAACATGATCCATCATTCAAAATTATGAACTAATTGTTTGTAATTTTGAAAATTATTTCTCTTTTCTCAAGAATATTATTATCTATCACATTTTGTAATATCTATTTTATTTCGGTTTTTAAAAATATGTTTCTTTTGCTCATATCATTGACAATTATAGAAATCATTCTTGATTTTTTTGGGAGTTTTTTTTTTTTATCTAAAAATAGATTCTTTTCCTAAACATCCATAATATATAATTTAGGGTGGATCCAGATCACTTTCCTGATGGGTGGGAGTATGTTTTCATTTATCGATTCAGAAATTCTTACGAATTATAGATGTCACTGATGAAACGACAAATGTCACGGTGTCATCCTTCGGATTTCATTAGGGTTAACGTAAATGGGAAAATTTCGGATCAAATTAAGGGTTTTTGAAAAAGAAATCTGGGAGTTTTTGAAAATTTCCCTTTTTTACGGTAACTGTTTCTTTAAAATATAGAAATATATTCCACATAAGTACACAATGTTCCATTTTGAATTAAATCGCATTTCATATTTTATGTATCTCAGGAGATAAGACATGAAGGATATTTAACATTGTGAAAATGAATTAAAATTGTATAAAGACATAAAATAAAACGCGGAGACCTGGAATGTATTTTAATGATTTATTTGTGTGTGATGTCTTTCTGTCTCAAAGAGACACAAAACGATTTGTTTTTGAGGAAACAATAATACTTCGTCAAGCCCCAATATATTTTTTTCCCTTGATAACTTATTATAAATTTTCGTTTTAATTTATGCATTATATATTTAATTCCCCATAATCTGGGAAAAATCCGCCGTGCATTTAATGTTAGACTGACTGGGGGGAATTTTGAACAGGGGGGGATCCACCTCTCTTTTGCCCTTCCCTTTTTAAAATAATGTAAAAAAACATGTACCGTAAATCTGGCAAACCCCCGCATCCCCCTTTTTTACGAAGAAACCTGAAATGTATATGCGCAATGCTCAAAAAGTTTTGAAGTCATTTTTTTCGAGGTATTATTAAGTTTCAGAAAAAATAGTATACTTCTAGAACTACAACCCTTTAAGTTCATAAAAAATTTTTTTTCTTTTAAATAAACAGTATTTCCCATGTGAAACCTAATTTTTTTTTTATGTCTTTTTCATTTTTTTTTGCTATCGTTTTTTATACCCGGCGAACAACACCCCCCGTAAATTTCCTTTTTTTTTTATATTTAAAAAGGGGTTGTACACCGGTTTTTTTGGGATTTATTATAAAGTTTGTTTTCGGGGATATTTGGGGTATATTTCATCGTATTTTAGCATGCTTAAAATATTTTTATACGTTTTTTTTTAAAAAGCTGTTTTCTTATTTTTGATTTTTTATTATATAAATTAAAATTTGTATTTTCTTTTTTTTTTTATAATTTTATGCTGATGGGTTTTTTGTCATTGAATTTCTCCCTGATCGTCGGAGTTTATTAGTCTTTTTTTTTCATTAGCTCTCATTTTATACCCCGGGGTATAACGCGCACCCCTTTTTTGACCAAATTTTTGTGTTAAAAGGCTTTCCGGATTTTTTTTGTTTTAAATTGAAACTTAGAAAAAATATTATGGATATAATAAAAATTCTTACGGTTCTCTCATAATTATATATAATAAATACATATTTTATACAATACACAAATGTCAGTTAAACGTACCGTAAAATCCGGTGTACAACGCGCACCTATACTTTCAAGCCGAATTTTTTATATATAATTTTTAGGTATATTCGCCGTATAGCACTCACCCCTCTTTTTATGAAGAAATAAAAAGAAAAAAAAATAGTACAAATTGCTCTTATGTTTTGAAGTAATTTATTCGAGGTATTATAACCCAGACTTTTTTGACAAAATAGTTTTCTTCTAGAACTACAACTTTTTTTTTTTTTTTAAGTTCATAAAAAAAGTCATTTCTTTTACATAAACAGTATTTCGATACGCGTAGAAGTAAAAAAAAATATGCTGATCTCTTTTGTTATTTTTAAAGCTATCGTTTTCATACCCGGCGTATAACGCGCACCCTTAAGTTTCGATCTTATTTTTTGTGTTAAAAGTGCGCATTACACGCCTGATTTTACGGTACGTTATTTATAGTGGCATTAAAAATCTTAGACAGCCAAATACATCAACCGAACTATATTATCACTTTTTAATTCTAAAATTAATACTAGAAGATAATATGCATTACTGAGGCGTTTTAATTGGCCGCGGATGTCAAGTGGTCATGGTCACGAGGTCATGGCCAGCAACTCTTGGGTTCAAGTCCAGGTGCCAGAGAAGACCCCACCAGTAGAGTGGCTGATGTGCGCATTTAATCTGTCGAGGCTCGAAGTCTCATGTTGGTGTGGTGTGTAAGCTTGGAGAGTGAGGGGCGAGGTCAAGCGTTGCTAACAGCACTTGGCCGAAATTAAAAATTACGAGATCCTTCACCATTAGCTCTCATACTGTTTCAGAGCGCGGCGTTAGTAAAAAAATCAAATTGACCCAGACGTTTTATATATAATTACCGTAAATTATACCTTATATTAGGGGCCTTCAACCTTTCACGCTCGAGGGTCAAATTAATAAATTCACAATGATCCACAGGCCAAATTAATTGTCCAAAAATTATTGTAGTCCGGAAATTTATGGGGTCTCAGGGGTGTTAAAAAACAATTTTCAAACATGAATAATTATTTTAAATTTAAATTAAAAAATTCGAACCCTTTACACATTATAAGGGAATGGGGCTTCAGAAAAGTATATAAAAATATTTAAAATATAATCATAATTTTAAAAATTATAAGCATATAAAAATAAGAAACTTTTCTATATAAGAAATATTTGTTAAGTTTTACGTTGCGCATGCTATTTTCAAAAATAGTAGCTTTAATGACTAGTTTTAGGTTCATTTATAAAGTAAAATGTATCCTTATTACACTGTAGTAACATTATATTAGTAGAATAATAAATAATATTTTTTAAAAAATAAAAAAATTATATTTTCTAAATTTTTTTAAAAAATATCTTAATCGATGAAAGGTTTAAAGAGAGAGAGAGAGAGTATGATACATTTTACAATTCTATAAAGTCTTATACATCAGAGGCTACTATTTTAGAAACAACGCAACGCAAAAATTACTTAATATTTATTACAGAATTTTCATATGCTTATTATTTTTAAAATTATGATTATATTTCAAACATTTTGTACAGCCACAATCCTTTGTAAATAATGTGTAAAAGATTCGAGTTATTTAATTTAAATTTAAAAGAATTATACCTGTTTTAAAATTATTCAAATTTTCACCCCTCGAGAAAAAATTAACACCCCTGAGACCTCTTATATAAAAAAAAGGGAGATTTTTTTACAAGACTACAATTGATTCTAAGGAAAGTGATTTGTGCTTGCAGATTTGTTAATATAATATATATCGGTTTCAAAACAGTTAAATGGAAGTCGAATTAAAATACTTTGCAAACTTGTTAAAGGAAAGAATTCACCTATTTTCCAAAATTCTGAGATTTTACGCATAGTCAGATTTCTTTTTATATTTTATAATTATTTAAGATACAGTGAATGTTTTGAATAATTCCTAATTTTTAGAAAGTTTTTATCTCAAATGGATATAAAACACATCAGTGAAATGTTTTAAATATCAAGAATAACAGAAAAAAATTGCCGATTTTTATAACAAAAAAAAAGCAGACTAGACAATTTTCTTTAAATTGCTTGAAATTCACTAAAATGCTTCGAGCCACGAGTTGAAGATCCCTATTTCATATTAACTGAAGTTTAAAACAAAATATTCATATATTCACCTTGTCAAAAGACGAAAGTTTGCACTTAAAAAAAACGTTTAATCTTAATCTCGACATAGAATTTTGTAATCTCCATCCGCTCAGATCTGTTTGATTCAGTGCTTATATGCTTTTAAGTTTACAAGCACTCGTATTTTCTTAGATAAATAAAATATTAAAAAAAATATCTTAATATTACTTTTACCACTTTAGAAAACAGATGCTATGAGCAATTAGAACGATCATTTAAAAAAGAATACACAAAATTTGTTAGCCATGTTGTGAGAGAAAGAAAAACTGTCCACCAACGCGAGGGTGACATGTGAACTAATCTTCTAATTTCCGTATTTTACCGCCAAAGCTCAGTTTCATTTGGCGCATTGCTGCCCTTTATTCCGCACGACGGATTTTTAATGGAAATAGGACACGATCCATGCGATTTAAATGGAACAGATGCGTCCTTTGAACATTTCCAATCACGAATATTACCATTTGTGTGTGTGGCTTTCGTACCATTTGTGCATATGTATATATGCATGATCATAGTTAAGGAGATCGTCTTCATCAAGAATTTTATTTGATGGATTGTTTATTAACTTCACACTCAGAAACAAAAAGATAGATCTCGTACACATACAAGTGACGAGGTCGACTCCTAGCCTATAAGCTGAATTTCCAAACATCCGCACCACGTTAAGTGAAAGTAATGCGGCTCCGCTAAGTATTGTTGTTGTGGCTAATGCCACCTGTCTGACGTAGTACGCCTGTCATTGGCCTAGGCCTTAAGCACCATACAGGTGAGATTACGAATTAGCTCGGCGAAATTCCCCGAAGGGACGATAGATGGCGATACCACCTATCTCAATCTCCACAATTTTGCCATGGGACTGTAGGGGAGGGAAATATTCTCCAGTCCCCTGCATTCGTGATTCAGCCCACACGACTTCGGACCCACTGATTTAACGAGCACGTACTCCGTGTGTACTCGGAGGGTATTTGGTGGCATCGAACCCAGGCCTTCCTGTCTGGAGTCCGATGCTCTAACCACCAGGCTACCCACGACCGTTTAATTCATAAAATTGTGATTGTGAATAAAATTTGTTCAATTCATAAAATTGTGATTGTGAATAATTCTTATATGTTACATTAGAGGTTCTCTCTGGCGTCGCTGGGGGGCTGCGGTAGCCCAGTGGTTAAGGTATCAGACCATGGCAGGCATGTCATGAGTTCGAGCCCAGTACCACTAAAGACCCGCCGTGTAGGGCAGCGATGCACGTTAAATCTGTCGAGAGCTGAAACGTCCTCCCGTTGGTGTGGTGTGGTAGTTGGGGAGGGTGCCAGCTCAGGTGTCGTCCAGTCCCTTGACCATGGTTCAAAATTACGTGGTCCGTCGCCAAACCCTCGTGTAGCTAAACAGTGCGACGTTAATATTCCCCCACTCACTCACTGGCGTCGCTGGCTTTATTCGCCTAAGGTTGCGGGTTCGAACCGTCCCATGAGAGCAACTACCATCCATGACTAATTTAAAACCCTGAAATGCTCCTCTTTTGCCGATATTTTCTGAATATTAATAGATGAGATGAAATATATTTTGAAAAAAAATCCAGTAATAAATTTCTATAACAGTGTAAAATTAACTGTGTGGATTTAATTTTGTTAACATTATTCTTTTACTATACACACAGCTGACCAAAAAAAAAATTATTTCATTTTATTTTACAAATACCACACACTACAATGGCACGTATGCTATTAGAGCATGTGCTCTCAATTATTTTTCGACAATTGAATTAAGACTTATTAGTGCCGGGCACACGTCCAAATGTTCAAGCGGTCATAGGCTGATCAGAGTCACAAAGAGGATGAGTCGGAGATACAATTCTGTAGAGAAGATATCTCAGACAGTCATGCCCTGTCAAAAGTCTAAAATGAGTTACAGCAGTTTTTTTAGTAGCCTCAGGAACCCAGGACGGGTTCTCGTTCAAGATTGTTCCTTTCTTGTTCCTTCAGCATCTCCGTCGCTTCCATTTTAAAATTATACTCTTAAATGCCATATTAGTAAAAAGCCTTAAGGTATCCGACTACGTTCGGAACCGTGATTTTGCAAAAGTGTATAAATGGATAATATTTACGATATTTAGTGTCACTTAGATTAGAAAATGTATATAAAATTGTTTTAAGAATATTATTACAATAAACAATTATATTTAAGAGTTGTGCATTTTGGCAAAAAAATGAACTTAGAATAACTTTTCTAAAAGGTTCTCCTTTGTAAAAATGTTTTATTGTATTAATATTTTGCCTGTATATAGCTCAAACCTCTGTACAGAGGCTCAATTAGAATGTTTGAAATATATAATTTAGAAGTGGGTTCACATCCATGTTTCACAACAGAGGGGAGCAATTTTAAGAAAAACGCCGATAATTATTTCAATTGTTTGTAACTCTGAAATAATGTGAATTTTTCAAAAATCATAGGATGAGCCTCTGTACAGAGTGTCTGAGCTTTAGTATGCCAGGAAAATATTATTATAGTAGAAGCATTTTTCATTAAAGGAGAACATTTTGAAAAAGTTATTCTAAGTTCATTTTAGCCGAAATAGTGTATTTAAATAATTTTTGTCAAAATGTGTCCTTTAAAACAATTTTATACATGTATTCTAATCTATGACACTAAATATCATGGTAAAATGATCCATTTATAAAAGCTTAAAATCACGTTCTGAAACGTAGTCGGATACCTTAAGAAATTAAAGGTTGAAATTTCGGTCTTGATCACAAGGGTTCTTCTCAACAAGAAGGTCAGTAGTACGCCTATTCCAAAGGCAATGTCAGAATGAGCCGGTATCTAAATAGAGAAAATTTTATGAGGAAATTTCGGCTAATGATCTGCATTTTAAAGTTTTTAATGAATTATTTTCTGTGAAATTCTTGTAATGTCAATTTAGAGTCGGAATAGATGACGGTTTTCCTTTGAACTCAGAGCTTCTTAGTGATAGTTGCTCGATCGTTACTGAGATAGCTTCAATCATTCCATCGAAGGCAGTAGAAAACTGACCAGAAAACAGATTTCATACTTTTCAACCAAGCCATCGGAGTGTGGCTTCCAGTGGTGTAACGTATTCCCCCGTAACTCCTACATCATGTGGGGGGCCTAACAGTAACGTAACAGAGAATATTAGCCCCCTTCTACAAAATCAAGATTTGGACCCCAAGCCCAAATACGTACTTTGCATCAGCCAGGATTTGGGTCCCCTAGAATCGTTGCCCCCTCCCCAATGCGGGGGTTGAGGGGGTGTACATTACGCCACTGAGCCCAAAGCCTGATGTTATAGTTTTGAAATCCGGCTTGGGTATCAAAACCTGACTTTGTAGGAAGTGGGAGGGGGGCTGCATCCGTTACGTCGCTGTTCGCTTCAAATGATGCTTCATTCTTTAAACTTCCAATTAACATCACGTCATGTCTATGGATGAATTTAATAAAAATAAGTACATTAAAGCTCCAACACCTTCAAGGCGAAAGTCTGCAGCCATACAAAAGCTACAACGCGAGCGGAAGTCCATAGGCTAAATCACGAATGTGTTATTTCCAAATGTTTTGACATTTTGTGTGTGTGTGTGCTGCTTGTTGGAGAGATCTAGAGACGAAACAATAACTGCCAGCAAGCTCTGTCATATTTGTTAACAACCGCGGTTATCAAGTAGTCGCGACTTCGAGCTCTACGATCTTTCAATTCAATTGCGGTTTCGAGTCCTGGGTGTTCTCTAGACCAGTGGTCACTAAACTCCGGACCGAGGAGCGATACTAGTCCGAGGATCAAATGGTACCGGGCCGTTCAAGGAACGTTAGAATATTTCTACTTAATTTAGTGCGGTGTATTTCTCTTGGGTTTGTGCAATTTTCCATTGAAATGACTTAATATTCATTTTTGGTATAATTGTATTTTATTCTGAAAGCGTATTTAAATACAATTAAATTTAAATTTTTAAGTCAAAGCAATCTAAAATATAAACAATTAGCTCCCCCCTCCCTCAAGCGGGTTGTGGTCAAACGCTGACCGGGCCGCGGTGAATGAAGGGTTGGGTAGCACTGTTTTGGACCAGAGATACTCAACCTGCGGCCCGCCGAGCCTTTTTAAGTTGCCCGGTCATGGTCTATTGCTCTGAGAAATTCACTTATTTAAGAACATTGTATAAAAATTTGATGGGAAATTCTTTGTCAAGAAATAAAATATATCAATTTTGCATTTTGTTGTCGGTGTCGTACGGGTACGAATTGATATTCTTTTTCCATTTGGCACAGTTACGATTATTGATAACAGTGGAATGAACAGTGGGTGGAACTAATTTTTAACTATCTTTCACATCTTGCAAACGAAAAATATTCGAAGAAAATAGATCGTTTCAAGACAAGTGGGAAGTTGATTATTTTGTAGTGAAAAACAAACATGAATCAGTAATTGTTTGCTTTGTCACGAAAGAGCTGTATTCAAAAAATACTAATGAACATGAATCTCATTCAATGACACTTTTCCTCGAAGATCTCTTGCAAGAGGTGATAAATAGGCTTTTTCTTGAATAATCCTTACAACACCAACAAAATGTTTTGTCAGAGGTAATATCACAGAGGTAGCAAAGACATCCCATGAAGTTTGTTATTGATTAATCACATGAAACCGTTTACAGATGCATAAATTTGAAGGAGTGCTTCTTAAATGCTTCTAATTTAATGTTAGTAACAAAAATAAAAAAAATATAAAGGCTAGTAATTAAAAAAAGCAAAACAGGACTCCACATTTTAAATTCCAATGTCGCTTGATCTAAAGCATTTCTCTCCCCATTTATCCTTATGTTGCGTCCCGCGTGAAATAACTAACATGTATGCGCCCAGCATAAAAAAAGGTTGAGTACCCCTGTTCTAGGCCCTCCGAGTAAAGGAACTGATGAACTCGAAAATTGCTAGGTATCAAGGTTCCTTTGGCGTGGTGTGAAGAAAAGGGTACCAGCTAATATGTCGTCTTCGTCACATAATTGTAACTCAAAATTGAGATGTCCGTCAAAAATTGTCCATGACTGAGATGTCGCTTTTAGCGGCCGTATACGACGTTTGCAGACGACGGAATCCGGTAATTCTGAATGAAGTTCAGGTGACGAGGAGGACACTTTAGCTGGAATCTCATTCTTCTTAATTCCACACAATACCAAAATGAGAACTTTTGATCTCGACCGATTTCACGTGCATTGATTGGTTAAACGAGAGGCATGCAGTTGAAGTGGGACTTGAACCCACGATTCGACTAAAATGACGTCAACCACAATAACCAATCATCTGTTGTGGTCGTAAAAGAGATACCTCAGTTTATACCTTTATCTTCTACCTATCACACTATGCCGATTTATCCATTGGGCTGGGTGAGTAAGGGAATATTAACGTCACGCTTTTCAGCTACACGAGGACTTTTAGCGACGGACCTCGTCATTTTGAACCATGATCAAGAGACGAGGAAGACACCCCAGCTGACACCCCTCCTAACTACCACACCACACCAACGGGAGGACATTTGAGCTCTCGACAGATTTAACGTGCATTGCTACCCTACACGGCGGGTCTTTTAGTGGTGCTGGTCTCGAACTTATGACATGTATGCCATAATCCAGTATCTTGACCACTGGGCTACCAGATCCTTCGGGATAAGCTGGGTGATTGAGTGAATATTAACGAGATGATCATAGGTATCGACGTTCGAACCATGATTTTGCAAAGGGCTGTGATGGATAATTTTTCAGGATATTTAGTGTCACTTAGATTAGAGAATACATGTATACAAATTGTTTTAAGGAGATTTTGAAAAATTATTTAAATATAATATTTGGCAAAAATTAACTTAGAATAATCTTTTAAAATGTTCTCCTTTTGTGAAAAATGCTTCTATTATAATAATATTTTGCCTGTATATAGCTCAGACCTCTGTACAGAGAGACTCAACTAGAATTTTGAAATATATAACTTAGAAGTGGGTTTATCCATGTTTTACGACAACATAGGGGAGCAATTTTAAGAAAAAACGCTAATAATTATATTTCAATTGTCGTAAATAATGAAAATAATGTGAATTTTTCTTAAAAATTCTAGTTGAGCCCCTGTACAGGAGGTCTGAACTATATACAGGCAAAAATATTGGTTATAATAGAAGTATTTTTCACAAAAGGAGAAATACTTTGGAAAAAGGTTATTCAAGTTAATTTTTTTACAAAATATTTTATTTAAATAATTTTTTTGTCAAAATGTGTCCTAAAACAATTTTATGTATATATTCTAATTTGAGTAACACTAAATATGAAAATTATCCATTTTTGTGCTTTTTTAAAATCACGGTTCCGAACGTAGTCGGATACCTTAACCTACAAGAGGGCTTTGGACGACAGACCTCATCATTTTGAACCATGGTCAAGTGACTAGGGCGACACCTGAGCTTGCACCCCCTCTCCCAACTACCACACCACACCAACGGGAATACGTTAAAGCTCTCGACAGATTTAATGTGCATCGCTCCTCTACACGGCGGGTCTTTAGTGGTACTGGGCTCGAACTCGTGACAAGCCAGCCACGATCCGATACCCTGACCACTAGACTGCCGCGCCCACTGGTTTTCACCAGATTTTCTTGCTATAAATTTATATCCGCCAATGCCAAGGGGGCCCCATGGATCTTCTGCCCCTAGGGCCCGAAATGACCTTAAATCGGCACTGCTGCCACACTACGCGCATGTACAGGTGATTTCATTTTGAAAAACGTAGCATTCTAGCATGATGCAAGGACTGTTGACGATGGAATTCACAAATTTTGAACCTCGGTCATGTGACGGAGGACGACGCCTGAGCTGGCACCTCACTCTCCAAAATAACGGTTTCTAAAAAAAAACATTGATCATAACATTATTTATTTAAAACCATGTAATATAAGTGAAAGAAAATTTGATTGGAATGAAGTGGAATGTGTCTCTACATATTTAGTCTTTAATACGAAAAAGTTTTGCTCTATAATAGTTATAATAATCATTACAGCGCTCCAGATTCTACTTTTATTGGAAATAAATTGTTGTCGGAAAAATAGTGTTTTATTAACTTGCGAAGTCAATTTAAATCAAACTTTTTCATTTATGTTTTTCTAATCATAATTTTTCCTCTTTTCGAATACGGCAATAGTACAAATAGAAATATTATAAAATTTTAAACAATTTATTCTTAATATTAATTAAAGTATCCCTTTACAGACAAATTCGCAGAGTAATTTCATTCTTCCCCTTTTTTTTTAAAGAAATATTTACGAGAAAAGAGATTTGAATATAAAAATATAAACATGTTTTCCATCGAGGTATATAAAACTCGTTTGTTTCAAAAAATTTCCAAATGACAAACGACCGGCATTCCACAAACGTCAACAAATAATCTTAATTAAAATTGTCTAAAAAATTTCCCTACTCCTTAATCAACAATAAACTAGTCAAATTTTCGTCACACAAACTATTTTTCAAAAAGAAACAATCCGACAAAACCATCTCTACAATCGCTCTGTTTAGAGCGAATTTGATCTGGAATGTTAATCACATTGTAATTCTTTTCCCCGGAATAAATTACTTACCCAATTAATCAAATAGCTTCTGTCAGAACAGTTCCATTAACCCTCGTAAATAACTACCAACTGACATTTCCAGACGAACGGGAAAAAGTTCTTTTCAAACAGACACCCGCTTCGAGGCGCGATCGGAAGAAAAGGTAAAACACCATTTAATAGAAGCCGAAAATATAAACAAACACCTAAACGAGACCGCAAACAATAAAAACGGTATTAAGAATCTATCGGACGATAAAATAAAAGTGATATTTAAGAACGAAAAAAAATGAGCGAGTGGCGGGAAGAAAAAAAAACGGGGAATCTTCATGTTAGCTTTGGCCAAAGTCCAAAATCGCGAACGTCAATCATCGTCGGTGGGGGTGGGGCTTCGGTCATGACGGCGCAATGGCAAAATCGTCCAGTGGAGCTTGTGCTGAGTTGTCGGATGGGACACAAACGATCATAAAGTCGATAGATATGCTTGTCAAAACTTTCCTGTTTCTGCGTTGTTTCGTGTTGTTGGCCGGTGTTTTGGATGCGCTAGAGAGAGGGGTTCTCTGACTTTCGCCGATTGTTCGATAGATGTATTTTGTTTTTTAGTTGTTTCGTTCTAATTTTATTTTATTTTAAGTAAAAGAGTTAGTTAAAGAGTCTTTTTTTCGAAAGGCGGAACTCAAGGGCTTTGACAACGTCTTTTTTTCCCACCCAGGGATGACATGGCTATAAAGTAATTTTTTTTCTTTTCTTAGTGAAAATTTTTGAAGAAATTTATGTAGAATTCGAAAGAAAATATGAAGTTAAGGATGTTTAGAACGAATATTATTTTAGAATGCTATGAATATGAATTTTCTAGTTTACGGAAATGACCGGTATCGTGATTTTAATAAATTGAAATTTTCATTAAATGTTAAAACTTTTATTTATACATTTGCAAATAAAATATAAACAATAAAACATTTATTTTAATGAATAAGAAATGTAAAATAACATGTAAATAATATACATTATTTTAAAAATATATATAGTTATAAAAGTTGCAGAAATATTTTAGCACTCATTATTGATAGACATTTGTTATTGAAAAGGAAGAAGTTTAAATAATAATTTGTATATTTTTAACGAAAAAAAAAAAAGTATTTAAAGTTGATAAAAGGTTAATAAACAAAAATAATTTAATTTTTTTTAAGAAAAACCGATTTAAATTTTTTTTTTAAGTGATATTTTTTTCCTTTTATAAAAAAATATTTTTAACATGCTCATCTACAACATTAATTTTAACTTTTCACAATAAAAAAAATAATTTTTTTTTTCGTATTTATTCTGTTATGTAATGTTTAGGTTAAAAAAACTTTTTCTTAAAGCAAATTTTTCAGAATTACTTGATTTTAAATTTTAAAAAAAATTTCCTCGTTTAAAAAATTAAAAAATTTTCATTTTAAAATTAATTTTTGTTTGCTTCTATGTTCTCGAAAAAAAATGCAGTACAATTTAAATAATCGTTTAATTTATTTAAAATTTCTCAAACATTTCTATTTGGAAAGGATTTTTGTAACTTATTGAAACGGGAACCTGTTGTACAAATATGTTATTTAAGTTTGATATATTTAAAAATTTTTCCTTTTTTTCTTGGAACTTACGATTTTTTTGAATAGCCAAAACCAAATCTGTCAATTTACTTATATTAATACGTTTGAATTATGCATCCTAACACTAAAAGCGATAATCTATTGAAAACGCATATTTAAAAAAAAAAACGGTGATTACAAATATTTTAATGATTTGATTTTTTTAGATATAAATGTTTTTTAATTTGTAAACTCTATAGAAATTAACTTCTTTGAAATCTAAAAGTTGTTTTGGAAAAATAAATTGAAAAAAACTTTTACTATTGCTATTTTTCAACAATATTTTCCTCATTTAAAATTTTAATGAGAAATTCTATTTTCTTTTAATTGTTTTATAAAACTCATTACAAGACGTCTAATAATGAGCAAAAGAGCCAAATATCAAACTGTATATCAGTAATTTAATGATTTTTTGCTGTGACCTAATGTTTGGCTAATCAAATGATGAATAATGTAAATAATAATATCAACGGGGTTGAGATGGAAAATTTTCCTACAACCGGGGTTTTAAGATGAAACATTAGTGGAAAATTTGATTTCTATATACCGTAAAATCCGGCGTATATCACGCACGTATACTTTCAAGCTGATTTTATTAATTTTTAGGTATATTATGGGTTAACGCGAAACCTTTTTAACGAAAAAATTTGGGAAAATTTTGGGGCAAGGGCTCTTATTTTTTTAAAGTCATTTATTCGTCGTATTATATATGGGCAGATTTTTTGGAAAAAATATTTAAAATTTCTAGAACTCCCTTTTAAATTCATAATGCAAGTCGTTTCCTTAAAACAAACAGTATTTTGATACATTAACAGTAATTTTTTTATGCTCATCTGTTTTGTTATTTTTAAAGCTATAGTTTTTGTACCCGGCATATATCTCGCACCCTTAAGTTTCGATCTTATTTTTTTATGTTTCAAAGTGCGCGTCTTACGCCGGATTTAAAGGCAATTTAAAAACTAACATTAATGATTTTTTAGATTCTTTAATTATAATTTTACTTTTTTATTCGAGTAAATTAATTTGTCATATTTGTTGTTCTGGACTCCCTTAAACAGTATGAAATTTTGATAATTAAGAAAGATAGTTAAGTTGATAGAATAAGCTAAACGTTTCATACATTTTTCGCCACAGAATTGTAATTTTTTAAATTTAGTTTTTTAAAAAAAGGGCCCTTTAAAAAAGTTTTTTCACGGAAATCTAGGGCAACTTTGGGAAAACTCTGGGAAATTTTTGCTCGAATAAATTCGTACTTGATAACGTTTGAATTTCTTTCCACGAACGTTTAATAATAATACCCTATGGACCGTAAATTTCTAATGCTATGAATAAGAAAAATCGTATTCCAACATATTTTTTTTATATATATAAATTCCATGAAATTATTTGCTTTGTCTTTTTCTTTTAAAGCATTTGAATTTTTATATACTCTTTAACTACGTACGCAAACTTATTAAGTAGAATTAATTCCACAACTTTATTTTTATGTAAAGTAAAATTGATGTACTTATTTGTGCAGTCAGTACATTTCGTTTTAAAATATTTAAATTTGTTCACAGCTTTCATATTGTTCACTGTATTAATTTTTTTAATTAAATTTGCCGTGGCTCCTGGTCCTCACTTTCGCCTCGCGTGACTGGAGTTCAAAATAACGAGGTCCGTTGCCAATAGCTCTCGTGTTGGCTTAGAGTGCGGCGTAAGTTAAAAATCAAATTAAATGAGGTCTGTCGCTAATATCTTTCGAGTGCAAGGATAGGAAGCAGTCAATCCCATATGCTTAGAAAATAATTTATTAACTTTTGTGATCTTGTAATGATTTCATGTGCTAATGTTAAATATTTTTTTCGCATTTGTACAGAATCTAATAAGAAATATCTGATAAAACAAGAAAAAAATTTTTTTAAAGTCAATTCCCTCTTAGATCAACAAAGGAAAAATTTTATTGTAGCTACTTTTTATTAAATATTAAATTAAAAATAGTTTACATATGACAAATCACAACATTATGGTAATTTTTTAAATTTTATCATTAAAGTATCTACCACAAAAAATCTTTATAAAAAAAATTTCAGTTTAACGGGAATGCTTTAAAACGGAGGAAAAAATTAACGTTTTGACCCAAAGTCGCTAAAAATTATGCCAACGGGGCTGTTTTTGTAATTTTGAATAATTGTTTTAATCAAATTTAATTTTTTTTAATTATAATTAAATTTTTAATTGTCATCCAAAAAAAAAGTATATAAAATTTCATCAATTGGCTTTTTTAAAAAGTATTTTTTAACGATTAAAATACCAAGATAAATAAAAAAAGAGATCTTGAGCTAATAATTGGAAATTTAAAAAAAAGAAACTCATTTAAGTGTGAAAATATTTTTGTAATATAATTCACATTGTGGCGAAAGAAATGAATTTTGTTAAAGAAGGAGAGCGATACGAAAAATAAAATTCTCTACGGTCAGGTGAATATTTTTCTGAAAAATATTTAAGAAAATATGAGGCGTTTCAAACATTTATTTACTCTTTGCTTTTTGAACTTTCTGAAAATAGAACTGTAATAAAATAAGTTATAATCATAAATCAATCAATATAACTTACGAAAAGAAAAATCTGAACGAAGAAATTACGAAAAGCAATGTTTCAGAAAACTTAGATTTCTCTATCTCTAAAGACTCATAGAGAGGAAAATACTATTATTTAATATTCTAATTTTACTGCTTGAAGTTCACAGGTATAAAATAACACTAGCTCTCAAAATTAAAATATTACAAAAGAAAAATTCTCCCCTGAATGTATGCAGAAATTTAAACGGATAGTAAGATAACAAAGTTCCAGAAGAAATCGCGTCACCTAGAATAATAGAATTCTTCGTATTCAACGTAACTGAAACCTCAAGGTCCTCCCGAAATAAATGCGGAGATTTTGAAAGCGAGAAATATCCTATTTCTAGTGTCGTCCTCTGAACGGGACGCAGAATTACGAAGTGAATTGTCATTAGCTTATTGTGCATCTCCAGTTAGCGATGCAATAGCCTATGTCGGTCATGATCGAAAGCACATGATCCGGAATGCTGAAATTGAGCACTAGTTTCAGTTCTGTTATCTCCCAAGACAATCTTGAGTGAAATATAAAAGGATGCACAATGTGCAACGAATAATGGGGTAAGGGGAATGCTACATGTTAACTTAACCAGTTAACTGTGATTGATGGGTATACTCTTCATGGAGAAGTTGTAGGATCTTGTGTATTGACGAGTTTGCTCGTCATGTGTAAAAAGTAGTGACCGTTGGCTATTTAAATTTTAATTTTTGAGAAAAACAAAACATATTTTCAAACTTCAAGATGTTTAGAATATTTTCAGGCTAGTCTGGAGTAAAACAAATAAGTAAAAAGTATGGAAAATTTAAAATGATTCATGCATCCCCGTAATGCACTGCCTGAAGTTCGCTATAAGTTCGCATAACGAATTTATTTATGTGCGATGATATTGTTTTTTAGATGTTAGCCTAAAAGGGACAAGAGCGAAAGTCGGAAAGTTGATTAAAATAGGGTTCCTTCAGGTAGGGTCAGCCATGGGACAAATGCGCGATGCCGACCAGGAGCTGAGCCCATTGATAGCTGTTGGCCTGAAGTTACCTAGCTATCGAGAGGTGTGAATACCAATTGTTTGATGTAGAACCATGTGCTGACTTTAGAGCCCAATGCCGTGCTAACTAAAGCTTTTTTTTTATTGAGGTGGGAAAAGGAAGAATGGTTTGTGGTAAGAAGACTATGATCAATTCTACTGCACCTCTCCAGAACTTCCTTAGTTTCATGACAAGTAGAAAAATGCCTTATCAGTGAAGGAGGAAATAAATCTGTGTGTTTAGGTTTCCGTCCGAGTTCCGTTGATGGTCTCTAAAATCCATAGATATCCGAAAAAACTTAAGATAGGAAGGACCATCTGTGTCAGAAAACCACGACCAAACTAACTTTTAACCAAACTTTACAGCCCCCACCCCATAGTATAATTATTAGTAACAAAATTGGCAATTTTATAAAATCCATTTTTTTAATCCAATATTTTACCTGCTCAACTTACTCTGTGATTGATGAGTATACTCGTCATCGCTTGATTTTCGTGACACACAACTGCGCACTCTCGAACTGGAGCGCCACAGTTAAATGGTTAAACAACACTAAAAAGCCTCGCGATAGTGATATAAGGTCGTACTAAGAAGCAATTGACTTTTGAACCACGGTCAAGTACAATAGTTGAGCTGCTATTACAATCTCCAGGTTTCCGCGCCGCGCTAACGTGTGGAATTTGAGCTTCAATAAGTTTAATGTGCATCAGTCTTACGTTCGGATGTTTAATGGCATCTAATTCGAACTAATGACTCAACAGATAGAGCCCTGGCTACTCGGCTACTACGGGCTACTGGAAACGGAGTTTTGTGGTAGATTAGACATAATGACCATAGCTATAAGATCACCACTATACGAATCTATCTTTGGTTTATATCCAAAAAAAAATTCTGAAAATTAATTCTCTGTGCACATTAAATTCACATAGGATCCATAGCTCACATGTAGACCTTGTGGTGGTCGAGATAATGAGTTATTAAATATCAGATGCCATCCACATCACATCGTGTTGTGAACCGTGGTTTGACTTTGCTTGGTTTATCGTTTTTACCCTCAAGTGGTTTCAGATTGTGTATTAACGACGGATTTAGAACCAACGCGAGGGCTTAGGGCGACAGAGAGAACTTTGAAATAGGGTTAAGGGACGTGTGAACAATTCTGGAACTTGTAACTAACTCTTTAATTCTTCGCATCACTTTCACATAAATGCTGCGAACCCCAACAACTTTGACATGCACATTTCCAAACACGGTGAACATCTTGTCTACTTACTTATAGTGGACGTCTGAAAAATGTGTTGTTTCGAATCCCTTGGAGCAGGAAAGCCTACACCAAGTCCATTTGACCTTTCCGCATAATAATGTCACACACCAGGTCTTGATCTTCAAACAACTGTCCCAGGGAAATGCCCGAGCAGTCCAGAAGATGAGCAGGAAAAGCAGGGACTGGTAAAAAAAGACTTTACCCCCAGCACAAAGGTCACACCACGCAGGTGACCGCTTCTAAGGCGCGCCAAGGCCGTCTGAAGAGCCCTAAAACTCCTGGAGCAAGTCTCCAGAGCCCTAGTCTCATATGGACTGATAGCTAGGCGAGTGAAGTAATGTCTTCAAGTGTCCTTTTTTCTACTTAAGCTTTAGTGGCCGTGATACCCGAGTAGTTATGGTAGCGAACTCGTTGATGTCGAGTCATAATCTCGTGTCCTGGTTGCACTGAAGATCCGCTGAGTAAAAGAGCTGACGCATGTTAAATCTGTCGAAGCTGAAATTCCTTATGTTGTCGTGGTGTGCAGAATAGGGCACTAATTCTGCTGTCGTAGTCACTTCAGAATGATGTGTAAAATAGCGAAGAGGTTGTAATTAATAGTTTAAACTTAAGGCTTCAAAATGCAAAATAAATAACTAATCAAATAACTACCACTTTTAACTGGATAATAACTTCATAGTTTATCGCTAATTCTCGCTTACGGTGGTATTCTCAATACCGAGTTAACGTCGGGTTATCCCCGAACCGGAGGTAACTCGCAGATTGTGTGTGGCGAAACATCATTATTCTCAACTGCGGATCGCGCCAAATCCACGGATTATTCATCCAAAGGTAACTCGCCGATTTCGGAGGGTAACTCGCGGATTTCGATCACGCGAATCTGTTTGTAAGCAAAGATGGATGGATTTATCGGAGCTTTTTGCGACTCCTTTTTCATGTTTTTAAATTTGTTTTGAAGCTGCTGCCGACTTCGTTTACATAGGCTGGCTGCATTGAAATCCACCGTCAAACTATCCCATGCTTCTTTTTTCTTGTTTGATTGATTGATTGAATATTAACGTCGCACTGTTCAGCTACACGAGGGCTTTTCTTTTTTCTTGTTAAAAACTGCGTTGGTAATTTTGCAGTTTATTATGCATTTATATTTTTCTACAAGATTTAATAACAATTCCATCTCCTGAACTGAAAAGTTGCTTTTCGACATAGCAAAACAAAACAAGAGAAATACGTCAAACAAAAAGCGTGTTAAAACAGCTGATCGAATGTTTCGCGCCAAAATAAAACATAAAAATGTGGGCAATATGTCCCGTGATTATCAGTGTCCAATCACAACGACTGTAAAATTTTTGCCCACGCATAACTCAAGGTTCGGTAATCGTAAAAGTTCGGGGAATAAGAAAGGGGGTTATCCGCGAGTTATCGGCGAGGGGGGTTCCCCAATCAGCGAGATTTTTTTCAATAACTCGCGATTGAGAATACCACTGTTCGATTTAGGACAGCAGCCGCCAAACATTAGAATTTCGTGTACCACTAAATGTATAATTTTATATTACTTGGCGGATCACTATATGTATACCTTTTTCCTTAAACCAATTAACTGTGATTGACAGTATACCCCGTCAAGGAGAACCAGAATTTGTGTTATTTACGAGTAACCCCCTCATGTGTAAAAAATAGTGACCATTGGTTATTTAAAAATTTTAATTATTATTGAGAAAAAAAAAACAAATTCTCAAATTTCAAGATGTTTAGGAAAATTTCAAGGGCCCGGCCCGGGGGTAAATATAAATTTAAAAAAAGTAAAAAAATTTAAAAATAAACTCATGTGTCCCGAATTTCAGTAAAAACAGCGTATGTTCGCATAACGGGGAAATTTTTTTATTTCGTGATATTGTTTTAAATGTTAACCAAAAAAAGGACAAAAACAAAATTCGGAAAAATTGATTTATAAAGGGTTTTTCCCTTTTCCCTGGGGTTTAAAAAAATTGATAGCTGCTGGCCTGAAGTACTCCCGAAAATCGAGTGGTTTTTAAAAACCCAAATTTTTTGATGTTAGATCCATGTTCTCCCTCAAGGGCCCCACCTTCTTTTTGGTGGGGACGGGGGGTCACAATCCCGGGGGTAAATTCCCGTGGGTCTTTTTCCCCAAGGGGGTTTTTCTATCTTTTGGGAAACACGGGGGGTCACGACCCCGGGGGACCCCAGTGATCCTTTTTATTTTTTGACCCTCCATCTTGTCATCCAATTTTCCTTTTCCCGTCCAGACCACAGACCTAATTTAATGTTTGGCGCAGTATAGCCAAAAATGGCTCTTCCCCCCAAAAAAACCAAATCAAAATCAGATCCATTTCTGACATTAGAATAATGACCCAATGCCATGCCCTTTCCCGAAAAAATTATTTTTTTTGTGGAGGAAAAGGGAAAGGGGTGCCCGGTAAAGGGAAAGGGGTCAACCCCACATCACCTCTCCCGAACTTCCTTGTTATAAAGACAAGTAGAAAATATTTTAGCAGTAAAGTAGGGGAAAAAATTAGTGTGTGTTTAGGGGGATGTCAAATCCCGGAATGTTGACGGTTCCTTGGGTTTATTAAAAATAAAAACTTTCGGTCAATAAGTTTTTTAAGTAACGTTTTTGTAATATATATTTTATGTTAACCAAATAAATTATAGTAAAAAAATTGGAAATTTTTGTAAAAAAAACCCCCGTCTTTTGATCAATTTTTTTAACAGCGCAACTTTTTGTGATTGACGAAAAACTATCATCCGTTTTCCCTGACACGCTAATTGCGTGCTCTCAAACTGACGCCACAACAAAACGGTTAATAAAAAAGAATTTTCAAAAGACAAGAAAAAAAAGCGGCAACGCAAACAAAACTGGGAAAGGGAAACCAATTTTTTCCTTTTTTTCAACTCACTTCCAAAATGCTGTGGCCACGGTAGCCAGTAATATAGGTATCGGACCGGGTTTCCCTTTCAAGTTCGACCCCGACCCCAAAACCCGCCGTGGGGGGCGATGCACCAAAATTTTTCGAGCTGAAACGTCCTCCCTTGGGTGGTGTGGTGGTTGGGGGAAAGGGGGTGGCTCAGGTGTGTCCACGTCACTTGACCATGGCTCAAAAAAGGGGTTGTCCCAAAAGCCCCTTAGCTGAACAGTGCGACGTTTTTCAATCAATCCCAAATTCTGATAAAAACCCGGGAAAATAGTAAAAAGTCATTTTAAAAAAGTATAAAGTTTTTTATAAAAATACCCCCAACAAATGCCTTTTGTTACGCGTCATTTTTGAAATTGAATATCTTCACACATAAAGTATTAATAATGCTCTGAATTTTCTGCGGACCATCAAAATTTTACGTGATGAACCACCACCTTTTGGCTTGATTTTAAGAACAAGTTAGTTAAGAAAACTTTCAGTTAAAGGGTGTAAAATAATTATGCTTTTTAAAAGTTGAATTTTAAAATTAACATCCTTTTAAAAATCAAAATGATTTCTTAGATTTTGTACGTGCGCCTTAAATTTTACTAAATAAAAGATAATCACGTAGAATGAGTTCCAGGCATCCTCACCATACAATGCCAGACCGGTGGCAATATGGTACTCAAGAAAACTTGAGGTTTTTATTCCACGGCGCATCTGACTGGAGAGATTTATGTTACATAAAGCTTGTGCGTTTAATACTTTTGTTTATTACTTTTAGTAGGGCTTTCAAAAAGTTTCGGAAGACTCTTCGCTTTCTTAAATCATCCAAATAGTAACGGCACTTCCTTCAATAAAGATTCATCTGTAATAAGAACGTAGGTAAAAGTTACTAAAAGAGGGAAAACAAAGCTAAATTGCTTGACACTGCTGCTTTTGGGCGAGTGATAGTTATGTGCGTACGCATCTTTTTGTAAATCATATTGATGGGCAAATGGATGTTAAAGCTTCCTGACAAGTCAGCAAAGCTAGGCCCAGTATATGCGCTTACCGGGAGCAGGCGCACGATTTCTTTCTAATACAAATCCGAATTTTTGCTTTTTAGAAACGCGAGAAAGAATATGTTTTCATAAAGCGCTGCTTTCGTTTGTTAATATTTTTTAAGTATTCTGGATGGGTTTAAAATGATGGACACGATTTAAAAGATGAGTCTCAAAACTGTTACTTTATATTACAATAAACGATGCATGAATGTAAGAAAAATGTTTCGAAGTTTTTTTTTTCTGTTACAAATGTTCCATATGTGGCGCTCTTGTTACACGGCGTACGTGTGTGCAGGGGTACTAGGCATTTTTTCCCGCCGATTTACATACGACAGACATTTCACGCGGGCCGCATACACCCGACAGACATTTAACGCGGGCCACAACATGCGGGTAATGGAACAAACACACTATAAAACCAAAGCAATATTGGACAAAGCGAGTGATCAAAATATTAAGGCACCGCACTTTGTTTTTTATTTTAATACCATATTAATTTTTTAATGAAACATATACACTTAAAAAATATTTAATGCATGGGATAACTTCTATTTGCTGCCTGTGACCGAAACCTCGCGTTTGCATATTGCTGCCAGGCTAAAGAAACAAATTATTCCTTAAAATTCATATATATATTTGATTGCTTGATTGGTAAGAATTTTACACTTGCTAAGTTTTTTAGTAAATTGTTCTCCAGAAATTGAATTTCTCAGTGCAATGGGCCTCACCGGGCCGCTCGAAAAAAAGGCGGTGGGCCACATGTGGCTTGACCCACCAGATATCACTGGTATATTCTGGCAATCAGTTCCTACTGTACTTAATTAGCATCACTCTATGGCCGTTTGCATGTAGGTGTATACTTGAACATGCTCTGTTTGTTGCGTGTTCAGAATGATACGGTTCACGAAATTTAATTATTTTTCGTAAAATTTCCCATACTGTTTTCTGGGGCATTCCAGGTTCAGAGGTGACCACTCTCGTAGGCTTCCGTGGACTTTGAACAAAACTCTGCCTCGCCCTCTCCATTGCTTCTTTCGAGACACTTGGCTCACTGCTTTTCTTTTACAGCCTGTTTTAGCACTTTTTGATGATGTATCATCGCAGAGATGCACTGCATTTGGTTGGGGCTTCTTTTCCATAGCGAGATTTCTAATGCACATTACCAGTGGCTTGAGGCTCCGTGCACACTCTCTAATACCTAAATATACTCTTCTGTTATTGTCACCATGTTTGGTTTTAATCACAGCGATGTCGCGGTAAATTACATTTGTCGTTGGTGGGAAGAAAAACTTGAAGTATATTTATCTTACATTCATGTATTATTTAGTATAATATATGCAGTTGAACTTTAAAAATGATTTTTAATATTGGGGTTTGCCATTTTGTATTATTCACCATGGAGTAGGAAACCGGGGTGACTCTTAAAATTGATAAGGGATATTCACATTGGTGGAAGTGACCAGTACGGAACGTTTTGAGCGCGAGGATGCAAGTAGGATGAAATACATGGCAAAAAAGTCTAAAGCGTGAAATTACACTTTGGAAGGAAAATTTTGAAATTTCAGAGGTGAGATAAACAGAGTTATAATTTCTATCTTTTTTGAGTGAAGTGTTTACTTTTATTCACTACAGCCAGTATTTTTGTTTACATGTTTTCTATTGTATTTATCTGGGTCTTTGTTTTAAGGAAATTTTCATAGCCGCGGAAACCGAGTAGATTCAGGGCTGCAGGGCTTCGGTACGTGCGGCGTTGTATTTGTCGAGTTGCGCGTTTCAGTTCTGGTGTCGAAAAATATTCTCCCGGAGAGACTGTTACATCCCATTGAAATCAGCTTGACCATGGCACCAAAGTACAGGGTCCTCCTGCCAAAGCCACTCCATTGGCTGAATAGTGCGTCCTTTCAGCGTCTGTAAATGAAGAAATCGTATTAAAGGGTATCCGACGCACGTTCGGGACCGTGAGTTTTTGCAAAGCGTATAAATAGATAATATTTATGATGCTTAATGTCACTTAGATTAGAAATATATATATAGAATTTGTTTTAAGGCATATTATAACAATAAATTACTTAAGTATAATATTTTAACAAAAAATTAACATAGAATGACCCATTTTCAAAATATTCTCCTTTTGTGTAAAATGCTTCTATTATAATAATAATATTTTGCTTGTATATAGATCAGATCTCTGTACAGAGACTCGACTAGAATTTTTGAAATATATAACTTAGAAGTGGGTTTATCCACATTTCACGACAACAGAGGGGATCAATTTTAAGAAAAAAACGCCGATAATTATATATTTCAATCGGTGGTAACTCTGAAAATGTGAATTTTTCAAAAGTCTAGTTCAGACTCTCTGGAGAAGTCTTTACTTTATATAAGTATATATATATATATTATTATATTATAGAAGTAGTTTTTATAAAAGAGAACGTTTTGAAAAAGATTATTCAAGTTAATTTTTGCCAAAATATGTATTTAAATAATTTTTTTGTCAAAAATGTCCTTAAAACCATTTTATACATGTATTCTAATCTAAGTGACACTAAATATCACGAAAATTATCCATTTATGCTCTTTTTTAAAATCACGGTTCCGAACGTAGTCGGATACCTTAAATGAAAGACTTCCGGGAAGGGGTCTGCGGGGTCCGCGAACCGCAGTTTAAGAACCGCTGGACTACGTCTATAACTGAGTTGGAATCTCTCTCAAAATACCCTATATCGTGTAAATCTTAATGTCTTGAGATTTAAAATGTGTAAGTGTTCTCCTGCAAGATAATTCTATTACTACATCAGGGTCTGGAATTCACAATTCTTTCGGTTATAAAATTGTGATTCTGCCAAAAAAAGTGACTGCGATGAGACTTATTATTAGATTTCATCAGATATAAATGACAAATGCCACGTGGATGCATGTTTTGAAAGTTTTGATTTCCTCTTTCAAGGTGCGCAGAATTCCTCCACATGTGTCTTCCGATCTTAAAATATGGATGCAGATTGGAACTTAATGATGTTTTTTTCCTTTTTTTTCGCGAATTATGCTGAAACATTAAAAATCCACGTATAATATACATAAACTATTTTCGGAAAATTCTCCCTGTTCAACATTCTGTGTGAGATAAGAATTATTTTCTTTCTAAGAATAGTTATGGTGACTGCATTCAAAACCATAATTTTGAAAAAGCGTAAAATGATTTTTTTTGTTGTATGTAGCGTCAATTGAATTGAATGTACAAGTAAAAATAATCAAGATAATTTTATAATTTTACGATCTTAGGATAATTTCAGAAAAAAAAAAACATTTGGCACACTTACGCAGCAAAAGGGTGTCAAACACCAAGTTGGGCTAAACAAACAAGGTTTAACTTTAAGTAAGCCGCAAGAAAAAGAAGTCAATTGTTTCTAATAATACATTAATAATAAACATAAATAAAAGAACAAGAAGAATCCAATTTTTAAAATTTCTTAAGTGCTGCGGAATGGTGTTTTACCATAGTAGGCCTGGCACATTCCTAGGAGCTGGTATCTTTTAGTGAGGCACCATATAGGCGGATACCAATCGCCCCAAGTAGTTTTTACGCCCAGTTTCCTTTCCAGAGGGATGTGGTGTGGTAGTTAGGAGAAGGAGTGCCAGCTCAGGTGTCGTCCTCGTCATTTGACCATGGTTCAAAACTATGAGGTCCGTCACCAAAAGCCCTCGTGTGGCTGAACAGTGCGACGTTAATATTCACTCACTCACCCCTTCCCAGAGGGAGGTACCTGAGCTAAGGCGATGCGAAACCGTACTTAGGATTTTAATTTTTTCGGGAGAGCCCAAGCCAAACCAGCGCTCGAGGAATGTTTTACATGCCGCATAATCATGTGACATGGATACTGTCGATTTTCTGCATCATGAAAATCCACCAACTTACGCCGGGGTCGAATCCGCAACTTTAGGGGTACGAGGCTAGCGACAAACCAATTGCGCCACCCAGCTGGCTTACGTCTTGATATATTTCGGGAGAAATTTCGATATTTTACTATGTATTATCGTTTGCTGAGAGATATACTGGAGGGGCCACAAAATTGTTCGTTGTGAGCCTTGAGTTTGATACCCTTGGTATACATATTTTCAAAACATTCTCCTTTTATGAAAAGTGTTTCTATTATATCAGAATATTTTGCCTATATATACCCAAATTTTATAACTTTCTATTTAAAACCATAAAATTTTTGTTTGAAAAAAAAAATTTTTAAAAAAAATCAAACATTTTTTTCAAAATTTAAAATAAAACCTTAATTATAATTCAAAATAATACTTAAACCCAATAAAGTCTGTTTTAGCAAAAATTTTTATTTGAAATTTAAAAAAAAAATTAAAAAATTATTTTTTCTTCATTTGGCCAAGAAAATGGCTTTTAAAAAATTTTTTTAAAAATAAAATTTTTCATAAAAAATTTTTAAATGCATTTTTTTCTTTTTTTCCAAGAACTAAATATGAAAAAAAAATTTTTATCTTTTTAAAAAATTACTTTTCAACTTTAAAAATCTAAATTTAAATCCAACCTTAAAAATAAAATGGAATTGTCTTTTATTTCGTTAGTTTTGATTTGAAATAAATAATTCTGTATTCGAGATGTCTAATCAAAGTTGTGGGAGTTAGGTCCATAATTTAAAAAAATAATGCTGAGAAAATCTTTGTCTTTTAATTTTAACTATCTCCTAAATTTAACAGTAATATAATAAATTCTGTTTAATGACATTAAAGCTATTGAAACGAATGAAAAGAAGTTCAGATGATCCTTGTAGCTTTTGACAATTTCCGAAAAATTGACTCACAAGAAGCTTTTTAATTAAGTTTAAATGAATACTTAATTTTAAGTAAATTTTTCCACAGCTTGCGTAAATGAAAATCACACAATCTTGAATTTCAAATCTTATATTGCGTTATTTTTATCAATTACTTAAAACACTTGTAAGAAAGATTTTGATTGTGTGTTGATTCAATAAAAGTAGTCAATTTGTTGGAAAGAAAGCTTGCTTATTAAAATGTCTGCGCTTTAACTAGAACAAATATTTTTAAAAATGTTTTTTTTACTTCTCATAAGGATGAAAAGGATTCGGTTTAATTCAAGTTAAATATTGCTGAAAAATGCCTTAATTAAATTTAGTTTTGTTCATAATCCTGTAGCTTTTTGTCAATGATACTTGGTATAAAAATTCATTTTTTATTCAATATAATTCAATAGTTTATTTTTTTAAAATTAAAAATAAAGTGCAAAAGGGTCATGAGGAGTTAAGCAAATTTCTAAAGCAATATTTCTTTTGGATTTTTTTATGCATTTTAAGTTTTAAAAAGTACTTCGCTGTATACATATATATTGAAAACATTAATTACATATAGGGTTATGCATAATTTATAGAGTATTATAAATGTAATTATATTCATAAGAAAATGTACTTTAGAAGGATTTAATATTTTACCTTAGAAAAAGGGTGATATTTTTTAAAAAAGGAATTTTAAATTGAAATTTGTGTAGTTTATCTCTTCAAAAATTAAGTCTTTACTGCTTAAAATTCAGTACTAAGATAGTAAAAAGCTTTTTTTTGAAAGTGATAGTGTAATGTTTACATATCTCCTTGTAGAAATCTGGAATATAATTTCTTAAACTTTTTATTGTATTATATCTTTGATTTTTTTCCTCCATCATAATAATTCCATGATAAATAATATTTTTGACGATTTTTTTCCCCTTAGCTGTGTTTTTAAAATATTTTCTTGAGACAAATTTTTTTTGTCACGCATGCATTAAATTAAATCACTGACTTAACTGAAGAGTTAAGACATAAAAACGTGTATTTTATTTTGCATACCTCTAAAAAAACGTATTACTTCCTCATAAATATTTTAAGACTTAAAATGAAATTTCGTTCTATCATGCAATGTGGTTTCTTTCAAGCTTTTTTTCCGCTATGTTAAAACAAAATTTAATTAACTTACATGAAACTGGACAAGTGTGAGGGCATGTTTAAAGTCTCATGAGATTTCCTGATCTGGAAGTTGTTTTTGAAAATATTCTTTCATTTCTTTTATAATAATTCTCTCTGATATTTACACATCTAAAACAATATTATGCTTGTGATAACTACAAATTAATACCAAATTAACTGCATATATTCTTTATGTTGCTCTCTTTCTCTTGGATATGTGGCCACGTAAGTAGAAGGATCGGGTTACGAATTCGCGACCACTTATTTTTGGCAAGTTATAGGTTCGAATCCTGGGCGCCTCCTAAAGATGCTTTGTGTAGAGGGGCTGATGCAAATTTATGGAGGTTCAAAGTCCTTACATTAGCATTCTCTAGCTTTTGGAAAGTAGGGTGCCAGATCAGATATCACCCTCGTCATTTGATCGAGGTTTGAAATTGCGAGGTTGGTCGCCAATACCCTTTGTGTTGCTTTAA
This sequence comes from Trichonephila inaurata madagascariensis, assembly GCA_019973955.1. NCBI lineage: Eukaryota > Metazoa > Arthropoda > Arachnida > Araneae > Nephilidae > Trichonephila > Trichonephila inaurata. Next base: position 64,587 of record BMAV01013616.1, on the reverse strand, counting down.
AGTGCGATAATCGGTTAATCTTGGTGTGACGTTTGAGATAAATAACGGTAGAGTGATATTGATCAGTTTAAACATTAAGTTTATTTACGTCACAGCTATTATTTACGGATTATACATTGAAATATTCAACTTATTAAAAGATTATTAGAGTTCAAATGATGTGGTTTGTGAGAAAGAAGTTCGAAGGATTCAAATCATCTGCGTTCTCTCTGCTCCGGGGATCAGCGGACGGCCTCTTAGCATCCAGTTACATCCTGCTAGTCGGGAAAAGGGTCCCTCGGGGGTCAAAGTTGCGGGGGTGTCCCAGGCGGGACCACGCAATATCAAAATGCAGCTGCAAAATGCACGTGTGTTTATTATTTCCACAAAGAAGCCGATTCACAGCTGAGTGGCGGGAATCGTTGCACGTGAATGTGGTCTGTCTGGATTTCTATTCAAGAACCCTTTGCTCATCTTCAGTGCTCATGATGTCTTTCTAATGCAGTTAAGTTGTGATCAGTTTTTATATGCGCCTTATGTGTGATCAAGAAATGAAGGTGGTTGAATCCCAGTTTTATCAGAGAACATTGTACGAATAATCTAGGTTATTCCATGTTAAATGAAACTGTCTTGAAGTGTACTCGTGGTAGTTTAGTAGTTATGGTCATGAGTTTGAGCCTTAGGGCCACTGAACCGTTGTGTAGAGGGGCTGATGCATGTTAAATCCGTCGAGATTGAAAGCGGACTGAACACTGGTGGGGGTGCAGTAGTTGGAAGAGGGCTGAGAGCTCAGATCTCATCACTTGACCGAGGTTCAAAATTACTAGGTCCGTCGCCAATAGCTCTCGCAGGGTGACTTTGTTGAACAGTCATTTACTCACTACTCGTGGGGTGATGTGGAAATTATGTGGTGTATTTGTTCAAATTTTCATGTCCTCATTCATTGTGTGGTTCAAGATTACAGCTTGGTAGCCATTTGTTCTTTCCATGACTTCTATTTAATCAAAACGAGTCAATTTTCTGACCTTTAACGTTGGTTAAAAAGAGTTTCACTCTATGGCGCGATTGGTTCTAAAGCAAGATAAAAAGAATTACCTCCAATAATTTTATAAAGTATCTACAGAGATTTCACAGGCATTATATAATTTTTTTTATCCAACTGGAGTTTCAAAGAAACAAAATGTGTCTAATGTAATTCTCTAGTTTTAATACTTAATTGTTTTAGATGAATGTCGCGCTACACTAGAGGGATATTAATGGTGCTCCTACGCATTTTTAATTATGTTTAAATGATGAAAATGTTAACTGGTATCTTACTCTTTTAACATCGATGCTGCGCCGTCTCTGAGGGCTTTAAGGCCTAATTAGAACAGTCTGTAGATATCCCTCATGGTTAATTAAGCTGGATGGCCATTTTAAACTCTGCATTTTAAAGTCTGTTTAAATTATTTATACAAATTAATGGGCTTAACATATAGTTTTTAATCCCCTTGTATTAGAATTTTTCTTGTATGAATTTGAGGAATATGTAGCCTAATGTCCATGGTAAGGGGATTGTAACAAGTTTTTTCGGTCGACTCGTAGGTTGGTGTCTGAATTAACCCTGAAGAAGACGTGCATTCGATACAAACTTCAGTGGTCACGCGGGATGACTGAATCACCCCAATCTTTTTTTTTTAATAATTATTTTTAGTGTACATTATAAAAATCGTAATTCCAGTGAATAATTTAATTAAGAAAAAGTATATATTTCTTTTAAGGACTTTCCAATTTTTGTTTGATACTTTTAGAAAAAGTTCCAATCAAACTGAACTAAAATGTTTCAAATATACGTGACTTTAAAAAAAAGACACAAATCACACAGACACTTTTCGCTAATATTACAGGAATTTTATTTGCAGGCAAAACTCTCATATTTTGTTCAAGTTATTGTAGTTTTATTGCCCTGTGATGATCTACAGATAGCATGTTGAACTTTTCTTACTTGTCTTTTTGACAGGGTGTATTGTGGTATACTCGTGGCTGTACATCTTTTTTGATGGAGTTCTTTATGTAGCGTTTGAAAATTTTCCTTCCAACTCAAACGTTTCATGTTTATTACTTTTCTCAAATTTTACTTTTCGCTATCATGATTAATATCTATTATTTCAGCAGGTTCTTCCCTTGCTTAACAGTTTCAACTTCCTTCAATTGCGATCACAGAGAGGGACTTGTATCTAAATGTAAAAGGTAAATAATAACTGTAGAGCGTATACATCAATAATTTATTATCTCGAATTTTACGTTACTTGTCAATTTTCCCAAACGTCACAAGACTCACCATGTGGAGCGCTGATACACTTTATATATGGCATGGTACAAAATTCTCTCTTTTGTGTGGTGTGGTAGTTTGAAAGAAGGGTGCCAAATCACACAGGAGATTTCGTCGTCGCTTGACTGTGGTTCAGAAGTATGAAGACTGTTTGCAAAGCCCTCATGTTGCTTTACAGTGCGACACATTAATATACTTTCATTCTATAAGTTATTTGAGAATAGCCTAAATATTTCGTAATAAAATTGATACAAGTGAAAATAATTTTCAAGTTGCACACATAAATTAACACTCTAAATCCGTCTCAAGATATTTATTTGATAGTTTTATAATATCTTGAATTGATGTTTACTTCCAAGTATGCGATATTTGATGCTTGAAGCACCCATACAAAGATCTATGTTTCAGGCATTGAGACATGTAAATTAAATATCTCCACAATCTTTTTATATTTTAAATTTTTTATATTTAAATCCTGAAAATGTTTAATGGTTTGTATTACAAATTCCTTTTACATTGATAAATCATTTACTTGGATAAAAATTATCATTCTTCCTTGAATAGTTATGTAATGCCTTACGAAAAAATATAACTTTTATAAATGGACTCTAATACCCGCCAATCGTTCTTACAAATTCTAGATTCATATTTCAAAAGTTTCAATTCTTCCAATTTCGACTCCAGACTTCGACTTTCACTCCCTTTTCGTGTTCTTTTGGATTTTAACCAACATTCTTTTCGGATTTTAAGCCTCGAATGTGTCTGGGATTTAGAATAAATCTCACTGAAAACTCCTGGTTAAGAAAAAAAAGATTATGGAAAATTTCCTAGATTTTCTAAACTTCCGAGATTAGAATTTTGTTCCTTAAACTTTTAAGACGATAGATTTCTATCTGTTCAATTTCTTACCCTATCTGTTATCCGGTACAATTGGTTCCTGAGATTTTTTTTTCTCTTCTGTAACAGGATAAATATTTTCTTGTGCGTCTATGCCAAGAGATAATAAGCAAGATAATTTCAACGTAAAATGAAATATAGATTTCGTACTCTAAGTTCATTTATTGATAAAAAGATTTGTGACTATGTTGCCAATATTGGAGAAATTTCAGCTGTGTTTATTTTTAACCAGTTAACACTGCAGCGCCCCGTTTGAGAGAGTGGGACTTAGCGAAACTGAGCGAGATGTCTAGCATACTCGTCAAGCACAGAGTAAAGGTCGCTGTTAAAATATTGGATAAAAAGATGGGTTTATTTTATAACATTGCCAATTTTATCACTAATATTTCTTTATTTGTTTAACATTAACATATTTTACTTGCATATTACTCGAAAAACCCAAGAAAAATTGAATACATATATGTGAGTGCTGGTACATTTTAGCATATGTTAAAAACATATAATATAATACATACATAAATACATACAATTGTTAAAATATTAATCCATTTATGCTGGTGGTTGAAAGATAAACCAACTTTCACAATCTCTTTGCAGGCAAATACCTGCAGCAGTGGTGGCCGCGGTAGCCGAGTGGTATAGGTATCGGACCGTGGCTTGCCTTGTCTCGAATTCGAGCCCAGTACCACTAAAGACCCGCCGTGTAGGGCAGCGATGCACGTTAAATTTGTCGAGAGCTGAAACGTCCTCCCGTTGGTGTGGTGTGGTAGTTAGGAGAGGGGGTGCTAGCTCAGGTGTTGTCCACGTCACCTGACCATGGTTCAAAATTACGTGGTACGTCGCCAAAAGCCCTCGTGTAGCTGAACAGTGCGACGTTAATATTCAATCAATCAAACCTGCAGCAATGAGTATCTGAATGTTTTAAACGAAATTGCTATGCCCCTACGAAGCAGGGTAAAGTCACAAATCCTACCACAAACGCAATCTTGAACCTCTAAACTGCGCAAAAACTTTCACTCGACTGCTGTCCCAAAAATGGAACACTAGGCATAAATGGGTTAAAATTATTATAAAATATCGAAAAATTGGTAGAAGTTAGATACAAATACAGGTAAGAATTTAAATTCCTCATGTGGAGTGGTGTTCCTCAAAATAGGGTGTTATACATAATAGGACTTTGCTCATGGAACAATAGAAACGCGATTCCTTCTTGATCTTATGTTTATAACAGTGTAACTAACTACTCGACAGCTAGATAACTTTGAGCCAGCAGCTAGCAATGAGCTCAGCGCCTGGCCGGCGTCACGCATTTGTCCAATGGCTGACCAGGGGCTGCGGTAGCCCAGTGGTTAAGGTATCGGATCATGGCAGGCGTGTCATGAGTTCGAGCCCTGTACCACTAAAGACCCGCCGTGTAGGGCAGTGATGCACGTTAAATCTGTCGAGAGCTGAAACGTCCTCCCGTTAGTGGTGGTGTGGTAGTTAGGAGAGGGGGTGCCATCTCAGGTGTCGTCCACGTCACTTGACCATGGTTCAAAATTACGTGGTCCGTCGCCAAAAGCCCTCGTGTAGTTGAACAGTGCGACGTTAATATTCACTCACTCACCCACCCACTTGGCGAGAAGGGGAAATTAGAAGGTATTCGGTTATGCGAACATGTAAGCTGTTTCAGCCGGTGCATACGGGGACGCATGAGTTCATCTTAAATTTTTCATATTTTTTATTTATTTGTTTTACTTCGGCCTAGTCTCAAAATATTCTAAACACCTTGATATCTAAGAATGTTTTGTTTATCACACACAAAAATTACAATTTAAATAGCCAATGGTCACTACCATTTTTCGTATAACGAGTATATTCGTTATGCACAAATTCTACAACTTCTCCAGGGAAAGTATAATCGTCAATCACTGTTAACTGGTTAAAAAGTAATTCAATTACACAATGTAAATTTCTAATTCGCTAGAAATTACTTAAGTAACTTCAAGAGCAAATTACAAATTTACATTAATCGGAAAATATAAATTTTTCAATTAATTTAAGATTTATTGTTCGATTAATGTCTATATACCTTCAGTCCATTTGATTCTCTAAAACATTTTCTAAAAAACCGAATTGACTTTGCTAAAATTTGTAACACATGGTTCGAATTTAAATACTTACGTATTATACCATCGTCAATTTCGCCAAATCAAAAGACGTCGTCAAATGCCGTTATCTTATTATTCTTGTGTTTGAACATGTATGGAAGGGTTTCCACCGTTGGCTGCACATCACGGAATTTAGCGATGTCTTTTGATTTGACGAAACGAGCTAAATTCATGTGACGTCATAGTCACATAACTGTAATCATGTGTTTTCAGTCAAACTGCTAATACATTCATATCACATGATAAATGCAGTTACGAGTTTCCAGCCAATAAATCCATGCGCTTAGCTGTTGCAAAGTTTTGCCTTTTACAGAAACTAACTTCTAAAAGTACATAATTTTGAACAGTAACGTTCATAGGTAAACAAAGTGCACTTAATTTATTATAAGTGTAATATAATTTTTTTTTTAATTGAAAATTTTTTGAAGAATTTTAATATTTGGATATCTTTATTCAACCATCAAATTTGAAATTTAATCTAAATTTTACAATATAGAGCAATAAATATTAGTCTAACGTCAATTTTGATTTCAGTGGAGAACACGTGATTTCATTTATCACGTGACTGTCATTAATTCAGCCTATTGATTGACGATATAATACATAAGTACAAAATTAAATTTCCTAAGTTGCATCAAAATTGTTTTTTTAAGTGTTTTGGAAATGTTTATGTGGATAGGTTTGAAATAATCTCTCGAGAACTCGTTGAATTTTTAATTATTTTTAAAAACAACCTATATATTTATAAAATTATATTTTTTAAAACAAAATATATAATAAAAATAAAAAGTCCATAACTCAGGGTGAAAATTTCGTATTAGTATTGGAAATTAGGTAGTTTTTAATTAGTTATATTTTAATACTAAAATGTGTGTGATATTAATAGTTTAATAAAAAAAAAATTAAAAAAAACCTTTAACAGGGCAATTTTTTTAACTTTAAGAGTTTTATAAACAATCTTCTACAATTATAGCACAAAAGTAACGATGAAGTTCATTATAGACAAAATAATTAAATAGTGTTAGACTAATTGATTCGAGTCTTCTAAAATGGTTAAAATTTCAATTATTCGTACATTTCGATTTACCCTGTAAGCTCTCATCACTGATAATCAAGTAATAGTTTGTCACTTGCCTAATGGATACTATTGAATCAATACTCTTTTGACCAGTTACCTCCCAAACATCTGGACAGGAAAGCTGTAAAGATAATTATCCCTGCAGCTGAAATAACGCATCAAATCAGCTGGCAAACTGAATTCTCGCCCCTAAAAAGCGGAATGTTCCATTAATCTTAGAAACTCCGGAAGAGGTTCTGTGATCACCATTTCAAATGAGATCTCCTTTGAGATCGGATGATGAAAAGGCATACTGATTCGTTCGGAATAAGAAGTCTTCACTCCCTCCCACACCCCCCTGCCCTATAGAAAGGTAGAATAGAAGTTGCTGTCGCGATTGCATTCTCTGTGATTTATGTGTGATGGTAAATTGACGAATGCGCATGCCCAAACAGGGCCGGACTTAATGAGTGGTCATTAGTCTTCTGTGATAGAAAGCTATTTCCTGTAGCTTTTGATGCATTGATTGTTTACATCAAAGGTTTTGACGTAGGCGGACCCTGAAGTGTTTGGTGATGGGGCACAAGCCCCACACTCTTAAAAAAAAAATTTGTAATAGAGGTGTTTATCTTGCCTTGTTTTTTTTTAGGCAGATTTCTTTAGAAGATGACAGGAATTGTATGTTATCTCCTCTCTTCAGTATCTAATTATTTCAACGATCTGTTTTATTGCGCTTTGAACATTTTTTAGTAGACACGATATCCTAGTGGTCAAGGTAACGGACTCGTGACCGACGTGTCCTGAGTTCGAGCCTAGTACCTCTGAAGACACGCCGTGTAGGGAGTGATGCGCGTTAAATCTGTCGAGAACTGAACCGTTCCCCCATGGTGTGAGGTAGTTAGGAGAGGGAGGGGTTTGCCAGCTTAGGTATCGTCCTCGTCATTTGACCATGGTTCAAAATTCCGGTGTCCGTCGCCAAAAGCCCTCGAGCAGCTGAACATTGCGACGTTAATATTCACTCATTGAAATTTTTTAGTGGCCGCGGTAGTCTAGTGGTTATGATCACGGACTTGGGGTCGACATGTCATAAGTTCGAGTCTTGGTGGCCCCAAAGACCGATGATGTAGAGGGGCTGATGCTCCCTTATCCTCTACCCTCCGAGCCGTAGTAGCCGAGTGGTCATGGTCACGTTGTCGGGTTGTATTGCCACTGAAGACCTGCCGTGTAGAGGAGCTGAAACGCATTAAACTGTAGAGGCTTAAAGTTCTCTCCTTGGCGAGGAAGGGGGTGGCCACGGTAGTTAAGTGGTCAAGGTATCGGATTATGGCTGGAGTGTCATGACTTCGAGCCCAGTACCACTGAAGACCCACCGTGTAGGGGAGGATGCTCGTAAAATTTGTCGAGATCTCAAACGTCCTCCCGTTGGTATGCTGTAGTAGCTAGGAGATGGGGTTGGGGTGCCAGCTCAGGTGTCATCCTCGTCACTTGACCATGGTTCAAAGTTGCGAGGACCGTCGTCAAAAGCCCTCGTGTAGCTGAACAATGCGATATTAATCTTCACTCACTCACCCACTTGGCGAGAAGGGGAAGTTAGGAGAAGGAATATCGGCTTAGGTGTAGTCCTCGTCACTTGACCTGGATTTAAATTATTTGGTCCGTCGCAAATAGTCTATGTATTACTTGGGATTGAGATGCAATAAAAAAAATCAAATAAATTAATTTAAAGCACATTAATGTCGGTTTAATAAGAAATTAAAACAAACAAAAACAGATATATTATTCTCGAGAGCGTACTAACAATCCCTTTTTCTTTGAGCAGCTGTGGCATTTCATTAATTTGGTCAACCTAAGAGGAAAAGGTAGTCGAAATACTTGTACTGTAATCAGTTACTTAGTGGTTATTCTTTCCCAAAGCATAAGTTATTATTTTTCTTTCCAAATACGAAATACAGGGGATAAACGTTAAATATATATGGAAATAATATATTAGTATCAATGCAGCTATATTAAGCCTGAATTCCGTTTCTATTTGTATACAGTTGCTATTAAATTATGAGATGGCAGGAAATCAATGTACCATGAATTAGGTTCTATAAATGGTATATTTTAAGTTCATTTGGGGAATTGGATTGTGATTGTAAGCATAAAAAGTACAGCAATTTTTTTCACATTAGGGCTTGTGAAGTTTCAAAATTGTGTAATTTTGCTGAGTAATTTTTTGAGTGGAACCTTTCTGAATTTTTGAAATTTCTTATTAATACAAAATGTATTGGACCCTGTCGCTCTCTTGTTTTATAAACGATACAGACTAGTTTAAGGCAAAAATCAAAATCGCATATTTGTGCCATGTATGTATTTTGCATATATATATATATATATATATTCTTCCATTTAACCATTCTTTAATGGACGATGATTTTTTAAAAACTCGTCATCTAGTACCTTCTGGAGAGGGAATGAGAAACATTTTCGTCGCACTATAAAGCTGACGTGGGCTATTGACGACGGACCTCGTATGTTTGAACTATGGTGAAGTGACGAGGACGACACCTGAGTTGCCCCTCCAAGCTACCACACTCACACCAACGGGGAGGACTTTGAGCCTTGGTAGATTTAACGTGCATCGACCCCCTCTCCATGGCAGGTCCTTAGCAGTACTAGGGGCTCGAATTCATGACATGCCAGCCACGAGTCCGTGGCATTACCCACTCGGCTACTGCGGTCACCAGTTATTTCCAGAAAAAAACCGCTCACTATATCGTCGATAAGTTTCAAGATTTGGTCACCTACATTCACTCAGGTGTTCATTAGAGGGAAATGTCTGTTTCGCGAGAGTTCTCAGCACTAATAAGGAAACACACAGACATCTGGAACTCGAATCCAGTATTGTCCCAATCGAGTTAGTTTCAAACCATTTCTAACAAAGCGAATCTCGGATTTTGCTTATATCGGCTTTGGAGCAGTGCGCAAACATCAAAATTTGTGTTTTGTTTGAGAAATTACCCGATAGGCTCTCGAGATGCCGAAGAAGGCACACGGAAGCGATTCCAGCACCAGGAGTTTTACCTGTTTTCATGGCTGAAAATGAAATTGAAGGGATGTCGTTTTGTGGATTCAAATGAGGTTGTGGCGGTATCTAAAATAAGCCAGTAGCAGCCTCCGGACAGGGAGTGATCACTTTTGTCTAGTGGTTTATTACGTGCAGTACGAATCCATAGGTCGCGAGTTTTAACCTCTGATATTGGTGACCTTGGATGAAAGAAAAACGCAAGCCTTCTGATCTGCCAGGTGCCATCGAAAAAGAGCAATCAAAAGTCGTCAGCCCCACTTGACGCACCAAAGTAGTCAGACTCATTTGACGCATAACAACTCACAATGCTCGTCATAGCAACAAATATCTCGTTCGTTCGCCTATCCACCGACTCACTGGTGGGGGGAGTACTGTGGTGTTATCTAAAATAAGCCAGTAACAGCCTCCGGACAGGAGTGATCACTTGTGTCTAGTGGTATGTTATGGGCTTACGAATCCGTAGGTCGCGGGTTCTAATATCCGATAAGGTAGGACAGCAGTAATTTAAAAGCCACTAAGATTAATTTGTTGTTCTATTTTTTAATAATGTGTAGTTAACCTATTCCGGGAATTTCTGATCTTACCTTGTGATGTTTATTCCTTTTGGTGCGTTGTCAATATTTTTTCAAGTTTCGCAGTATCTCATTGCGTATTCTGTTTGTTATAAGTAATGAATATCTAAAAAAATGTTAAAACTTTTTTGAAGAAGCGTTTATATTTTTGAAAAATAGTAGTGGTATTTTCACGAAAATGCCTTATGCCGCGGTAGCCTAGTGGTCATGGTCACTGACCCGTGGCCGTTGTATCGTTTGCTCAAACCTTGTGCCGCTGAGACCCATGTAGAGAGGTGATGCACGGTAAAATGTCGCGGCTCAAAGTCCTTCCATTGGAGTGGTGTGGAAGTTCGGAGATATGGTTTAGCTTAGGCGTCTTCCTGCTTACGTGGCCAATTATTCCTGTGAAATGAATTAAAATTATGAGGTATGTCTCCAATAGCTCTCTTGTTGCTTTGTACTGCGATTTTAATAAAATTCTCATTCACGAATGGGCTTATAAACATTGCAAATAAAAAAAAAATTAAATATTTTGGGAAAGTGACAAATCATTACCGAATTTGTGCCTTTATCCTTTGTATGCAAGTATCCTTTATATATTTTTAGACTTTTAATATCCTGACAAATTTTCGACGCAGCATGGTCCTCTTTCGCCGAAAAAGTCCAACTAACCGTTACAACTTTAAAAGGTTAGAACTTGTAGTACGTTCTTATACATGCCCGAAGTTGCGAAACATTTCGTCAAATATTTCTCTAGAAATTCAAAAAAATGTATATAACGACCCGTGATTTTCTTTTTCAATTCCTTCTATTAGCTCACACACTCTCTATATTTATTTATTTATCTATCTTAGTGGAATTTTCAATCGTTAATAAAATACATTTTAAAGCGCTCCATTGAGCTGAAATTTTATGTACATGATTATTTTGGGTGACAATACAGTAATTTAATTATAATTAATAAAAATGAATTGATTAAAACTAATTATTTAAAGAATTACAAATACACAGCCACGTTGGTGACCCTTTTGGCGACTTGTGTCAAAAACTTGAATTTTTTTTTTGTCACGTTTTAAAGCATTCAGTTGAACTGAAATTTTATATACACGATTGTTTGGGATGACAATACAATACTTTAAGTGGTTATTAAGTTTTTTAAATTAAATTTTATGTTGTGATTTTGAATGTATATACATATTTATTTTAAAATTTTTTTGTAACAAAATTTTTTTCTTTGTTGATCTAAATAGGAATTGACTTAATATTTTTTTATATCTCTTGTTTTTTATTATTGTGTGCCTTTTCCGCATTGAAACAAATTTATGTCAGAATTCAAGAAAAAGAGAGAAAATTAGAATTAGCTAAAATAAAAGCTGTTCTCTTAAAATCATATTAAACTTGTGCTTCAGATCCAATTATTACGAAATATTTTATCAAACTGACTCACAGTGTCACATCAAATCAATGTGTAAATTAAGTGTTAATTTCCTGTACTAGTTGTCCTTTACCATTTATCCTCACGCGTGTAAAAAGTTATTCCTACTTCCATAAAAATGAACAGCTACATCTTGTTCAGATTGACTGTTTAGAGGTCGATAAAATCATCCAAGGCGTCGATAAATATATAAAGATAATGGTGTATTGACCTAGACTTATATTAAGAATCGATATGGGACGAATGAGTTGCGCTCTCTGAGAATCATTGCGTGTTATGATTGCTTCTTTCGTGCGTTGGGGATAAGGAGTTGGTGAATGTTTCCAAAAACAAGTTCGGAATCGAGGAAAAAAAAAGATGCAAGTGCAGTATCGATATCTTTTGGGAATCGATAAAAGTTACGATATGTATTGTTTTTTAGTAACTGATTAATATTGAAACAAAACAAAATTAGTAATAATATTAATGATATAAAATGTTGGAAATTGTTTTAATATTTAATTTTTGTAAAATATTTAATAAATTTTATTTGAAATGGGACATTTTTAATTACCGTAAAATACGGCGTATAACGCACACTTTGCAAACAAAAAAAATATGAACGAAATTTATGGGTGCGCGTTATACACCGGGTATAAAAATGATTGCTTCAATAATAATAGTAATAATGATACTAATAAAGAGATGAGCATTATAAAAAAATGACTTCTACACAGATCAGAATACTGTTTATTTAAAAGAAATGACATACCTAATGGACTTAAAGGATGGAATTCTAGAAGTTTACTATTTTTTCAAAAGCCTGGGATATTACCTCGAATAAATGACTTCAAAACATAAGGATATTTCCCAAATACATTTGAGGTTCCTTCGTAAGAAAGGGGGTGCGTGTTGTACGGCTAATATACCTAAAAACTAAAAAATGGAGCTTGAAAGTATAGATGCGTTACACACCGGTGCGCGTTATACGTCGAATTTTACGGTACTTACACAAATACTTGAATTTCTTTAATCGATATTTAAATATTCAATAAATAATATATTTAAATCGATATCGATTCCGATTATCAAATCGTAACTTTTTATTTTATTCATTGAGCAATTCATTATATTTTAATGGTTTTTATTTATGTCAACTTGTTGCATGTTAAGAAAAACATGAAGCGATTTTGAAATTACAGAAATTTTGGCCATCGTAGCCTAGAGTTGTGGTCACGAGTTTGTGGTCGGCTTGTCATGAGTTCTATCCCCATTACCACTGAAGACCCGCTGTGTAAAGCAGTAGTAACCAACCTCCGATCCGCAGATCAAATGGTATCGGCCACCTTAGGAACAAGAAATTATTTCTGTTTTATTTACTAGTGTGTACTTGTAAAAATTAAAATATCTCTTATCCTGAAAGTTATTTTAAAAAGGAATAGCAAAGTAACTCATCAAAATTGAAAAATTTAATTCTTGTTCATAAACATATTGTACAAAATGGGCCCCGTTTATGTAATTTTTTTGTAAATTTTTAACAATTTTTTCCTATTTTACTTATAATTTCTTTTTTATCTTCTTAATTTTAGCATGTTTTTTAAAAATGTTTTTTCTAAATAAAACTAAAAACCGCAGGAAAAAAAAAAAGAAAACTTTTCGCAAGTTTTGGTTACCTTAATATAAAATATATTTTACTGTGTTTCGAATTAACTTGGAAAAAATATAAACATATTTTACAAAATTTAGCTTCAAATAAAATACACAATAATTAAATAATTAACATAATTCGACTTTGATTAAGGCAATCAGTATTTAATGTAGATGAGTAAGACATCAGTTCAGCACAGTTTTCAGACTGAAAAATTTTCCAACGTTTTTATTTCATTTCTGTTACGTTATCCTACAGACAACTGCATATTTTATTTAACAGTTATTATTTCTGTTTTAATCGATCAAATCTTTTACATGCAGTTCATGCTTCTTGCTTCTCCTGCATTGTAATGTTAAATTAATTTTTAACTTTGCTTGTTAATGTGAAAAAGAGAATACTTGTAAGCTGTTTTGAAATCAAGGATATAAGAATGAAAAAGTCATTTACATGTTATAACCAGACAAAACTTATTTTAATATTGAAACAATTTTTCTGTTTCATGATATATTCCGCTTTTGGAATTTGCCATGAAATTTTAGTCAAGGACAGCATTAAGTATGAAATAAAAAATTTTCAATGGAAATAAACAAAAGAAAAATTCTTCTGCACAAAGTATAATTCGCAATTTCTGATTATAGAAGCATTCTCATGTTATTTGTTTTGCTATAGAATACTAAAAAGAAAAAAGTCGTCTGTTCAAAAGAATTAATTTTAATAGAATTCTACAAAGAAATCGTTTGCTCACAAAAGAATGATTTTCAGTTTGTTCCAGACAGTAATAAATACTTTGATAAAAATTCTATTTTATGAAATTGTGTGAAATGAACATGTATCTATATATAAAATTTAATTTTTAGTTTTAATATTTTTTATACTTTTAAGTGTTTTTATTTTTATTTTAAACTTTATTTTGCATTATCATAATTTGAAATATTTACGATCTAATATTACAAAATAAGAAAATATTCGGAAGCTTACAAAATGTGGTACTGAATTTAATAGAAATGGGAAAAATGTACTCAATATTAATAAAATAGAAATGCTGGTAAATTTATATTTATCGCATTAGCTCATTTTATATTTAGTATTTACTAAATATTTTAAATGAAATAAGCTTATGGTACTCGGAAAAAATGAAAATTGCTGACATCGGAGATTCATAAGAAAATGATGCAGCGAGAAACCGACATTTTCATTTTTGAGTATTTCTAGAAATCGGTCTTAGGGCATTAAATAAGAGGATGAAAAACTATTTCGGTTAAAATTCCCCCTCGTTGCATTTTCAGCGAATTTATTTCTTTGTCGTGGTAAAAAGGATATGCATTTCCATGTGACCGGATTAACACTTGAAAGACTCAAGTGTTTCCTTTTCTCTTTGCCCGCTTGACACATTCGAGACATATTAAGGTGCTGACTATTACTCATTTTCCTTTTCCCTGTCACTTTCGGACATTTCTCTCAAAAGACTGTGTCGTAAACAAAATTATATTGGATGGACTTTTTTCTAGAAATAATTTCCCCATTACCTGTGTAAGTCAGTACCCCAAATGTGGCTGAAGGTTTTTGTGGAAAGGAAAAAAAAATATTTACACTGTTATTGATCTACAAAAACTTTTCATAAGAAAAGGGATAGACAACGGGGATAAAAAATATACTATACAGAATTGTATAATATATTTTTTACGTCTTTGACTTACGTCTGAGTACCGTGACGATTATTACGACGTTAATTGGATTTATATTTTTTAATACTAGTTTTATTCAAACGAATTTTAAAAGTTGTACATGAAACATAAAAGTTTAATTCATTCACGTAAAATCTCCCACGATATCTCCAGAAATGTTAGACCTACAATCTTGAAATTTAGTAGACACGTTCCTTTCATTGAGTAGAGATCCGCCTTAAAAGGGGTTTGCGAAAATGGACCCCTAAGGCGTGTTGCAGGGGGCATAAGGGACTTTAGAGATAAATATTCCCGTTTTTTGAACTATTAGACATAGACTTAAAATTTTGTCGGCATGTTTCTTTTGTTGAATATAGATCTACTAAGAAAGGGTTTTACGGAGGGGGAGGGGTGCATGTTGAGTTTCTGGGATATATTTATAAAAAACCGTTCTCAAAGTACGACTTACCGTACTGAAACTTGGTATTCACGTTACTTTTGTTGAATGGAAATCCACTAAGTATTACGGAATACGAGACTCTCAAAGGTGTGTGTCTGGTTTCTGTAGCTTATTGGTGAAGAATATTCCACTTTTGAATTATCATATTTAGACTTGAAGTTTGGAAAGCATGTTTATTATGTTGAGTTGAGACCCAATAAAAATGCGTTCTGCGGAGGTATACGGGCGTAAAAGATAATTTTCTATACAAAATTTTGCTGAATTATTTAGAGGAACATTCTTTTTAAATCAAGACACGTGAGATATAAGAATATTTTTCAATAGAAACGAATTCTTAATGCTAACATATGAATAATATATATATATATAAACAGTATATATTCTTATAATATCTTGAAATACCCAGTGAAGCGGGTGGGTAACGGCTAGTCTATACATATGGGAGAAAAAGGCTTTCTCACGCATCACGTGATCTCCAGATCTATTAGACTTACAGACTTGATGTTTGGTAAGCGTGTTGCTTTTGTTAAGTTAAAATCTGCTAAGAACGGATTTTGAGGAAGTAATACCCATCGGGTGAAGTTAGGGGAGAGGGAGGGCCCTTTAGATGTAATAAAAAAGAATCCCATTTTTTGAAGTATTACACCAACCGACTCGAATTTTGATGTGCTTGTTTTTCTATTGGGTAGAGATTCGCTTAGAACGCATCAAATTGAAATCGGCTGCTAAGTGCGAGGAGAGTGCAGGGGGGTCACAGACAAAAAAAAATTTCTATTTTTGAACTATTCGTGAAGATTGTGTAAATGGAATCCATGGTGGTAGAATGTATGAGCATTTGCACTGCAGGAACTGAAGGACACACATTGAAACTGCAGGTTTTTCCTCCCCAGTTAATGCTGCCACAAATGGATTCAAAATATCGGAAATGTAACTCGCCGAATTTACCGTCTTATGAAAGAAGATGGTACCAATAATCCGGCGTTCCGACACTGCACACCAAACACTAATCTGATCATGCAATGGTGTATGATCGAAGTTACGCGGATTCTCCGTTGCCCGGAACCTGTCATTCTGTGAGTTGACATAACCACTCAGGTGAAACCAGGCTTCATCAGAAATAAGGAATAAATATAAGTCCAAGCCATACATTGTTATCTCAGTAAACAGTCCCTTGGTGTGCGAGTCACATTCACGTCCAATTATACCACTCATCCAGGCCACTTTTATCTGGCCCACTTTGTTTATAAAAATGAAATGTCTTCCTATTAAGAGGATGGTGGACCTTCACTATGTCAAATTTTAGTCAAAATTGAGATTTTGAATTTTTTATACTAATAATATTCCTTATGATTCATAGAATAATTATGCTAAAGAATTTTGTCATTTTGATTAATAATTTACTGAATTATTTTTTATTTTACTCAAATAAATGTTTAAAAAATGCATTTTTCTTTGTTTGTAAATTTCCCCTTTTTATTGTTACGCAAAATGCTCCTTGCGTTTCAAATCACGTCATACCTCTTTGAAATTTTCACAACTTATGCAAGATGATTAAATTCACAAATTTGTGCATCAGTTTTCTAAAACATTTAACGTATCATGTTTTGTGTTTGATTTAATGAAGCATCCTTTTGTGAAACAGTTATTTATTAGTTTAAGTGGGTAACACAAACACAATACGTCGTTAATTAAAATAATGGACAAAAAAACATAATCGCTTTTTTTTTATAGCCCCATTTCTTCCTATTATCTTCTCACCTGACCTCTACCAAAAATATGTGTTCGCTAGGGAGCGCGATGCAATCAGTTATGGTTATTATTGCAAGAGCGGTTGCACAAAACAGAGTTTTATTTTTACCCAAAACAAAATATTGCAAGAAAGAATATTTCCATAAAAATGGATTCATTATTTAAAGTATTCGACTACATTCGGAACCGTAATTTTAAAAAAGCGCATAAATGGATAGTACCCTTGTTGGGTGTATAGATTAGAATACGTGTATAAAATGGACAGAGCATATGACAAAAGAAGGCTATTTAAATACAATATTTTGGCAAAACTAGCTTAGAATATCTTTTTTTCAAAACTTTCTCCTTTTTATAAAAAATGCTTCTATAATAATATTTTGTGTGCTTATATAAAGTGAAGACTTCTCCAGAGAGTCAGAACTAGGATTTTTGACCTCTAGTTACCACCAATTGAAATAATTATCGTCGTTTTCTTCTAAAAATTTCTTCCCTCTGTTGTAGTAAAATATGGGTTAAATCCAGTTCTAAGTTATATATTTTAAAAGTACAGTTCAGCCTGTGCTTTTTGAGGTCTAGCGAGAGCTATATACGAAACCGAAATATTATTATGAAGTAGAAGCATTTTTTCATAAAAAAGAAGAATGTTTTGAAAGTGGAATCATTCTATAACATTTTTTGTCAAATATGCCATTTAAATACTTTTACTGTAATAATATTATTAAAACTTTCCGTTTTATATACGTTTTCTAATCTAGAGTGACACTAAAATATCATAAATATTAATAAATTTATGCGCTTTTGCAAAATCAGGGTCGAGCGTAGTCAGATACCTTAAAAAGGGGAAATTTATTAGATACTGGTTATAAATTATTTTAATTAAACCCTTCTAATAATTATTTGTGGCATAATTGAGAATAATTTTTTAAATTTCTTTTAATTAGTAACGTTATTTCGTAAAAATTACATGTTTCTATATAAAAAAAATACTCTCACTACGAAGAATGATTTTATGAAACCAAAGAAATTCGTACTGCAGATTATTTCCAGTGCTGAATCCGTGAAAGATAGATGGGGAATGCCAGATACCGTCACGTGATCTCTGTGTAATGCTACCTGCTGAGTAAACTCTCTCGATTTCTTTCCACATGTAAAATTTATTGCTAAAGATTATTAACATGACTCAAACGCTTGTTTATCTAGAAAAATGTGAAAATTCTTGACTCCTTTTTTTCAGTTCTAAAAGTAAATGAAAAGAAACTATTTGCTGGAAAGTGCAGTAGAGAGAGAGAGAGAGAGATTGTTATTAAAGTTTTAAGCTTTGACCAGTCATGAGAGAATAAAACAAACTAGATAATTTGAAACTAAGTTTACTGAACTTGTTAATACGCGTACTTTCTTTTCTTGTAGGTTTCTAAAGAATGTGTAAGTAGTCTTACTGAATGTTAGCGCAATAAAACAAGTTATATATAAAAAAAATTAAGTCAATTCTCCTGTAAGATTCAGCAGAAATTTTTTATTTTTGAACATTAAATATAGCTGCAATTATTATAAATATGTATACATACATGTGACCCAAGGAATCACACTATTAGTGGAAAGAAAAAGTAGAAAGCGATTTTTCATGGAATTTTTCCATTTTCCTTTCTAAAATGGGGAGTGTTGCACTATATTTTTGTTTATTACTATTTATTCATTAATTAAATTTAATTATTCCATTATAAAATAGTATAGTTAAAAGAAACCACATTCTCAGAAATTAGGCCATCTAGGTGAGATTCAAACCCACGACCTTTGGATTAGATGTCCAATGCACTACCCATTGCTCCTACAGAGACACAACGAGCGATTTTCCTTTTTATATGTGGTATTGGACTATTATTTTTGTTTGTTACTAATTAGTCATTAATTAATGAATTAATATTTGTAAAAACTTCATTAACATCTAGACACCACTACAAGTTCAAGAGAATGTATTTTAACGTGAGTGGATCAATAAAAAAATATTTTATTCGCGCGGTAGAAAATTTGAACGATATATATATATATATATATATATATATATATGCCTAACTTCCATAACCTAGTTTTTGAGAACTAGGAACTGAAACACTAGCAGGAAGCTAGCATATATATATATATATAACATATATATATATATATATATATATATATATATATATATATATATATATATATATAGGGATGGATTATAATGGTGTAGAAAAAGATCTCCTAGTTTTTTGAGAACGCTAGGAGCTGGAGAATTTTACTAACTTGGAAGAGGCTCGAAAAGGCTTCTTGAGAAGGTCAAGGCCCACCCTGAGTTGTCGTGCCTCTGAGGAAGGATATATATAGGGACAGTGTGAATTAATAGTAGGAATTGAAAAATGTTAGTTTTTATCTAATTTGTGGAAAAGTAAAACGTGTGAAAATTTACGATCAAAGAGTAAAATCACAAGAGTAAAATGTCCATACTTTCTACTTATTGGTTTTCATCGGGTTAAAAATGTTAATTAATGCTAGATTTTAAATCCAAAGCATGAATGAATTTTACCTTAAACGTTATAAAAATTGTTCAGATGTAAAGAAAACCTGTTTTTTATGGGATTAAATTTTTTTTTAGATAAATATATTACTTTTCAGTACAGTAATACCTCGACTTACGCGAATCCGGTGTTACGCGATTCTCAAATTTCGACGATTCGTCTTTTGTTTGAGCGTTACGCAACTCGATGACTCACTCCCCGCTTCCTATTTAGCTAATTCTAAATAGATTCCATTTAAACTGATGCTAATATTCGACAACGCACAAGGTCCTTCCCTTGCAACTTTAACTAATTTTGACCCACGTTTACAAGTTGAATTTTTGTCACCCAAAGCAACCATTTTACTTCAACCGATGGATCAGGAAGTCCTTAAAACTTTCAAAGCTTACAGTACGAGATGATCCATTGCACTTCTGCTTGAAGCCATGAGACAGAACAACGAACACTCTTTGACTTTCGGAACCAATTCAGTGTTTTAGACGTAGTGAGAATCATTGGACAATCTCTTGAAAAACCGTTTCACAAAAATCTTCCCATAGCGGTTGAACAAAACCGTGACCTTTTTTTTCCATCACTGAAACTCGTGCGGAATCGGTGCCAGAGCCTGATGAAGTTGGCAATGTGATTGAAGAAGTTGTCGATCATGCCTGGCAAATAAATTTAGAAGTGGATAGTGATGAAGTTCAAGAAGTGCTGGATTCTCTCTCTCTCTCTCTCATAATCAGAAGCTGACAATAGGTGAGCTCAGAGCTTGCTCATGCATGAGCAAGACATTGAAGAACTTGAATCATTAGACCCAATTTAATCAAAAGATCGAATGACGATCGGGAATTTGATAGAAGAACTTAGTTTAATTGAAAAAAAGGTCGCAAATTTTAAGAAATATAGACTCCAACGAAGAGCTAGCTTTTTTTTAAAGCAAAGCAAGGAATAAAAAAAAATTAGCATGTCACAAGGAAATTTTGCAGGAGAAAAAAAAAATCTTTAAACAGACAAACTACGTACTGTTTTAGACAGTGGTGTAAAGTATACCCCACATTTGCAGGGGGACTCTTGGTGGCACAAAGCTTGACTGACACTAAGTACACATTTCGGTTTACACGGGATGGGGGACCTTATAATCTCCGTTACTCCACTGGTTTGAGATTTTATTGAAACCTTCTGTATTAAACTTTGGTTTGCGGTTTTGTATTTCTATTATCTAAGATTTTATACAAATTTTTTTTTTTTACACATTATTTTCTTTCTCTCTCTGGCTTTAACTACAAATAGTGGCTGCGGTAGTCAAGTGGTCAAGGTATCGGATTTTGGCTGGATTTATCACGAGTTCGAGCCCAGTACCACTAAAGACCCGCCGTGTACGATTACAGCGATGCACGGTAAATCTGTCTAGAGCTCAAACGTCCTCCCGTTGGCGTGGTACAGTAGTTAGGAGAGAGGGGGTGCCATCTCAGGTGTCGTCCTCGTCACTTGACCATGGTTCAAAAGGACGAGGTCCATCGCCAAAAGCCCTCGTGTACTTGAACAGTATGACGTTAATATTCACTCACTCACTCTCTGGCTTTAACTACAAATCATTTATATGTATTTATATATGAGGAATTATATATACCCCAACTTACGCGGTTACCACTCAGTCTCTCCTATCTTGCGACTTCAGGGTATTACTGTATGTTAAAGCGTATATATACTCAAACTCAGTGGCGCAACAATCCATGAGGGCCAGGGTCTACTGTGCCCATCCCGGTATAAGTGACCTTTGGGCACTACAAGGGTGCATGAGCAGATATTCTATCAGGTGATCTGTCTGAAACGAGCTCAATTGAGCTGATATTTTACATACATGATTATTTTGGATGACAATACAATAATTTAATTATAATTAATAAAAATTAATTAGTTAAAACTAATTATTCAAAGAATTACAAATACAGCCACGTTGGCATCATTTTGGCGACAGATTCAAAACTTGAAAAGGTTTTTTTTTCTCACGGTTTTAAAGCATTCAGTTGAACTGAGAATTTGATATACACGATTGTTTTGGATGAGAATACGATACTTTTATGATAATTAATAAAATTAATGACCACTTATAATGTGATTCTGTCCCTGTAATATATACATATTTATAATGAAAATTGTAACTATTTAATAAAAAGTAACTAAAATAAAATTTTTCTTTTTTGATCTAAGTAGGAATTGACTTAATTTTTTTTATATTTCCTTTTTAAAATTGTTTAAAAGCATAAATGCTAAAACTTCTCTCATTTTAAGAACAATTCCGTTATTCAATTAAGCAATGTTTCCCTGATAAAATGTTTCTATAAAAGATTTATTTCACTTATAATCAGGGGGTAATTTATCTGTTACTATATTGGCTTTTTTTATCATGCAGTATTATGACTGTCGGCGACGTTTTAATTGAAGGGGAAAAGTTTGACATTTATTGATCATTAAATGACAATCAGTGTCTCTTGCAAAAGAACACTTTTTTTTACAAAACTAATGATCCAAATGAAAATACTATTGAACAGAAATCAAAATAGAGTATTATCAAAAAGAATAAGGGAAATATTCTTTCATTAGATTTTTCGGGGAAGTATATTGACGAATTATTGGATCACGAACAAGCCTAGACGGACAAAAATGCATGGTTTAAAATATCCTTATGTTTGAAAGTTAGTTTTAATTAATTTTATATTAGAATATAAAACATTTTTTATATCATCATGTGTGTAAATAAGAAAATCATTCGTTTTTCCGTTTAACATCTTATAAACTAGTCATCGTGTAAGGAAATAATTGAGGAAAAAATTTGTCATATGTTGCTGAGTATTCCTTTTTTCGTGTGGAGGATACATAAGGAAATTGAAGAAAGCTTCCTTCTACACCTTTTGTCAGTGGCAACCTGATGTCTGTAGTGTTTAAAAAAACCCCTAAAGACTTATTTATAAATCATAGTGATAAAAAGAACAACTGATATTTGATTTTTGTGACTGCTAATAACATTTTTTTCCCATACTTTTGTACTACCAACTGTAAATCAATTCTTAGGAATTATTTTTCCTTTCGGGAATATATTTTTACGATAGGCATACCTATAAATATAAAGTTTTGAACGGTATTAAAAGATGATAATAAGCTATATTGTCAGTTATCACTTTTTATTGTCTGTTCCAAAAGGGTTTTTTGATTGTACTATCAATGGTTTCCTGGATTTAATGAAAGAAACTGATATTTTTTATACGAATACAGTTGTTACTTTTGCCACATGATCGGCAAATGCCAGATCAAAGACCACGAAATTCATCATGGGAAAGGGCTAAGTGACGCTTGCCGTTAGCCGTAGCTTTTGGCACCATACAGGTGACAGAACGATTTAGCTCGGTTTCACCACAATTTTGAGGGAGAACACTCTAAGGGTGGTCAAGGGCCTCCCACCTCTCTTCCTAATTCCACCAACCTCACGAGAGAACTTGTGACTCGACGGCTGTTTTAAGTACCCCCATGCCGCGAAGGCACTATACATTCACAAACATCCATGTCTTCTCCGGGATTCGAACCCAGGCCCAACGGCACAGCAGTCAGTTAACCATTATACCAGATGGGCGACACGAATCCAGTAAATTCTATATCAAGGGTTGGCAGAGCCTTGAATCTTTAGTGTGCCAAAGTAATGCAATGATGATTCAGGATTCCGCACAATAGGAAATGCTGTGAAAATTGTTTAACACAAAACTGAGGGGACTGAAATATTTTTTCGTGTTAAAAGAATTTCGTGCTAGAAGGATATTGTAAAAAAACATATATTTAACAAAATTAAATTTATTAGAGTACATTTTATTTACATAGATAGATATGCATGAATTTAATAAAATACAATAAAACACAAAAGCATTCACAAATTTACAGAAATTTAATAGAACATTTTCTAGTTTTTTGAATAAAAACAAACATTTATTGAGTTTTTGTAAAATAATCTGATTTTTCTTTACGTTTTCTTTTTTAGCATCTAACTGACAGCAAATTGTACGATACCGTTTTATATATATATATATATATATATATATATTCATTTCACCGTTGAAATGTGCATCTAAATAATTGCTCATAATTTTCATGATGTTCCTCGTTTCGAAAGACGTGGGAACAGGGACGTGGGAATTTTTGTCGCCATAATCTGCATCGATGATGTTTTTTGACTTTTGAACGAACTCCAAAATGTCTTTTTTGTTTTTTTGCCTTAACTGGGGGGTTGTACACGCTTAATCATTAACTGTAACGAATTTTTCAGAAAATACAGAAGGATAGTACAATACATAAACTTTTTCAAACATTACCTTAAGTGTCTGGTGTTTTCCGTATTTTGTTCGTTCACAGAAGGGAAATTTTTTCACGTAAAGCGATTTTTGTTTAGTGTTAAGAGAAAAAAATTCATGAATAAACATGGAATCTTGTTAGGACTCTTGTATTATTTATTTCGTGTTAAGAATTTTCGCGTTAAACGTATTTCACAGTATTTGACGAAAGAAGAGACAACGCTTGAGGCGCAGAGAGGAGAGATATAACGATTTAACTGTATCTAATAATTTTGCAGAGTGCCACCAAAAATTTTATCGCGTGTCAAATTTGGCACGTGGGCCCTAGGTTATCCTAGATTATCCGGAAGTATCAACAAAATCTGAAAAAAATCATCTAATTTTTAAATACAACTTGTCAAATTGAAAAATTTATTTTTAATGACTGACTGTGGGACTTGTTGGGGATCAGTTCAGAAAAATCTGACATAAGTGTTGGATGTGCAATATACGGCGTTGCTTTCTTCTGGGAAACCATAAGATCCTGAACTTCAAAGAATCGTGGCGGAAATTAATACCTGAAAGTGATGAATGCATTCTTGATTTTGAAGAACAGTACTTATGAAATTGTACATTGAATATTTTATAAGACATAGATGGATGTGGAAATGTTGACGAGAAATCAGTGAATGACTGATTAAGGTATCCGACTACGTTCGGAACCGTGATTTTGCAAAATCGTATAAATGGATAATATTTATGATATTTAGTGTCACTTAGATTAGAAAATGTACATAAAATTGTTTCAAGAACAGTATTACAATAAAAATTTAAGTACAATATTTTGACAAAAAATGAACATAAAATGACCCATTTTCAAAATAGTCTCCTTTTGTGAAAAATGCTTCTATTATAATATTTTGCCTGTATATAGCTGAGACCTCTGTACAGAGGCTCAACTAGAATTTTTAAAATATGCAACTTACAAGTGGGGTTATCCATGCCTTACGACAGCAGAGGGGAGAAATTTTAAGAAAAAAACCCCGATAATTATTTCAATGGGTTGCTACTCTGACAATAATGTAAATTTTTCAAAAATCATAGTTGAGCCTCTTTACAGAGGTCTGAGCTATATACAGGCAAAATATTATTATAATAGAAGCATTTTTCAGAAAAGGAGAAGATTTTGAAAAAAGGTAATTCTAAGTTAATTTTTTGCCGAAATATTGTATTTAAATAATTTTTTTTGTCAAAATGTCCTTAAAACAGTTTTATACATGTATTCTCTAATCTAAGTGACACTAAATATCATGAAAATGATCAATTTATGCGCTTTTTTAAAATCACGGTACCGAACGTAGTCGGATACCTTAAATGAAGATGTAACCGACATGAAATATTAAATGCGATGAAATTGTAATATGCGTTATCGAGACAGTGCAAAAGAACCTATCTCGGCAGAAAAAAAAGGATCTCGTATCCGAGTTGGGTGCTTACACGCGAGTTCTTTCTATACTATTTAGAAAAAATATACTAAGATTATAACAACGAAAAAAAAAAATTACTCCTTGAAAATTTTCGCAACGTTTGGCGAAGTAGCAGGTTCACCGTCTTACAGAACTAAATTAATTAGCCCTTAACTTCGCACTGTTGCATTTCTGCAACATATGATTTATTTTAATTTAACAGACTCAATATTTTTTTTTAATTACCTACAAATCACTTATCTGAGAAAAAAGATTACTGCAACGAAACACATGCTAGTTTTGTCACTAGATGGAAGTACATTTTTTCCAGAAATCACAACAATTATAAAAATCTCTGATGCCTCAAGAACCGTGTTTTTGCTATAAAAAAAAATCTATTATATTTTATACTACCTCTTGTTTATTGACGAAATAAATTACCAGGTAAGAAATTGAAACATTTTATGATGAATAATAAAATCCTCATATAAAAAGAGTTTTGTAATTTACAGCGCTACTGCGCAATGTTGCACTTCTGCAACAAACAAGAAATGACTGAAATTCAATTTAAAACAGCTTATAATTTTTTTTTCATATTTTTACCTTTTATTATTACTTTAAGAACTAGCTGATATAATTTTTTCACACACATAGAAATTTAAAAAATTGCGAAGTTAAGGACTAAGCATGATCTTTTTGAAAAGTGTGCTTTTTTTAACATTATACGTATATATTATATATGTAGATAGTGGGATACAACATATAATAATTTTTTTTTTCAAAATAATACGATCAAAAATTTAAGAGATCGCTGCCCCACAAGTCACGAACAATAATTTTAGAATAACGTCATTCATAGCAAACCAGTCAATCCTGAAATATAAAATTGTTTTGGTACATCTAATTGTACATAGGGAACACTCACACTCACGATATCTCATGAACTGTTAAGCACACAGACATGTGAAATTTGGTAGATATGTTATTTTTGTTGTGAAATCCGCTAAGAAAGGGTGTTTTGGAAGACACAACGCACCCCCTTTCGAAGGTATGTTTGCAGGCGTAAAACATAACAATATATTTCACTTTTGACTTTCAAGTTCTGTTCTTTTGAATCAAGATGTGAGAGAGCTATAAAAAAGGCTAGATATTAATAACCTGTAACCCCCCGTTATTTAGACTCTTCCATATTAACAGTAAAGAGACTTTCGCGCCCTCTAGCGAACAGAACAATCTTGAGTGATGGCCAAGTTTCGGAACTGTAAGGACGCATGAGCATGCGCTCCGATCCCTTTCAATTCTATGTCCACTGTTAGTTCTCTAGTTATGTATGTAAATGTGTTTGTTTTGTCTAATAAACGTGTTTTAATAACTAGTGGACTTAGTAAAGAACCCCTTCCCCGTCTGTCCCTTATCATTTGGCGCCCATCACGTCATAATGTGGCGCCCAACGTGAGGCGTTTTCGTATTATCACAAATAATATTCATTACTTTCAATATAAATTATTTCACAAAACTAAAAAAAATTCAGAAACCAAAATTTTAAATTAAAGAAAAAACTTAGAATGAAAAAAAAACATATATAAACCTATTTAATTTTCTTTCTTTTTTATAAATTTTATCACTTTTTAGCATTTTTGTTCTATGATACTTTAAATATTTGTTTAAATGCATCGTCAATAACTATATATATTATTACAAAATGACATTATATAATAAATATATAACTAATTTACTAAGTCCTTAAATAATTTTTTTATTTAAACTATAATTTAAAGAGGTTACTTTTTATGCATTTTAAAAACCCTTTGAGTGTTATTTCGATTTTACACTGTATATATATATATATATATATATATATATATAATATATATTGTAAAAATGTAAAAAATTATTAAAGTTAATAATATTTTTTTCACAGCACATTTCACAAATGCTCTAGTTTCCTAAAAGAGACGAATTTTTATTGAAAAAATTGTCATCGGAAAATGAGTCTGAATTCACCTTTAAATTCAACAAAGGAAATTTCAATAAAAGCGGAAAAACTGAAGACACTTTCAAAAGACAAAAAAAGGATATTTTTCATTGTCACCGAGTTGAAATTTCGTATTCATGAAACTATTGATTTAATGGGCGAGATTTGCTACCAAAAAACTCTCTGAGGAAATCCTAAAATGGGGATAAATAGGTGCAAAAGAGCAATATATGTTAAAGTCCAAAAGTCAATGGGAATTCTTTTTTTCCACCGTGCCTTGAAAAGACTTTTTAATATAAAACTCAGCGCCCGTCAAAAGGGAGGAGTTTGAGACTATAAATTATTTGATTCATATAAGAAAAAATCAAAGTTTTTGATTTATCAAAAGAGATAAAATAATGGATTTTTTAAAAAATTTAGAATTGTTCCACAACTTATAGTTTTGATTCTATAAGAATTCAAACGAATTAATTCTTTTCATTGTTAGTACTAAAAATCACGTGAATATTCTATTTTGAACATTTTTTTAATTCAAAATTTTGATTCGGTAGATTAACATTTTTAGAGTTTAATTTTATCAACATTTTTTAGTCGACTAGTTCTTTGTTTATTTATTTAACCTGGTGGAATTTTCAATCGTTAATAAAATACACTTTAAAGCGCTCAATTGAGCTGAAACTTTATACACATAATTATTTTGGATGACAATACAGTAATTTAATTACAATTAATAAAAATTAATTGATTAAAACTAATTATTCAAAGAATAACAAATACAGCCACGTTGGCATCATTTTTGGGGACGTAGTGATCCTTTTGGCGACATGTCAAAACTTGCAAAGATTTTTTTCTCACGTTTTAAAGCATTCAGTTGAACTGAAATTTTATATACACGATTGTTTTGGATGACAATACGATATTAATATTAATATTTATATTTATTGTAACTATTTAATAAAAAGAAGTTAAAATAAGATTTTTCTTTGTTGATCTAAGAAGGAATTGAGAGAGACAAATTTTTTATATATATTACTTGTTTTGTATTAATTTCTGTGGTCAAAACTCGGATTAAAAAAATAGTGCATTTCGATCATCTTATACTTTTTTAAAATTCTTTTTCTAAAGTTCCACTTAATAAGTCTTTTTTGCAAACGAATAGTAACCACGTTTATACTGATGGTTTATACTGATGGCTGAAGGGGCTATTAAAATTGCTGGGGCTGGAACTCAAGTCTCTACAGACTTAAAACTGTCTTTTGCCGTCGGAAAACATTGACAACTTTGATGGCAAAATAGATACCACTTCTTTAGCCTTGGACAAGATAGAGCAGCGTGAAAAGGAATCTATTCCAAGGCGGCAGTTACGACCTTAACAATGCCCAATCATTGTGAATGTGAGGTTTTCAGGATCTGTGGGAAGAAAATTGATAAACTGCTGAATATAAAGAACTGCATTGCCAAGTCATTACGGAATATATGAAAATGAGAGGGAAGATATCTTATCCAGGGGAGTGGATCCCAAATGACACCAGATCCGCCTTTGTCTTTGCGCGGCGTTTAAAGCATTATATATCCCGAACTATAAAATCAAAACTTCCCAGCATGTATATAGAGAGGATTTTGCGAAAGAGATGAAACACATTTATGAAGAAGTCAACAAGCATTCGGCATGACCTATACTTGCATGACTTTTGTAGGATTACCTGTATAGAAAGGGAATGGCAGATTCAGATTCCTGTCCACTTCGTGACCATAACGTACCCACGACTTGAGATCCCTTTAGAATATGACCTACTGTTTAACACTGTATTTTTCGAGTAGTGTTGTCTGTTTTTATCGTTATATAAGGGTTGCCCAATTGAAAATTGGACATTTGCAATTGCATCAGAATGAGTGTAGCTATAGAAGAGCCACCAAACAGGGACACGAAGGACAGTAGGAAATGTACACTGCAAAAATGTTTAATAGTGAAACCTGTTGGTGATAGAGGAAATTAATCGAAGGTAAAGTCGTGCCATATAAGGATGCGTCCAATTCAAAACAAAGTGTGGTAGTACCGTTTCTGATTGCAGGGGGTGAGTTTATTTCGGATATCTATCCACGAATAGTACCAGTCTATGGCGAGCACTGTTTAGGTCAAACGTCTTGGAACAGTTGGTGTAAAGGTTTTCTTGCAGGGCAGCAAACGATATCGGAATCTCCATGACAATGTCCGCTTACACGTATCCCATGAAACCAAGACAACCTTCAAAAATCAGTTGAAAAATGTTAGAACACCCACCGGACGGCCCGGATTTGTCACCATGTGACTTTTAGGCTTTTAGGCCGCTTAAGACAGTTTTCATTTCTCTTTGCACGTTGGATTGAAGGAAGCCGGAGAGGACTCCTCAAGGATCAACCACGTTCTTTCTAAAGTAAAGATATACATCTGCTGCCCAAATGATGGAGCTTGTGGTACAGCCCCCAGAGAGATTTATTTTGTTTTTCCAATAAAATCCTTCTTTTCACTGAACTTGTCCATTTTTCATTTGGGCAACCCTTGTACATTGTATCAGGGTGCTTGTTAACTCATAACCGAAAGGTCGGAGGCGGGCATAGGATTAAAAATCTTTATGCAAGATGGATTTTTTTTTATCCAAAATTATGCCTTCAATTTCACAAATATGGGCCTATAGCCTCTGTGTTGCTTTGAGTTTGACACTAATACTCAATTGGTCGAAAACAAATGTGGCCAATTTCCACTTATATAAACACACTTTAATGTGATATCTTTCACATTTTTACAATCACAGTTTAATACTTTACCTTAATATTAGAAATAGGACCGTGTTACATCTGTTGGGAGATAGGCTATTTTTGTGTTTACACATGTTTGCATGTCACTTCAGTGAAACGCTGTCGAGTTGAAGTAATTAAAGAAAAGACAGATAATTATTACAGTTCCCATTAGCAATTGAACTTGTGATTCTTATTACATAAAAAAGATTAAACATATTGCAGTGAAACTCCTTTTCAAAGAAATCAATTTAGGCTCCTTTACGTTCCATATATCTTAAAATTTAGGCTGAACTTTGATATTATTTTAAAAACAGCATACATTTCAAAATGGCTGCTTTTTTTTTAAAAAAATACTTTAGGAAAGTAAATATAACCGAAATTAAATTCAAATGTTTTATAAGAAATTCTCATTCATTACCGAAAAAACTTCAACACTTACTTGGGTATTATTTAAATGTTACATTAAGATCCACTAATAACCAAAGTGATTTACATTGCTTTTAATTTTATTTGTATTTTAAATCTGATTTCTGAGAACCCTATTTTATTAATCTAGTTTTCTTCATGAAAATTGTTCTAATTTCAACCCGTTACAGTCAGAGACGTAACGCTATCTGCAGAAGGTCATTTTCCAAAGATAACTCATAAAAATATCTCTAATATTTATTCTGGATACAAGAATCTACTTCTCTTTTAGAACTAAATTCCGTCGCTTTGCAGACGAACTGCCCATTCTATTCATTATCCAAACGGTAATAAAACCAACCAACCTTCGCAGTGGAACGTGCGTCACTAAGTACTGTCCGTATTGTAGTTTCATTATGACATTTATGGTATTAATCATATTTCAAATTACGTGAACGAGGCATTTGTCATCAAGGATATAGTACTGCATTTAACCATAATTGACCTTTTTATGGATGAGAATTATATTAGGAAATCATAATAATGTGCTTACGTTAATTAAATTTCTTTTACTATTAGTTGCAGAAATGCGTTATTGATGTATTAGAATGTTTAACATTATAAGGAAAACTTGCTTAAGTACATGTTCTTCGCTCGGGTTAACTTTTAAAAATAAAATATATTGTTCTTGCGTAATAGCTGAATTGTAAGGAGAGTGAAACCCGGTTTCAAACATAGAAAAATGTAGAATAAATTTTTAATGGGTGGACTTACCATTTAGATGTTACGCCCCGCCCCTTAAGGGTTAATTTCCGCAATCCTTCTTTTGTAGCGGATCTGCACTCCATGAAAGGAACATGCGTACAAAATTCCAAGTCTGTATGTGTCTAATAACTCAAAAGCAGGATTATTTACCTGTAACGTCCCTTGGGGTGCCGATTCGGTAAAAATGAGAACCTTCCTCATGGATGGTGGATAGAGGGCTACCGCAACATACCACAACCCAACTTTCTTGATCGTACCGGAACTCGTTTCTGAATTTTAGCGGCATGCACATTGTACACTTTTTTATAATATATCTTAAATCCGGTGTATAATGCGCACCCATACTTTCTAGCGGGATTTTTTAATTTTTAGGTATGTTTGCCGTATAATGCGCAAAACCTTTTTCACGAAGGAACCTGAAATGTATTTGTGCAACGCAGTGGCGCCCATAGGAATTTTTCAAGGGGGGGGCAGGGTCGGAAGTCCATCATTCTCGTACCATGCTCCAATACGCCGCCCAACATATTCTTTTGATTCTGTCGATTTCGGGAACAAAAAAAATAAAAAAATTTATTATTGAATAAATAATTAGCATTAATTAATAAAATTAATTATTAAAATAACAAATAAATTTTACTTACTTATATACATACAATTATAGTCAATCGAAAAAAAATCGAGGACTATGGGGGGGTTGGATCCTGGGATCCCCCCTCTTGTGGGCGTCACTGGTGCACTGGTTATCCCAGATTTTTGAAAAAAGGGCAGAAAACTTCTAGAACGACCTTTTAAGCTCATTAGTTATGTCATTTCTTCTAAATAAACAGTATTCCGATCTGTATAGAAGTCTAATATTTTTTTTTATGCTCATCTCTTTTTTTTCTTCTTTTTTTTAAGCTATTATTATTATATTCGGCGTATAAAACGCTCACCCGCAAATTTCGATCACATTTTTTGTGTTCAAAGTGCGCGTTATACGCCGGATCTTACGGTATATTGATTCCAGGGATTTGATAAATAATATTTTTATTAAGATTTAATCAAATTTTTGTAAAGAATAACTTTGATGTATTTTTCATTATTTTACAAAATGCATGTTACGAAAATATCCGATTTTTATGTATTAAATACTCGTATTCAGATATAACTACCTCTTTCACGTATGTCCCTCAAGACGCTTAGAGAGACTGATGCACCTTAATGTGTTAGGAAATCTGAAGCGTGAGGTACTGACTCGGGTGTCATACTCGTCATTGACGGAGTTTAAAAGCTTTGAGGTCCTTTGTCACTAACCCTCGTTGCTTTAGAGGAGGACGTCGGCACCCTTTTAGCTGTGGTGTTCTAAACCAATCTACTAATTTCATTCAGCGTGCCACATGGGACATTTTTGAAGCAATTCGATTCCCTCGATAACGCATGCAGAGTTAGAGATGTTAATAATACAGATATATATATATTTACAGATATATAATATATTATATTAAGATATTTCTTAACGTAAAAAAATAAACCGAATAAAATATAACCATTTCTTCAACAAAAATAAAAACAAACAAACAAATAAACTAAAACTGTACATATATTATTTATTTTTAAACATATTTATTAAAATAAGAACTAGACGACATAAAATATAAATATTTCCCTTCGTTATAGTTAAATAAAAATTTTAATGCTTTCGCCGCCCTACTTTCATATTGCAAAATCAGAGGTATAATGCAGTGCTTCTCAAACTTTCAATATATGCGACCCAATATTCCATCATAATTTCCATCGCGCCCCCCTTCCATACAATAACAATGTATTGAATTCAATAATAATACACTTTGACGCTAAACCTATATTACGACTTAAACATCTTAAGTGCCGCAGGCGTATATAAGAGTCTCGTTTAACCAGCGCTTTGATTGCCCCGGACGTATAAATACGTTTTTCAAAAGTGTGATCTTTTTTGAGAACTGCTATCCATAAAATTATTCCGAAGGTTTTGGAATGCAGTAAAATGAACTTGACAGTGTTTGCGAAGGATTTACTTATTTCAGAAGATTTTGCTTTTCCACCTCCCCAATACAACCCCGTAGGCTCGCCTACGTGTTAAACAGTGGCATTGGGGAACGAATCGCGGAATTTTTAATCCGTATTTAAGGGATTAAGATAAGTGTTAATTTTTGCATATAATTTTATATTTAACAAGCCCATGGGGTCACTGGTAATTAATAAACTTATTCTTAACTTAGTATTGTTAAATTAACTATAAAACACATTGCGCAGTATTGATATATTACAAGTTTGTTATATCAGTCTAAATGTGTATTTTACTTTTTTATTATGTCAGAATATAGTTTGTATGTTTACTTTTTCAGTAAATTTATAATTTTTTAAAATAATCTTTTGCTTTTGATTTTTCAACATTGCTCGCCCCCTAGGGGGCGCGCTCCACAGTTTGAGAAACACTGGTATAATGTAAGACTTTGAATTTGACACGATTCAGAGCATTCAGTTGATAAAGACTCTTTTCGGGTAAGAAATATTTTTCATATGAGGAAAGGTTTTTACTTAGATATATAAAACCCAAAGCGGAAAGCAGAGTGCACGCTATTTTCTCTCTTCAAACAATTAAATCTCTCCAATAATGCCATTCAATAATTTACAAAATAGTCGTGAATTTATTTTTTCAGTTATTTTTCAGATTTTTTTTTATATTTCCGTACATGTCCGTAACTCTGAAGATGTTTGTCAAATAAAATCCATTACAAACTGATCTCAGCTTCCATCCACTAAAAAGTTGGGAAATTTGTAGAGTAGAGCAGAGTGCCACGACGTCTCCGTAGGTTGCCGATCCCTGATTTTAGAATGTGGTGTTAAAAAGCGAATCAATTTTATGTCCCTCCAAATAGACTCCACATACTTAAAACACTTGCGCAATCAGCACTGGAATGTCTCTTTTGAGATAGTGCACAGGTGGTCCGTCGTATACTACATGTCTTCTCTGGAATGAAATAAGGACCCGCTTTCTTTTTTCCCTGGGTGATCTTTTTTGGTCCTTAGTTAGCTAATTGCTAAACTTTGCACAATTTGTCTTTTATCAAAAACGTAAGTCCGATGGTTCTTATTTGCATTTCCCCACTGACTGATAGT
This sequence comes from Trichonephila inaurata madagascariensis, assembly GCA_019973955.1. Lineage (NCBI taxonomy): Eukaryota > Metazoa > Arthropoda > Arachnida > Araneae > Nephilidae > Trichonephila > Trichonephila inaurata. Next base: position 30,260 of record BMAV01013616.1, on the reverse strand, counting down.
TTCTGCAAGTATGAAGAAACTCAGGCATGCGCATTAAGATCATCTGCAAGTTTTATTTGCTTACGCATGAATAATGTGGCTGCGGTAGCCGAGTGGTCCAGGTATCGGATCGTGGCTGGCTTTGTCACGAGTTCGAGCTCTGTACCACTAAAAACCCGTCGTGTAGGGGAGCGATGCACGTTAAATCTGCATAGAGTTCAAACGTCCTCCCGTTGGTGTGGTGTGGTAGTTAGGAGAGGGGGTACCAGTTCAGGTGTCGTCCACATCACTTAACCATGGTTCAAAATGACGTGGTACGTCGCCAAAAGCCCTCACGTAGCTGAACAGGGCGACGTTAATATTCACTCAATCACTCACTCAGGAATAACTACGGCTGTTTTTTGAACAGTGCTCTTACATAAATAGGGGCTTCATTAAAAAAATGAGAAAAACTGTCTTATATTTATATTATTATTTATTTATCATACGTTTTTTTATGTACGTTAAATATTTGTTTCTTTTATTATTATTCACATTCTCAATTATATTTTATTTAGTACATCGGAATTTAATAATAAAAATTATGAAATACCAGAGCCGTCATTTTCCGTGCGTATAACTAATTTACTATTCTTTTTTCTCAGCTACTGGCAGTATTTTTTCAGACACATAAATTTTATGCAATAATATTCTATGAAAATCAATGATGTGGAGTGGTAATACTTAAATACAACAGCTACATCCAGCTAAGATTCATCTATTGCGTTGTCAACAATCTCACATACGATGTACTGCAAGCCAGATAATCCATCTTGCATCGAAATAAAAACCGAAATAATAAATTGTTGTACCTGGTACTGCAATCGATACAGACATAAAATATGAAATCAAAGAATTAGCTGTGAAGGAATGATTTATGGTTGGGAAGTACCTGTGACCGTCAGAAAATGTTGCCAAATCCGAAGGGAAAACCCAGGTTCCTAAAAGTGAGATTCTTTAGGTCTTGTGCGTCACCCAGTATAAAGATTTAATTTCATCCGTTTCTAGTGGACTTCCCAAAAGTTTAGTTTGTGTGAACCTGACATTTATTTGTTTTAATATGTCGGTTGTTCAATTTTTCAAAAGAAAAAAAAAGTGGATAGGACTTCTTTTTTTCTTTAGCTTAATACACTTTCACTACTTTAATGGTTAGAAAAATGTGTGTGTGTTCATTTTGAAATAAATTATCGCATTAAGTGTATAATTCAGTTATTTCATAGAATAACTACCGTAAAATCCGGCGTATAACGTGCACTATTAACACAAAAAAAATGAGATCGAAATTTACGGGTGTGCGCTATACGTCGGGTATAAAAAAAATAATAGTTTCAAAAATAAAAAAAGATGATCATAAGAGAAATTAGACTTCTACATAGATCGGAAAACTGTTTGTATGAAAGAAACGACATTCCTAATGAAATAAAAAAAGGGATTCTGATTCTAAAAGTATACTATTTTTTCAAAATCCTGGGATAATACCTCGAATAAATGGCTGTGCCAGCATTGAACACGCACATTTCTCTTTCTTTCATAAAAATGAGAGTGCTCGCAATACGGCGAATATACCTAAAAATTAAAAAAATGCTGCTTAAAAGCATGGGTGCGTGCTATACGCCAGATTTTAGGATAGGTATTTCATGAAATACAGAAGTCAATTAAAATATGTAATAGATGTGTGAAAAATTTCACTTTATCTAGTTATTCTATGAAATAAATAATGGCAGAGAATTAAAGTGAATAAATAAACAATTTCAAAGTTATTTTATAAATTAATTGATTATAAATAGCTAAAATCTCTCGGAAAAATACATTTTCTCTTTTGCGGATGTGATTAGTTGATAAATAATATGGAAAAGCAAATAGTCAATTTTATTGTTGCTCATCCTGCTAATATTAGTTAAACAGAAAGGGAAAAAGGAATATGTTTCAGAAATAGTTATATTTAAATATTATTAAAAAAACATACTTGAAAGAAAAACTGCTGCTATATAAAAACATCGTGTAAATTTTTCAAACAAAATATTAATTAAATTTTATGAAATAAAATTCCATTCTGACAACGTTAACTGCCCATTTAATTCGTTGCACTTTGATGAAGTTAACGATGTCAGATTCTTTATATGATTGACAGAGCTCCACATTCGATCTACTTTATCACTTTCTATTTTCCTGAATTTCTCCAAAAATAAATCTTAAAATCTTCCTTTCGCGCGTAGATACTTATCTTCTCATCTGCTCGAGACATGGACCAAGTTTCACATGCACAAGTTAATACTGATCTTAAGACTTTTATACAATAGAACTTTTGCCTTTTGTTTTTCTTTTGATTAAATTTGATTTCATATATTTTCGTATTCCATTAAGACATTATCCATAGTAATTCTCTTTTGGGTTTCAATAGTACAATCGTTTCTATTGTTAATTTCCGAACCTAAATAAGTGAAACTGTCAACAACTTCAAAACTATTCTCTTCAATTTTAAAGTAGGAATTGTTGAAACATGATTTAGTGCTAGACATGGATTTGGTCTTATTCTCATTGATTTTCAGTCCCATCCTGAGGGCCTCTTTGTCTAAAGATAAGAAGGTTTGTCTAAGTGCTGTGGGTGTTCCAGCAAAGATGCTACAATCTTACTTTAGTTTTTAAAGTGCGATTTTTCTTCCTTAGGGAATTCAACCACATTTCTATCCCTCTCGAAAGCAGTTGATCATCATGGAAATCAGCTGGTGTACAGCTGATTTACATTATTGCAAGGATATTGCTAACTTGGAGAAAAATACATAAGTATAAATGAATAAAAAATAACATTCGGCTAAATTCTTTTTGTGCATAAATTATCCATTAACATCTTCCGAGAAATTCTGTGAGGCTTACTCATGATTTCTCACTCTTCGGCGGTCTGCTGGTGATTGACTGCTTCTGAAGGTGGGACAAAATTTACGCATGCTACTTACGTGCATCAAACTACGTCTAGCTAATTTGATTTTTTTGCACTAAAAAAATTATGGTCTATTACGAGGATATTGTGAACTTGGAGAAAAAGGCATCAAGTTTAAATGAATAAAAAATAATATTCTACTAAAATTTTTAGTGCATAAATTATCCATTAACATCTTCCGAGAAATCCTGCGATGCTCACTTACACTTTCTTACCGTGTTGGGGAGTGATGCTCGTCAAATCTGTGGAGAGCTCAAACTTCCTCTCGTTGGTGTGGTGTGGTAGCTAGGAGAGGGAGGTACCAGCTCAGGTGTCGTCCTCGTCTCTTGACCATGACTCAAAATTACGAAGTCCATTGCCAAAAGCCCTTGTGTGGCTAAACAGTGTGACGTTAATATTCATTCATTCACTCACTCACTATACTTTCTTTCTCTTCGGTGGTCTGCTGGTGACCGACAGCTTCTGAAGGTGGGAAAAAATTCACGAAGCTACTTATGTGCCCGAAAGTACTCCAAGCTAATTTGATTTGTTTACATTAAAAAAATTATGGTCAGTTGTTTTTTGAATTTCACCTAACTACTACTACTTTCGTGCTATATATTTATACATACTTACATCACTGCATGTCAATGAATGTTTACCTGAAATTTATTCACTTGTTATATAAAACCAACTGAAAAGGAATTCAAAAAGTTAATTTTTGTTATGTTCACTAGTTTTGGTCAATGCAGTTTTTAAGTTACCAACTTTTCTATCAATTCAAAAATATTATCAACATTGAAATATGCCATTTTAACAACAACAAAAAAGAATCTTAATCACACAAAAATATTTACATGCTAAATAACTGAACCATAAGATTCATTACACTAATTCTCTGTTATGCATGATCAACAAGTCAGTAATATTTTTGCGATGTCGGCCTGGAAACAAGCACCGTCACAGGGGGGTGCTTGAACAAATCGATTGTAAAATACCATTATCTGGCAAGGAATACCATTATCTTGTTTTATCTTGGAAAAGTCTAATTAATGTTCATGGCGATGAAAATAATTCCGTAATGACTTTGAAATGCATGCTATAACATTCCAGACTGAGTGCAAATTTACTTTTTCCGTCTTACTGTTTAACGTGTCTCTAGTAATTAGAAAGCAGTTATCTCGGAGAAAAGGATTTTAATTATGTAATGGATTGTTTTCTTAGGCGGGAAGTCAAAGCCAGGGGACTTGTAAAATTTTGGGAGCAGAAAGCTCATCTAAATATTTTTAAAGGTAATTTCTCTGAGGTGGATGAAATATTTATTGTATGAGGTTTTGTTGTTGAATTGAAGCTGTTGTTTCTTAGAAATAATGTTGTGGACAGATCATGTAACAGCGATTTTTGTCCAAAATATTAATATTGTGAGCAAAGTTAAATAAACAAGTAATATATATAAAAAAAATTAAGTCAATTCCTACTTAAATTAATAAAGAAAAAATTTATTTTAGTTACTATTTATTAAATAATTACCATTAATATAAATGTGTATATACAAATGACACAGAATCACAATATTAAGTAACAAAATCGAAGGCGATTTTCCATGCAATTTTTACATTTTCCTTTCTTTTTAAGGTGTTGGGCTATTACCTTTTGTTATTATTTATTCATTCATTAAATTTAATTATTCTAATAAAATAGTATAGTAAAAAATAAATCCCATTCTCAGAAATTAGAATCCCAGGTGGGACGACTTCTGGATTAGAAGTCCAACGCGCTATCCATTGCGCTATAGGGATACAACAAACAATTTTTCTTTCTATATATGCTGTTGACAATTATTTTTGTTTGTTACTATTTATTCATTTTTTAATTTAATGAATGAATGAATTAATTAATATTTGTGTGAAAAACTGTATTAACATCAAGTGCACTACAAGTTTAAAAAAATGTATTTGAACTTGAATGAATGAATAGAAAGTATTTTATTAACGATTGAAAATTTGAATAAGATATATATATATAGTTTTTCAAATGTGATTGTTTGATGTTATCTCTTGTTTGTAGAGAATAAGACATATATATATATATATATATATAAACTCAGTTTGTCACAAGTTATATGCAACAGAAGTTATAAGACTCAAATAAATTTTCTTCGCAGAATATACAATGAAAATCGTTTAACGCGAAATTAAAGGGACTGAAATATTTTCTCGTGTTAAAAGATACTGCAAAAAATATATATCTAATAAAATTAATTTTATTATATAGAGTACATTTTATTTATACAGATATGTATATATGCGTGTTTAATGAAAAACAATGAAACAATAACATTCACTAGAACTTAATAAAACTTCTCAAATTTTAGAAACACCAAAATCTTTACAGATTTCCGTTTTTGCCTTCTGTTTTTGAACAACAGCCTTTAGAAGCTTCATCACCATTTTAAGCGAAATAGCAGTTTGATTTCCCCCAAAGCTCTTTGCCATTGCGCTCATAAAAAGTTCTTCTAAAATAGAAAAAAGGTAAGGGAAAAAACAACTGAAGATTCACCGTGTAGAGAGGCTGATGCACGTTTAATCCGTCGTGGTGTGGAACCTCCGAGAGCTGGTTGCCAGCTCGAGTATCATTCTCGTCGCCTAACTGTGGTTCAAAATCTCCAATATCCCTTGTATTGCTTTATAGTGCGACTTTAATAAATAATCACTCACTCACTCAGCAAGCACAATTTTTTTTAGTAATGTATCGCGCTCAATCTAATACAAAGCGACAAAACCAAAAACTTTAAAGTAATTTTATAAACAAAAGTGCAAAATTTTTTTTAATAAAAAATTCTTACTTAGAGATTTTTGGAGAAAAATCGTAACTTTGCTACGAAACAAAAAAATAAACGAATAATTATAGTGATCTTTGCATGGGAATTATGACGTTTTTGTGGATATATATACATGAGATCAAATTATGTGTAGTGGTTTGCCTTTTCCCCATTCATCAAGGAAGGAGAAAAAGCCAAAACAAAATTCCTTTTTGGTTATATAGTTAAAAATTTGTATAAGAGGCATTAATTGATTATTGTTGTTGTTTTGTTAAAAAGGAGTAAAATTTTTATTCCGTATACTGTATGAATAACAAATCACTTGAATCGAAATATTTCTGGGTGAAATAATTAAAAAAAATTATTGATGCTTTTTTCAGTGTTATCTTCAAAATAAGTATTCCTAAGTCCTTTAGAGTTACCTTATTATCTCGTGGAAGAATATTTAAATTTATGACCCTGTTAGTAATCGGTAAGACTAAATATCTTTGGACATCAGAGGGCAAAAAAGAAGGGAGATTTAGAAAAAGATTTCATACTTTCCTTTCATAATTGTAATCTAAAATAGTTCATTCATAAATAAAGACTTTCTTCTCCTTTTGATAAATTATATCCAGACAAGATTATACGTAGAAAACAACATTCACACACACGACATTAAATATACGTATTAGATAAAGAAGATTAATATTAAACATAAGATATTATTATATATCAGGGGTGGTCAGACTTTTCCAGGGTTCGGGTTACTTCTAATTTTTTCAAGGTGTTGCGATCGACACAGTGGGCTAGGTGAGGTGATTTAAAAAAATGGTCTACAATATTTATCATTACTTAACCCGCGATCACTCGCGCGGGGTGTTCTGTACACCCCAGCAACAAGAAAAGCCTCCTAGGATACTAAACAGAATGCAAAGAACCACGATCCATTTTAGGTCATTGAACCTTCAGGCCTGATGTAATCAGTCTCGCTAGGATGATTGGAATGTAACGAACTTCAAAAGTTTATCTGGGGTGCTGAGAACACCCCACGAGTGATTGAGTTATATTTTCGTACTCGAAGCATATAAAATAGAGTACTTTTTACTCTTCCCGTTTACATTTTTTTTTTCAAATATATTAATATGCATGCATATTTTATTTAAAATTTCAATAAATGTAGCATAAAAATAATATAATTCTATAAAATAATTGTAACATATATTTTTTTTAAAAAAAATTTCAAAGCATTTTCCAGAAATTATGACAAAAACTTCATGGGAAAGAGAGAAACAGCGATTTTGTCGTCTACAAGATACTGTATCAACAGATTGTCAAGATGAACTAAGTGAATTCGATGACTGCGTAATTTCAGAACCACAAACTCTTGGAGAGATGAAACTTGGAATTGTAAATTTTTATAATACAGGCGGTATTGTGTGTGTGTGATATCCCTGATGAAATGTACAGTATTTATGATGTATCGCGAATATGTTACCGATGGCCATTTAGAATATTTTACATCTACTTAATACTACAGGAATTAATGCTTCCATTGTCAATCATTCGGTTCTTCTTGAAAAGAAAATGAGACGTTCAAGATTATTAGAGGAGATTAAAATGGATCGTTTGCAGCCACAGTAGGATATGAGATCGGAACTCCCAAACCTTAACAAAATACCCAAAAGAAGCTTTGCTGACACAGAAGATATTAAAAAAAAAATTAATCCACCAAAAAGAGGTGTTGCACTGTTTATCTACGGGTAAAAGATGTAAAAATTACTTTTCTTTGTCTTCAATGTAAGAAAAATATGTGCTTAAAGCATATGAATACAGACTCCTCTGAATGTTTGGAAAATGATTAAAATTTTATTTTTCAACTTTTTACTATCCTTATCATTAATTATAAAGGTAAATTATTACTGGAGTATACGTTTTACTTGTGGTTTATGTAAAAATATAAAATTGTGTACTTTAAAATGAAAATTTTGTAGGTTTACTTTAAATTAATGTTAGTCTCATTTGAGAGAATGCAATAAAAATTTAATAATTTTACTTGTATAATACAAAAAACATCTTGTACTTCATAAGTATGTATCATAATTTACTTAAAAAAATTTTCATATTTACATACACGTGTTAAAAGTTTGGGGTGTTCTCTGCACCCCACGAGTAACGACGGTAGCAAAAACAGGAGCTAGTGACCGCGGGTTAATAATAAATACGCGGAATATGTATTTACCTGCATAACTACAATTAAAAATTTGTTGTTTCAAAACCACATTTAAAGCAAAATGTGAGATACAAACATAATAACAATAGACACAAAATAACATACGATACATTTATGATCAAACATTTCATACTAAATTTAAAAGAATCATTTTCATCTAAAGTCAGTTCTCGTATTTATAGTCAGTAGATGACTTAGTCAGCATACTGTCCTCCAATTTTGAATATCTGGGTATTTAATTACTAAAACTGCTAATCTTGTACTTAAGTGGTCGTCAGTGATATGGGAAGGATACGTTGCTTTAGGGCTGTTTTCGCAATATGTAAGAGAGTGTGAACTTAACACGGAGGACATTTTCAGAAAGAAAAAACGCCCCAAGTGACATTATAACTCATGCATTTGTTTATAATTAGTGTTTTTAAAATTTCAATATATTTCGTAAATAATCCGTTTTTCCTTTTAACATGTGAAGGGATAGCTCAATTAGCATTAAGGTATAGGAGAAAAAATTCGAAACACATTTTATAAAAGAAAAAGTGTATCAACTCGAATAAAAACGCGTAGTATGATAAAATAAGGGATTCTCTACAGATAGTGAAGCCAGAATATAGTATTAATGTTCGGGTACTTTTTTTTATCTAAAAAAAAACATTCCGATTTTGGCTCTTATTCTTTAACATTAGCCGAAGACAGCCTTAATTATATTCATTGGTGAAAATGCAGATTAACACACATAGGTAGAGCCAAAGAACGATGTTAAGTGAAATAATCCAATCAATTGTACTATTTCTTATACTTTTCTTGCAGTTGTTAGTTTAATTCTAACAGATGGCTTATTATATCAACTAAAACGAAAACCATCAACCAAACGCCGCCATCCGTTAAGTTCAACGTACGCTTCATCTTTTGATTTCAAAAAATCCTTACCTCTTGTTGTAGCTCCTTGAATCTTCGCAAAAATATGCTCCGACTTAAAAAACAACCATTTGTAAAATATAACAGTTCTCCGTCATTAGATTCGTTTTCTTCTTGTTGGGCCAGAAACATTCTTCTCTGAAAACTTCTTTTTCGAATTGAGTTCACTGTTTTCATGCAGTTTCCCAATGATTATTTAATAGCCCCCAAACACGAATTTTTTTATCTAACACCCCGTAACCTCTCGTAATTGCCGTTGGAATTGATTTGCTAAAAACCATTCTTTGCGGATCTCAATTCAACAAAGAACATGCCGAATTTCAAGTATGTGGAAATAGCTCCGGAAATCTCTGAGTGAGTGAGTCAGTCAGTCGCCTTTCTCTTATAAAGGAAAACAATTTAATAGTATTTGCCTGATCTTAATATTATAGAAATGTTTATTTTATGAATAAAAAGTAATTTCTATGCTGCAATACAAAGCGAAGATTAAAATTAATTTCTTTTAATAACTGGCTTCGCCTTTTATTCCACTGCACAGAGTATTCGGTTCAAATTGATTATCCATATCAATTATTATCCAAATTAAGTTTTGCTTACGTATTATATTAAGCACGTAATTTATGAGTGCAATTTTAAGTTAATGCTTACATTAATCTTTGAAAATGTTTACATTACTCCGTTCAAATGTCAATTAGGCATTAAAGTAGTTGCTTACACTGCAATTTCAGAAACTACGTGCTATTTAATACGTGTCAACTGAAAAGCGATTACTATCATAAAATTTTAAGGCTATTATTAAAATTCAAATCATTATACGGTAATTATGTTTTCTCTGGAAGTAATTAACGTCCAAAATGAAAATTAATTTTTTGTAATAAACGTGCTATTGGGATACGAGGCTATATAATTATTTAAATAAGATTTTATTTCACTATTTTTTGTGTCTTTATATGAAATCTAGAGATAATAATGCTTAAAATGTAATTCACTTTTTTTTTAATATTTGAAAGTTTCCCTTATGTAAATAGCATTACGGATTTAAATAATTACATAAAAAATTTCAATTATGCACGTATGTTTTTTTTGTTGTTGCTATAATTGTTTAAAAGCTGTAAATACCAATGACTTTTCTTTGTTAACTAGTTTAAAAATCAAATTTATATACAGTCGAACCTCCATATAACGAACCTCTATATTGCGAATTTTTCTATATAGCGAACTTTTTCCTGGAACAAAGAACATTTCACGATTTTCTTCGCAAAATAACCTCCCAATAGCGAAGTCCTTTTTCTATATAACGAACTTTTTCTCTTGTGTGATTCAATTTTTTTCCTCTCTGTTTTTAAAGTATTTCTGGATATATCAATTTGTTCTCTCTTGTAACACATGTTATGGTGGTCATAAACCTTGCACTGGTTTTATTTGGAGCCTAACTCGCCGAGTGCAATAGAATTCTGGGCGTTTCATCTAAGAAGTGCAACCCTTAATCTCCATTGTCCAGTTCACTGGAAACATCTTTGATATCCTCTTTCACCCTCAGTGGAGTTTTCTCGTGTCCCCGTGTCTTTGAACTAGTCTTCGTTCAATTGTAGTGTTGATCAGTTGTATTGTAATTCAAAAATGTCAAAACGTAAGTGCTTGAACATCAAAGAAAAACATTTAATTCTTCAGGAAGTGGATAAGGGCGTCAAGAAACTTTCCTTGCAGTTTTTCCCTTCCTTTTTTTGATAGGTTAGATATATAAAACAAATATATATTAATGTACAAACGAGTATGAATAATTATTTTTTAATACATAGTGTTTATGACTTTAAAATTTGTATTATAGGGTTTATAAAGTATATTGAAAGATGATCCTCTATATAACGAATTTTCCATATAACGAACTTTTTTTCGGGATTTAGCGACTTCGTTATAAAGAAGTCCGACTGTATATATAATTGAAATGTATATTTAAAATCCACAATATCTGGTTACCAAACACAAGAAAAAAATTGTCTGAAAAACTTAGTTAATAATAAATGTGGAATTATCTTTCTGACTGAAATTATGTATGAGCAAAAATTAATTTTGTTTGTATAATGTAATCTTTTTAATTTATATTAACATTAAAAATATTAAATTCATCAAAGATGGAATAAGAACGTATCTGTAATGTAGAAACAGCCCTGACACAGAACAGACCCCTGACCAACTATTCGCCTGTCCTGCCATTCTGGCGATCTTGCAGCGAATTAGTGCCTGTCGTCAGGAAGATCTGTATTCGGACAACTGTCTGAACACTGCTGATGTGGTATATAAGTCCGGAGGTCCTATATGAAAATAATTTTCAATTTCCATAAACGTGACAACAAACCAATGCTGTATTTGAGATAACTAAAATATATAATTTCCTTTTTTACATTTGCTTGATTTTTCTCTCCCCTGAAATAATTAAGCAATTTAATACATTTTTTTGAATTCTTGAGAAGATGATTTTACTTTCTTTTTAAGTGTGGGTATCTCTGTGGAATGTCAGTTAAGATTATATATCTTTTTTTTTCCTTTCTGGAATTAATTTGAAATTAAAGTCATTCCATAAATATATAAATACTAGCCATTACCCACCCGCTTCACTGGGTATTTCACGATGTTGTATAAATATATACTGTTTACATATACATAAATTATTGATATCTAGCATTAAGGATTCGATTGTATTGAAAAATATATTTTTAGCCTTAACTCTCGCCTCTTGATATAAAAAGGACAGAACTTATAATCTTTAATTTCTAATAATATTTAAAATAGAAGTAGAAAGAATTTTTGCGCTCACTTAACCCAATAATCAGGTGGATTTCCGCAAAAGCAACTTTCCGTGGATCTCTACTCCGTAAAATAAGCATGCGTGCTAAATTTCAAGTCTAAATCTAATAGAGCAAAAACGGAATATTTATCACCAATACCCCCCAGTAACTCCGTTGAGAGCATTCTTAGAGGATTTCAATTCAACAAAAGAAACCTGCAAAAAAAATCTCTACTCTATGAAAGGTATCTGCGTACTGTATCTGTCTAATAGTCTAAAAATGGAAATAATTATGTGTAACGCTTCTTAGGACCCCCTCAGCGCAACTTGGGAGCCGATTTTCTCAAAACCCCATTTTGTAGGGGATTTCTACTCTATGAAAGGAATCTGCGTACCGCATTTCAAGACTGTACATCTATAAGTTTAATAATGGAATTAATTTTCTATAACGCCCTTTAAACGCTCGTAACGCCCCTTGGGGTCTATTGGACCGAATTGTGAATCTAAGCCATTCCCGAATCCACTGGAATAGACACAAAAAATTTCAGCAAAATTGGTCCGGCCGTTTAGGAGGAGTTTAGTCACATACACACGCACACAGAAGATTTATATATATATAAATATATTCAAATATTTCCCCCTAGAAATATACCTTTTTTTAAATGAAATATTTTGCGAAGTTTTTTTCCGATGATTTTAAATTAAAGTATATCCACGAAACCCTTGTCCCTTTTCAGTTTGGCTCACCGTATCTCCCTTTAAGTTGAAAAATATGATAACTTATCTCCTCTTTCCTCTTAATCTTGATGAGTGGATGGAAAAGTGTACACAGTCTGAGAGTGAGTGTGACAGAAATCTAAAATCTAATCTCATGATAAACCTGATCTATTTTTATTTTCTGCGCATAAAACACATACGTTTTGGATAAAAAAATATCAAAATAATAAAAATTTTACCCCTTTTTTTTTCCAAGTATCAAAACAGACGTAATTGTGTTGCGAAATTGATTTTAGTTCTCTTCAAGCACAGTAGTATTCAATAATGATTACATTCAGAATAATATGTAATAATTGAAATATAACAATGTCCATTAGAACAATTTTGTAATTGTCAAATGGGGAGCATTACATGCGTTTGTTGTTTACTGTTTTACCATAAATCATGGCTACGTGAAATTTAAAGGTTTTAATACTTTTGGGTTTTTTGGGTTAAATGGTATTTATGATTTTTTTTTTGTCCGGGGGTGGTTGTTTTTGGGGAATTTGCAAAAAAAATTTTTTTTTGAAATTTAGAATAACTTTTTTCCCAAAGCCTTTTTGGAAAAAATGTTTTATTGTAAAAAATATTTTGATTTTTAATAAAACTCAGACCTTTTTTAACAAAAGCTAAACAAAATTTTTTTGGTCAAAACCCAAGGGTGGGTTTTTCCCATGTTTTACAAAAACAGAAGGGAAAAATTTTTAAAGAAAATACCCGATAATTATTTCAAATGGTTGTAACTTTTTGAAAATAATTTGAATTTTTTAAAAAAACATAGTTAAACCTCTGTACAGGGTCCCGGCTATAGACAGGCAAAATATTAATACAATAGAAGCATTTTTCAAAAAAACCTTTTGGAAAAAAAAGGGTTTTTCAAAATCAATTTTTTCCAAAATATTTTTCAAAAATTTTTTTGTCATTTTAAAACCCTTTTTTACGGCCCTTCCCAATTTAAAATGACCCCTAAATAATGAAAATTTTTTCTTTTTTTTTAAAATCATGGTTCCAACTTTTGTTGGAAATTTAAACAAATTTTGGGGATTTAATATTTTTTTGTCGGCTTATTCCAAAATTTAAAGTTGGTATTAAAACAATTGCCTTTATGTGAAATCTTCTAGTGAGAGTTGTTTTTTTTTTAAAAATTTTTCCTAGAACTTAATTGTGCACATGAAATCATAGTAACTGCGGGGAAAATACCTGCTGGCCACACCCAAAAGCCCCCACCAAAAAAGGGCCAGAGATAAAGCAGAAATTTTTTTTGGCAGATATGTTGTGGTTGATGACATAAAATTTGTTAGTGTGGGTTTGTTTGACATTTTTTTGGGTATAACCCGCCCCACGCCTCGGCGTAGGGAAACCCCCAGGGGCTCACCTTCTTTAGGTGGAAAGGATGTCACAATCCCCCAAAATCCCCAGTGATCTTTTTTCCTTTTCCCCGGGGGTTTTCTATCTTTGGTTTTCACGGTGTCCGGGGCCCCCGGGGGGCCCCCTGATCCCTTCTCCCTTTTTTTGACCCTCCAAAAAACTTTTCATCCCAAATTTTTTCTTTTCCCGTCCCGGTACAGATTTCCCAAAGTTTCGGAATATTGGGAAAATTGGTCTTGGCCAAAAAAATTTAAAACCCAAAACCCCGGCGTAAAAATCCAGGTTTTTTATTGGAATAAACGGGGGTTTTCACATTCAACCCCAAAACTTTTTATTGGCAAAGTTTTGGGTAAGGGGTTTACCCCGAACCAGTCTATAAACATGGTCCACGTTTTCGTTTGGGTTCGGGGTTAACATTGCAACTGAACACCTTTTCGGTCATTGAACAACTTTTGGGTTGGTCCCCGTGTGGTCGATCATTATCCTGCTGGAATATCGCTGATGGCAATTGAATTAGGGGGGGTACCCACAGGCTCCGCACCTCAGAGAGTAGCGCTGTCTGTTCAGTGTCCGGAAATATGTATGGGGGTGCGGCAATAAAATCAATACTCAAACCGTGACGGTTCAGGCCGTGTGGCGTGCCGCAACAGTTCAGCCTTTTCCCCCGGTGTCCAAACTCGAATCAACCATCGTGATGTAGCGGAAAAAGCGGGATTCGTCAGAAAACCCTGTCGTTCCTTTCGTTGCCAATGTCGGGTGTTCATCCCCGTTGGCGGCCAAGCTATGGTTTCCGGTCAAGGGTGTGGTGCGGACCGTTGATAAAGGTATCGGATCGCGGGGCGGCATGCACGAGTTCGAGCTCAAATACCACAAAGACCCGCCGTGTGGGGCGATGCACGTTAAATCTGTCAAAACTCAAACGTCCCCCCTTGGTGTGGTGTTAGACGGGGGGGTCCGCTCGGTATCGTCCTTCATTTGCAAGGTGAAAAATTAGGAGGTCCGTCGCCAAAAACCCTTTTGCTGAAGGGGGGGCGTTAATGTTCACTCACATTCACTCCGGTCAAGGGTAAACTAAGCAACGGACGCCTTGCGGATATTCCCCTCTACTGCAAACGGCGTCGAATGGTACGAGCGGACACCGAATGATGCGAAACAGACTGAATTTGTTGCACGGTCCATCACTGCTATGCGCACAATCCACGTGTCTTCGCGGACAGTGGTTCAACGAAGTGGGTGCGATTGGCCCCGTCGGTCTGTTGTTTTCTCCTGTATCCAACGATGACAGATCCACATCACAGTTGCTTGGTTGCGTCGAACACGTTGACTTATTTCTCTGAAGGATAATCCGCAATCCTTACAGCCTTCTATTCTTCCTCGGTCTAGGTCTTCCTTCTCATGGTCGATGTCTTCCATGAGGCATAGGTAAACAGCTTACGCACGAAAAAACAATTGCCTTACTTCAAATCCTCAATATGTTCTCCCCTTATCTAGCGCTTACGGGTGACGCTACGGTCGCCCGTGATGTGCGTCTGCGCTATACGCTAATGGCTTGCATACTTCATCGCCACCAATGCATGATGTAAATTTCACTTGGTTTGAATACTTCTTTCAGGGCTTTGAATTTTGTGTGGCCAGCAGTGCATTTAGAAGAAAATGAAGATCAAAAGATGACTTAAATTAGTTTCTTCGTATATTTTGCAAAATAAATAAATAAAAATAAGAAGCAAGTTTTATAAGTGGTACTAATCAACTCTTCATGACGCAAAATTTTTATTTTTTAAAATTAGAGCATGTATAGAATTATAGTGATTATGAAGAAAATGTCCTAATTTTGTATCTCAAATGTGGCTGTGGTTTTGATTTTTCTACTTACATTGAGAAAGGAGCAGGAATTTTGTCCGATGAAACAAAATTACAGCTATTACGGTACCGCGTGTAGCAGTGAGTAAGATCGGTATTATTGTGGTGTCCAGTTATGGATTCAAATCCATGTTCCGTCCAGGACCCATCTTACTAAATAATTATTCTTCAAATGGTATTATATAGATGTCAGTTAAGTATCAAGCCTAGCCTGGGTAGCCTAGTGGTTAGAGCACCGGACTCCGGACCGGAAGGCCTGGGTTCGATGCCCGTACCGCCAAATACCCTCCGAGTACACGCGGAGCGCGTGCTCGTTAAATCAGTGGGTCCGAAAGTCTTGTGGGCTGAATCACGAATGCAGGAAACTGGAGAAAATTTCCCTCCAATTCAGTTTCATGCCTAGATTGTGGAGGTGGAGATAGGTGGTGTCGTCATCTATCGTTCCTTTGGGAATTTCTCCGAGCTAAATCGTACTGTCACCTGAATGGTGCTCAAGGCTAAAAGTCAACGACAGGCGTACTTCTAGCCCATTGCCACAATGAATTTCGTGGGCCTCGATCTGAGTATGTCAGACAGGTGGCATGAGCAACAACAACAACAACAACAAGTATCAACTCTTGTGTGTAATGCTAGCCAATTACTATCAAAAATTTAATTTCTTTACGTAATTACAAGATTTATTTCCATAGTGTTTCTGAATGTTCATTTCTTTGTCCAATACTTTTTATCTTTATGGACGATCCTCTGGAATGGCCTAGAGATCCTTCCCGATTTTTCAACTCTAATCCTTGCCAAGCAATATTTCTCTTTCTTCACTGTATGTTTGCATGTATGTGTTTATAACAATTTTGTTTATGATACATTTTGTTGCTAATAAATTACAGTGTTTGACTCAGTTTAGGCAAATATGGCCCCAACTAACCAATCAACTTGAATATTAGACATGTATATAAAACTACAAGGGTTATCACTAGTATATCTAGAGTGGGGCTTTATGAGCAAGTTTAATTTAAATACAGTACAGATAACAATTACAGAATTTTGGACTTATTTGCAATTGAAAAATAATGGTTGTTTTCCACCAAATATGTTGTTGGTAGATTTATCAAAATTTTTTAAGATTTTAGCAATAAAAATAAGTATAAATTGTATTAAAGAATTCCTATCTTTTACATGCTTGGGACAAATCTGTCACGACCTTCTCGGTCAGGTACGTACATGTAATTAAGATGATAAACATTGTTTGTGACGCTACGATTTCCATTAAAATCCAATTAATACACAACTTGTTCTGACAGTTTAATGGCTGATAGCCCTAAGTGTTTTGAGTAAAATCTGATTGCTCGAACTATCGCTGTCTTCTCATCACAAATCATCATTTGTAAACTTAACTAATTTGCGCCTAAGCTTACAGGCGTATTCTGCAAATTTGTTTGTCGAATTGTAATTTGTTGAAGTAGTAAGAAAATATAGTATGCATATGAGATGTATTGCATTTTAAAGATGCATGGATTTTATTTATTTTTTTTCATGATTTTATCAGTTTTGTTTCACTTAGGAATCTAAAACGCATAAAAAGGCAAAGAAACAGTGATTTAATAAAACATTACTGGCTTTTCATTAATATTGCAAAACAATTCACATATTGTAACTAAAATGGGTTCCCCAGTTACAATCCATACGCCTTACTAATGATTTAAAAGCTGTTTAAATTCATAAACGTGCCTTATTAAAAAGAATATTCTTGATGTATTTCTTTTTAAAATTTTGAAATATTACAGATTTTTTTTTAATGAGAATATTATAATTTTTTCGCGCACAATTAATCATGAGTAATACATTGGGTATTTAACTTGCGAAGAAGGAATACGAAAGAGAGTGTATATTTTCAAAAATAAAGGGAAGTTAGAATTTTTCTTGTAGAGGTATGAGGATGCATTGATAGTATTTTTACAGAAAATCTAGACTAAAATTACTAGACTTTATATAATAATTAGATATTAAACTCTCTCTCAAACGTAATATCAAAACAATAATGAATATGATTTTTGAATCAGGACTTCTTACTAGATTTTGTTTCCAAATTATTTTGTTTCCATTTTATTCCAAAAAGGCTTTATCCACAAAAGATTTATCCTGTAACAGAGAGGGATTTAGGTTCGATGGTTCCCAAGTTTATTTTACACCCTTATATATAATAAAAATAATACGAATAGTGATAATAGATTTGAACTAAATTTAGATATTGAATTCAGACGGGAATTATGCCTCACATTACGTAAAACTGTAAAATTTTTATGCGAGATGAATTATCTTTTTAAAAAAAATTTGCGTAACCAGACAACGGTATAATTAAATATGTTGAATTAGTATTTTATGTTATAATATAATGAGCAAACAAACGCTACATTTAAATTTTTCAAGAAAAATTTATGTGAGAAATCTAACGTTATTAGATAAATGGTATACTTAACGAAAAATTTTTTTAGTACCTATTTGATAGATACAATCAAACCTCTATATTGCAAATTTTTCTATATAACGAGCTTTTTTTTTTGTGATTCAATTTTTGTACTCCATTTTTTAAAAGTATCTCTGAAAAAATTTCAAGTTATTCTCTTTTTAATACATTTTATGGTGGTCATAAATCTTGAACTGGTTTTATAAGATCCTAACTCACCCAGAGCAATCGAGTTCTGGACGTTTCATCCAAGAAGTGCAACCTTTAACCCCCATTGCAAAGTTCACTATAAACGTCTTCGATATCCTCTTTCACCCTCAGTGTAATTGCCCCGTGTTCTATTTATAAAAAAAAATATATGCTTAATATTACTTGTATGCTTTAAATTATAAAATGTCCTTATAAAATTCCTTAATTTTAGTATAAAATTATTTTCTTAATATTGAAAATACAGTGAATTCGACATTCTTTTTTCTTGTTTTCCTTGCAGTTTTTCTTTCTTTTTTGATGGGTAAGATACATAAAATAAGCATATACTAATTTAGAAAAAGGTGTGAATAATTATTTTTTTTAATATATAGTGTTTATGAATTTAAAATTTGTTTTATGTAGTTTATAAAGTATATTAAAAACTGAACCTCTACATAACGAATTTTCCATATAACGAACTTTTTTCCGGGATTTATTGACTTCATTATATAGAGGTCCGACTGTATATGCATATTTTATTTATAGCTTCATTTTACTGAATGCTAATTTTTTTTTCTATTTTCTTTCAGGCAGAGTACGGACTCTCAGACGAACAAATTGCTGGTAAGTGTGTTACTCTTTTTAACTAATTCATTAAATTAAAACATTTCGACAACGTAATAAAAAACCTTTCAGTTAATGAAATTGCTCGAAGATCATACGATTGAATTACAGCTATTAAAATCTTGAAGTCACGATTTTGCATATAATTTATTGTAATTAAGTTACTGAAACTTTTTTGGGCAGATTCATAGTTAAAACTATTTATTAACTCGATTAAATGCAATGATAAAATTTCTAAAGGTGATGTCCTTTTTAGTTTCAGTTAAAAACTTGTTTGAGCTTAACTTAAAAGAATGAGTGCTTATTAAGTACAGGAATAATTAAATGTATAAGTTTATACAATAAGAATTAAGTTGAACTAGAAATATCTTCCAAGTGTTCAAAAAATATAATATGTTATGGATATAAATTTATATAATTTGAGTAATTACGGCATAAATTTGAAATTATTTTAAAATTGAATACTAAACTACTATATTATACGGTAGTAGTCATCGCTGTTTTTATAGAAATCTTGTTTTATAAATTTTTAATACATTAAATTTCATTTGCATTTCGTGCACTAAAAAAGTTATTTTATTAATTTTTTTTTTAAAAAAAAGTTTATTTTAAATAGAAATTTTAAATATATAACTCCAAAATGTCTTAGTTCTATTCTTAAAATTAAATGTTTTAATCCACTTTTTTTTAATCATTGAATAAAATTTTATTCTTGGGTTCTGAAGATCTGGAGAGTGGTGTATTTTGCACAAAATTATATTTAATAAAATTTACTTTTTAACTTTTATTATGATTTAAGTATAAAAATATTTTTTTTTTTTAGTAATAATCATTTTGTAGATTTCTTCTATTTCCCTTTTGTCAAAGGGAAAAAATGGGGAATATGTGTGAGGTTAGTTCTTTCAAAATTGAATGGTATGAACTATAAATTAAATGACAATATTTAATCCGTTCGATATATGATACTGTTTTCAATTTTAATTCTTTTTTGGAAACCAAAGAAAAAATAGTTTAAAAAAACCTAAGAAATAAAATATAAATACTTTTTAGGGGTTTCTTTGACAGGAATAAATCTAAAAAAAGGAACTAATTATGATGATGATAATCGAAAATGCGATTATCCTCCGAATTTTATAAAAAAAAAATTTCGAAGATAACGCAGGAGAAATTTCAAACCAATTTTAGTTTAATATGAAAAAGGATTTTGAAACAAGACTAGGAGATTAAATTGCGTTTTCGATTTAGATATGGCCCATCGCCAATTTCAATCGAACGATCTCGATTATTTCGATGGAATTAATTTTGAAGCATAAATGTAGATTATGATAATTAGCTATTGAATTTTTTAAAGAGATTTAATACATATACTTATTATTCAGCTTATAAAGATCGGCGATTCTTTTAGAATTTGCTTTTGGTTTCACTGATATAAAAAGTTTAATAAAGGAGCTAGAGATATAATATGTATGCAAATATTATTTTTACTAAGAGCTTAAAATTTGCGTAAAATAGTCTTTCTTTTTCCTAAAACCTTAAAATTATAATCGATCGAATTCTATGTATCAAAAATGTTTTAATGTATTTAATAGCTGTTTTATAAATTGTTTTTTATTGTTCTTAATGGCGCAAATGACAACATTATATGTTTCATTGAAGATCATGTATATTAGAACGTAAATTCCCCAAGGAAATCCTGCAGACCCCTGAAAGTTCTTGTCATTGCTCACGGGTTCTTGGTAATTTAACCAGTTAAATGTGGTGTCACCGTTTGAGAGCGCGCTACTATGTGTATCAAGAGTGGACGAGTATACTTGTCAATAACAGAGTAAGGAGTCAATGTTAAAATATTGGATAAAAAATATTTGTTTATTTTATAAAATTATCATTTTTACTACTAAGACTTATTTATTTGATTAACATAAACATACACACTAAAGTGCCACTGAATTGGGGGACCCCGTAGTAAATTCCTTTCTGGGCCTTTATAACGGCTGTCAAAACGAGAAATGATTCAACAAGTTTTTTGGAAACGTTCTCGAAATGACTTACAAAAATTTTTGGCTAAAGCGGCCCCCAAATTTCCCAAAAAGATTTGTTGGTCCCCTTGGGGTGGTTTTTCATGCCTTTTTCCCAAAATACCCCAAAAATATTCTCAGAAATTTAAGTCTGGGCTTCTAGGTGGCCATTTTGTTGGAAAAAGTAAAAGGAGGTTCCCAAATAGCCAGTACCCAAACTGGGACTTGTGAGGGGTACATTTTGTTTTCCCCGGTTAACCCAGCAAAAACGGATAAAGGTGATCAGCCGGCAACTCACGTACCAAAATTTGCATTGAGAAGGTTGGTACACGTCCCAAAAAAATCCCAAATAGTGCCACAAAAGAACCCCCCAGACCATAAATGAGAAACCATACTCTTGTACAGCCCCGGGCTAAGTCCATGCATGAACCTGACGCCCAAATTCTCAACCTCCCCTTCGGCGTTAAGTAACCCGGAATCGAGACTCATCACTCCATGCTACTCGTTTTAGCCCTCTCCTCCTTCTCTGTGCTCTCTTTACCCAGGCAAGACGTGTAGATCGATGACAAAACATTGAGCAAAGGGTACTCGTAGGTTGACGGCTCCTGAAACCCATACGATGGAGCAGGCTTGAAAGTCCTTTTTCTGATTGTACGACTGGCACCGTTTTTAACTGGGGGGTAGTGGGCTAATTTTCCCTTTTGCTATCTATGAAACAATACGCCGGGACCCGTCTTTCACTCCCACTGTCAAGGTTTAATTTTTGGTTTCCTCCTCATTTTTTGCCCCAATCCATGTATTTTTTGGAAACTCTTGACCCCTCGACCTTGAAAAATCACCGCTGCCCGGGGGTTTTCCCGGAAAATTAAATGGCCCATGCTTCAAGGCACCAATTTGGCGAAGGCATAAAACCCGGCAGTTTACCCATCCTGGCAAATTCCCCAAAAACTAATTCATAACATCCGCAGTACGCGCTATAATCGGTTACCACAACGCCCTTTTTTTGCGTAAAAGGATCCCCGCAACGCTACCCCAATTTTTTCATAGCCCTTGCTATAAAACTTTTTAAATTTCGGTGGCATTTCAGGTTATTAAATTAACCCAAAAAATAAAAGGGTAAATATATATAAAAAAATTTAATTTTTCATCTGGGGGTTTGTTTTTCCCCCAAAAACGGGGGGGAAAATACCAAAACCCGCATTTTGATATATTTCCTTCTTTACAGACAAAAAATTTTTTCCCCGGTTTTGAGACAAAGGGAAATTTCCCAAAATTGGGTGGATGATTGGGGGTTGATAATTTACTCTTACCAGAAAAATTTTACCTTTCCTGTTCCAAAAAAAATAACTGTTCTTTAGACCTTTATATTGGGCAATATTTTAAATGTCCGGGGGTTCTAACATCAAACAATTGGCAGTTACCGTAAAATATGGCGTATAACGCTCACCACCGTATAATGCGCCCTATACTTTAAAAACCAATTTTTAATGTATATTCCCCCCAAAAACGCCCCCGCTTTTTAGAAGCCCTGAAAAAATTTTGCGCAATGCTCTTATATTTTGAATTCATTTATTCGTGGTATTATTCCAAGCATTAGAAATTAGTATATTTCTAGAACTACAACCCTCTAAGTTCATAAGGAATGTCATTTCTTTTAAATAAACAATATTTCGATATGTAATGAAGTCTTATTTTTTTTTTCTAAGCTCATCTTGTTTTCATATTTAAAGCTTTAATTTTTATACCCGGTGTATAACTTCGTACCCTTAAATTTCGATCTTATTTTTTTTGTGTTAAAAGAGCGCGTTATACTCCGGATTTTACGTTACACCACTCGATAGCTAGGTAGTTTCCGTCCAGCAGTTATCAATTGCCTCAGCACCTGATGAGCATGACGCATTTGTCCAATGGCTGACCAAACCTGAAAGAAACCTTTTATACATCAACTTTCCTAGTGCTGTTTTAGAGTGCGATGTTGGCCAATAATCAAGCTGTAGAGATCAATCGTCTTCTAGGTTAAGAATCGTTCAATCATTTACACCTGCAACGGTAATTTCCTAAAGTTCCAAAAAAACTATCAAAAACAACTTTGGAAAAAATAAAATTTCCTCTGGGTCTTGTTTTTCGAGGGTTGAAAACAATACCTTTTTTTTTCCCCTCTTTTTCGAAAACTTTTTTTCCTTATTCATTTTCTTCCCTTCTCGAAAAAGTTCTTTTTGGGGATTGATGACCAAAAATTTCCAATGACGGGTTTTCTAATTTAAAGTTTTGATTTCTATCTCACGATCTTAACTACGTTCGTTGTACCGAAACAAACAAGACAGAGATGTATGTACCACATTAATTCGATGTTTGAACTTGAGTATGAACTGAATAGAGAGTTTCTCTTTTTTATTGATACAAATATACAACTTGAAGTAAAGATCAGTTTCAGAAAAAAAAGGGTTAGAATTTATTGGGGGTTCTATTTATTTTTCAGTTTATTTCTTTACACATTTATATTCGTCCAAAATAAGAAAGGCTTAGATTTTTGTTTTCGCTGTCGAAATATTTATGTATTTTCAAAAAAGATGAAAGTTGTTATATCGTTGAAGGTGATAAACGTACTTTATTGCAGATGTTTGGTGTCAGACACCTTTTCTAGTAGCTTTATCACAAAAATGTAAATTTGAAGCATGTTATATCATAAATTATCATTATCACACATGTATAAATCTTACTCATAAGTTCATGATTTTGAAATATTTTTGATTTTTTTAAAATTAACTTGGTCGATTTTAATTATTTATGGTAATGTTAGCAATACATAGAGAGAGCATTTATTAATATTTTATGTAATAAATATTTATACATTTTAAAAATATTTTAAAGAATGTTTTTTATTTGTCTATAACAAATCAACTGAAAATCTTACTTATAATATGAAATACTTTGACAGTGATATTTAACTAAAATTGTTGTGAGTTTAAAGTTAAAAAAAATTAAAAGGTTTTACTGAGTTTTGAAATATTTTAAATTTAAATGAATAGTCTCGTGATATTTTATGAATTCGCATATTTATTAAAAACTCCATAAAAATACATCGAAAAATTAAGGAATTTACTTCTTGAGTTATCCATGTTGTCATTTACATTATTGCTCACGTGACTGAAGATTTGTAGTTCGGTGATATACTTTATTATGTTGCTTTTATGATGTGTTGGTGAAACGTTTTCATCATTAAACTCGTGCTTGATTAGCTGCCTACAATCCGAAAGATAAATTATGTTTTCGATTTACTGTGTTTCTAATAGCAACAATAATTAGTGTAGGAGAAGTTTTCTACCGTTTTTGATATAAGGGTTGCCCAAATGAAACGTGGATACGTGCAATTGTATCGGAATGATTGCAGCGCCACCGAACATCGATATAAAGAGAGGTATGAGCTGTTCACCGCGTATCTCAGCCCCCAGGGCAGCCAATTGGAGTCACTGTTCACTGTACCCAGCAACCAATTAGAGAGAAGCCTCTAAGCTCTCACCCAAGCCACAAAACTCTTAGCTTTTTCGCCCAGATGAAGCACCATAGCCACGCCTCCCGGATCCCATCGTTCGACCAATCGCCATCATGCCACTCAGCAGAATGAAAATCACCACTTTCGCCATGCCCAACATCAAAGACTTGTCACGATATGGGATTGAGGACTGTTTTACAGTCCAAATGCCCAAAGAAAAATGCCTATTCAACGCCTATTCACCGCGTAGGATGTGCAATAATGAAATATGTTCTTGGTAGAGGAAATACATCAAAAGTATATATAAAGTTGCGCTATTCATAGATGCGTCCATATCAGAACAATGCGCGTAGTATATTTTCTGATTGCGGAAGGGGAGCTGGGGATGCGGACATCTTTTAGCGAGTGGGGCAGTCTATAGCTACCACTGCTTAGTTTGAACAATTAGTGCAAAAGTTTTCGTGAAGGGCGCCAAACGATATCAGATCTCCATAACAACACCGACCCAAACGTCTTCCGTGAAACTCAGGCAACCTTAAGAAAATTCTGTTGAAGAGTGTTGGAACACCCACCGTACTGTCCAGGTTTGTCTCCCTGAAACCGTTGCCACTTTTTTTTTAAGAGAGCATTGTGTTTCCATTCTGACGATGAGGTTATTGAAGCACAGGACTTCCTCGAGAATCAACCTCGATCTTTCTATAGAGATGGCATAGACCTACTATATATATATATCAAAACGAGGGGATCTATGCTACAATATCCATGGTGATTTGTTTTGATTTCCGATAAAGGTATTCTTTTTATTCAATTTTTCCGCTTTTCATCTGTGCTGCTCTTATACATTTGGTATACTTAGAAAAGTTTTTGCAGCAGTGCTTCTTGTGGAGCATTTTGTAGCATCAGCAAACTTTTATATCCGTTTTCCCGACGAACTCGTATATCATCCAAGTTTCTGAAACTGTGAATGCTCGCAGAATTGTTTTTTTTCCCGTGAAAATCCGGGGCAGTGATTCTCAACCACTGTGTCGCGTCACTTATGTGTGCCGCTACTTTTTTTAAAAAAATTATCTTTTTTTTTTCCTATTCTTCCGAAATATGCTTATCTAACTTTCCTATTCTTTTGAAATATTCCCCATGTAAATACCCCTATAATTTTAATAAATTATTTAGTTTTCAATCAATTTTTTTTGAACTATGTTGTCTATTTTATTTCAAAATTAACTAATACACCCTAAAAACCCCTAGACACCACGCCATAAAAACCTCGCCATTTGAAGAATCCCACCTTTTTGGAAGATTTCGGTTGGAATCGCACATATATAATCATACAACCCCATGAAATACCCAGCGATGCGGGCGGGTAACAGCTAGTAGTATGAATATTAAAAGTAAAATGTTTGTATTTTTGAACCTTTTAATTTTTATATGAGTGAAACTTTAAAACTGAAAGTTAAGTCAGATTATATTCATTGTATTACATCTTAGAAATACATTGAAAATCGCTTAACACGAAATTGGAGAGACTGAAATATACTTTCGTGTTGAAAGAATTTCGTGCTAAAAGATATTGCATAAAAAAATATCAACAAAATTAAGTTTATTGGAGTTTATTTTATTTACATGGATATGTATATATGCATATATGTAATAAAAAAATCAAGGAAACAAATACATTCACAAGAAATTAAAGATAATACAAAATTTTCGAACTTTTTATTAAAAAACAAAGCATTTATTCAGTTTTTGGAAAACAATCTCATATTTTTCTTTTAATTGCATTTTACAGCTTCAAACTGTCAACAAATTGCTCGATATTGTCGTGCTCGTCGATTGCTTGAGTTATGTTAATTATTTCATTTTTTTCATCGTCGGAATCTGCATCAATGATATTTTTTTAGCTTTGAACAAACACCAAATATCTGTGTGGGCCATAACTGGGGTTATACCCACATTATCATCATCTACTGCAAATAATTCTTTCGATAATACAATAGGACAGTCCAATCCGGCTGATATTTTTCCTATTTTGTTCATTCTCAGAAGGCAAATGTTTTCGTGTTCGGTGGTTTTCGTTTCGTTTTAAGAGAAAAGAAAATGTACGAAAATGCATAATACTTTGTCGAGACGATTGTATTCTCTGGTATTGACAAGTAATTCTTAAGAATTTTTGCCTTAAACGTATTTGAATTTTATAAAAAAAAATTACCGAAAATAACTTTTATAAAAGAGAACATCTTTCTCTAGAAAAAAGCTATAAAATGTTAAAATTATTATCTATTCAAGAGGATGCATGTATTTTGATATACTATATCTCCAGACAAATAATTAATTCAGTCATAAACATATCCTTTTCTCATGGAAATCGGCTACGGAAACAAAGTCAATAAACTTGTTTTGAATAAACATTTTTTGAAAATGAAGTAATGTGAAACTTTGCAATGAAATATAGTTGTCTGACAGAGATAAATTAATTTCCCCACGTTCAGTATTTAAAAAAGACTTCTCATTTTAAAAGCATCGTAGTTGAAACCTGATATCAGAAATTCTCTATTCAGTATAATCACTGAAATTTAATACGGATTGGATTTTTCTTTTACAAATCAGAATTTGAATTGCAAATGAATTTTTTATAAAATTGAATAGAAGTAATTTAAAACATTAAGGTGTCGAAATACCTATTTTTTTGTTATTGTTTTATTTATTCAAGACTACTTTTCACAAAAGTGTAAAATATTCTAACCTACAGTCGAATTGTAGAAATTGAAAATTAAATACGCTTATAAAGAAATTGAATCGTGCACATATAAATTTAAAGTAGGATATTACAATAAAATCTTCATGATAAATGGAGAAATTAAAATGTGCAGTTTATATTTCGTAGAAAAATAATCTAAATTATAAATTATATATAAAATGAATTTCTGAATGCATAATTTTTTTTATATGCATTTCTTTAAGGTGAATCGGAAACTCTTTTTCAGCGTTTTCAAGCCTACCTAAGCAAAAAAATGTTCTATGGCATATAAATAAAGGAGAAAAAGAATAAATTTCAATGTTAAGTGCTGCTACAAGTGGAATGAAGTTTAAGTATTTGAGCTTTTAAAAAAAAATCAAATTAATATTTTTGTGAAGATGAAATAGGCATTTTATAAGGAACACATTCCAAATAGTTACCAGAAAAAACACATCAGGTACACTTACAGCTTCCTAAGAATTAAATTTTAAAAATGTGCCTACTGTAGAAATGACAATACACTATAAAGCGGAATGCAGAAGAAAAACCTTGAAACGAATTGATTCTACGGTGCGCGATGAGATAATGCAATGTTGCAATGCACATTGCAACTCAATGCTCACTTATCAATTATCATCGCTTTTAGTTATTTATATTGTAGAAAATTAATTATTTTATGAATAATCATTTAACCATAAATTTTTTTCCATTTTTTTCAAAACTTCAACAACTTTGTTGTAGTATTAATTTTTGAAGTTAATTATTTTTTTCTCTTCTAATCTCCATACTATAGAACAAGGGTGTCAGACTCAAAGATTTGAACTCAAACGAACAAGGTTTAACTTTAGGTGGTCCGCAAAAAAATTTTTTTCACAGAAAAGTAAGTTTATTTCGAATAATATATTATAATAAACATAAATATAAAGGAACAAAAAAAATAATGTTTACGTCCTGACGCTTGACATCTCTTCTCTGCTACTATCTTTCCTATTTAGAGAGAAATTTTGATATTTTATTACGTATTATTGTGTATCGATATTTTGGTTGAGCCACACAAAAATGTCAATTGTCGGCCGCGAGTTTGCCATATAGAATATTTTTCCCTCAGAGGTAGGTTCCGACTGTGATAATTTTTTTCTCTATACAACCGTTATATCCAACTTGGTCTGCATGTAATAAAGTAAACGCTGTTGGTGTGTTAGTCGGTGAACACAATTAAAAGAATAAAGGAATTATTTATTAAACTATCCGTCGCATAGGTTTTATTTTGCCTTTTTCAGATACCGTAAAATCCGACGTATAACGCGCACTTTTAACACAAAAAATGAGATTGAAATTTACGGGTGCGCATTATTCGCCGGCTATGAAAATGATAGCATCAAAAATAAAAAAGATGAGCATAAAAAAAAAATTAAACTTCTACAAAGATCGGAATACTACATATTTGAAAGAAATGACATGTCTAATGAAGTAAGTTAAAGGGTTCCGATTCTAACAGTGTACTATTTTTTCAAAATCCTGGGATAAAAACTCGAATAAATGACTTAAAAACATGCGAACATTGCATATGCATACTTCTGGTTCCTTTGTAAAAAGAGGGGGCGTTATTCGGCAAATATACCTAAAAAATTAAAAAATACAGCTTGCAAGTATGGGGGCTCGTTATACGCTGGATTTTGCGGTAATTTAAAAAGGGAATTTTGAAATTTTATGAAGTTTTAAGAGGTATCCGTGACTACTTGCGACAACTTTTTTTTGATATGGAGATTTTTTGTGATTTTTAGGTTTATTTAGTATATTTTAAGCAAAAAATCGTAAAATTGAAAACAGAAAAAAAATTTATTATTATTAAAATGGGAAAAAACTGGTAAAAATGTACAAAAAATTACATAAACGGGGCCCGCTCTGTACAAAAATTTTCGAACAAATTCTCAATTTTTCAATTTTAATGTGTTACTTTGTTATTCATGTTTGAAATGACCTTCAGGATAATAGATATTTTAATTTTTACAAAAACTAGAGACCTCTGTCTTAGTGACTCTATGAAATTGCTTAAAAAAACAGTGATTATATTCACATAAAGGACTGTAAATTTTGATATAATACAGGGATTGATAAATCTGAAGAATAAAATGCTTCTACTGTTATACAAAACATTTACAGAAAGTTTCTAAATTATTTTCAAATCTTTTGAGCAATCGCTGTCCGCGTTTGAGTTTTCAAAAAAAAAACACATTTCAGTAAAACGCATTTTAAAGTTTGACATCTTGTGTAAAGTTTTGGCATCTTTTTTAGTTAAAACACTTTAGTTTTGTTCAGTGAATGGAAAACAAAAAGGCTTTTTATTTTTTCGACTGTAAGATGGTCTATAAAATAAAATCTAAAACAAAGTTTAATTTTTTAAAAAAAAAATGATTTTTTGGCTAGTCGGATACCTTAAATCAAGTCAAGGCTGAATATGGGTCAAACACCGCAGAGTGCCATTTACCTGGAAATATCAGTTGTTGAAAAGGGAAAAGTGAGCGGGAAAGGCCTACAAGAAAAGAAGTTCCCTCTAATTCTAATTCAGTATTCTTCTAATTCAGAAATTATTTTATGGTTTCAGATGCTTTGGGTTAGTAATTTTGTATCTACAGAGTTAAATTTACTATGACGGGATGCTGAGAGGCGTAAAAAAAGTTTCATGCCTTTTCAGATATGAAAGTTATTTTTGAATTGAAATAAGCTGGGTTTTTTTTAAAAATTTTTGAGGAAACTGAATTTAATATAAATATGTAATGTAAAAATATGCATATTTTTTTGTTTAAAATTGTTAAATTTAATTTCCGAAGAATATTTAGAAAGTTAAAAGTAGATTATTTTAGAAATATTTAAAAAAAAATACATATTCTTTAAAAGTATGCGAGACATTATTTGTTGTATTGTAAGACCTGTATTAAGTGTTTGATTATTTTTTTTCATTTAAAGAATAACAATTATAGTTAACGACCTTTTAAGGACTTTATACGCTCTCAACTTCTGATTGAAAAGTTTTTTGGCTTTAAAATAAAATATCTGCTACTTTTCTTTGCTAAATATTTTTTATATCTTTT